>JAWNOB010000013.1:0-491694 GCA_035046265.1 Drosophila bunnanda | reverse complement strand
TCAGAATTGAAATTACTGCATTTTTGACAAAGTTATGCGTTTTTTACGCTTTGATTGTCCCAAAAAACCTGATACAAAAAAATCTATACAAATTTCAATTTCAAGAATCTTCCGGAGGAAAATATCATTTTTTCAGTGAAGGAGTCGTTTCCGACCCTATAAACCATATATATTCTTGATCAGCATTAACAGGAGAACCTTTCTAGCCATGCCCGAACGAAAAATAAGAGTTTTTTAATTTTTGAAAAATTTTTAAGGGGTTGCATCATAAAATTTCCAAAAATCTAAAAAAAAAAATTATTTTTAAAAATACTACCTTTGCGGTATACAGATTTGTTAAGCTCGAAGAAACTAGCACAGAACTGCTTTCAGAATTGAAATTAATGCATTTTTGACAAAGTTATGCGTTTTTTACGCTTTGATTGTCCCAAAAAACCTGATACAAAAAAATCTATACAAATTTCAATTTCAAGAATCTTCCGGAGGAAAATATCATTTTTTTCAGTGAAGGAGTCGTTTTCCGACCCTATAAACCATATATATTCTTGATCAGCATTAACAGGAGAACCTTTCTAGCCATGCCTGAACGAAAAATAAGAGTTTTTTAATTTTTGAAAAATTTTTAAGGGGTTGCATCATAAAATTTCCAAAAATCTAAAAAAAAAATTATTTTTAAAAATACTACCTTTGCGGTATACAGATTTGTTAAGCTCGAAGAAACTAGCACAGAACTGCTTTCAGAATTGAAATTAATGCATTTTTGACAAAGTTATGCGTTTTTTACGCTTTGATTGTCCCAAAAAACCTGATACAAAAAAATCTATACAAATTTCAATTTCAAGAATCTTCCGGAGGAAAATATCATTTTTTTCAGTGAAGGAGTCGTTTCCGACCCTATAAACCATATATATTCTTGATCAGCATTAACAGGAGAACCTTTCTAGCCATGCCCGAACGAAAAATAAGAGTTTTTTAATTTTTGAAAAATTTTTAAGGGGTTGCATCATAAAATTTCCAAAAATCTAAAAAAAAAAATTATTTTTAAAAATACTACCTTTGCGGTATACAGATTTGTTAAGCTCGAAGAAACTAGCACAGAACTGCTTTCAGAATTGAAATTACTGCATTTTTGACAAAGTTATGCGTTTTTTACGCTTTGATTGTCCCAAAAAACCTGATACAAAAAAATCTATACAAATTTCAATTTCAAGAATCTTCCGGAGGAAAATATCATTTTTTCAGTGAAGGAGTCGTTTCCGACCCTATAAACCATATATATTCTTGATCAGCATTAACAGGAGAACCTTTCTAGCCATGCCCGAACGAAAAATAAGAGTTTTTTAATTTTTGAAAAATTTTTAAGGGGTTGCATCATAAAATTTCCAAAAATCTAAAAAAAAAAATTATTTTTAAAAATACTACCTTTGCGGTATACAGATTTGTTAAGCTCGAAGAAACTAGCACAGAACTGCTTTCAGAATTGAAATTACTGCATTTTTGACAAAGTTATGCGTTTTTTACGCTTTGATTGTCCCAAAAAACCTGATACAAAAAAATCTATACAAATTTCAATTTCAAGAATCTTCCGGAGGAAAATATCATTTTTTCAGTGAAGGAGTCGTTTCCGACCCTATAAACCATATATATTCTTGATCAGCATTAACAGGAGAACCTTTCTAGCCATGCCCGAACGAAAAATAAGAGTTTTTTAATTTTTGAAAAATTTTTAAGGGGTTGCATCATAAAATTTCCAAAAATCTAAAAAAAAAATTATTTTTAAAAATACTACCTTTGCGGTATACAGATTTGTTAAGCTCGAAGAAACTAGCACAGAACTGCTTTCAGAATTGAAATTACTGCATTTTTGACAAAGTTATGCGTTTTTTACGCTTTGATTGTCCCAAAAAACCTGATACAAAAAAATCTATACAAATTTCAATTTCAAGAATCTTCCGGAGGAAAATATCATTTTTTTCAGTGAAGGAGTCGTTTCCGACCCTATAAACCATATATATTCTTGATCAGCATTAACAGGAGAACCTTTCTAGCCATGCCTGAACGAAAAATAAGAGTTTTTTAATTTTTGAAAAATTTTTAAGGGGTTGCATCATAAAATTTCCAAAAATCTAAAAAAAAAAATTATTTTTAAAAATACTACCTTTGCGGTATACAGATTTGTTAAGCTCGAAGAAACTAGCACAGAACTGCTTTCAGAATTGAAATTACTGCATTTTTGACAAAGTTATGCGTTTTTTACGCTTTGATTGTCCCAAAAAACCTGATACAAAAAAATCTATACAAATTTCAATTTCAAGAATCTTCCGGAGGAAAATATCATTTTTTCAGTGAAGGAGTCGTTTCCGACCCTATAAACCATATATATTCTTGATCAGCATTAACAGGAGAACCTTTCTAGCCATGCCTGAACGAAAAATAAGAGTTTTTTAATTTTTGAAAAATTTTTAAGGGGTTGCATCATAAAATTTCCAAAAATCTAAAAAAAAAAATTATTTTTAAAAATACTACCTTTGCGGTATACAGATTTGTTAAGCTCGAAGAAACTAGCACAGAACTGCTTTCAGAATTGAAATTACTGCATTTTTGACAAAGTTATGCGTTTTTTACGCTTTGATTGTCCCAAAAAACCTGATACAAAAAAATCTATACAAATTTCAATTTCAAGAATCTTCCGGAGGAAAATATCATTTTTTTCAGTGAAGGAGTCGTTTCCGACCCTATAAACCATATATATTCTTGATCAGCATTAACAGGAGAACCTTTCTAGCCATGCCTGAACGAAAAATAAGAGTTTTTTAATTTTTGAAAAATTTTTAAGGGGTTGCATCATAAAATTTCCAAAAATCTAAAAAAAAAAATTATTTTTAAAAATACTACCTTTGCGGTATACAGATTTGTAAGCTCGAAGAAACTAGCACAGAACTGCTTTCAGAATTGAAATTAATGCATTTTTGACAAAGTTATGCGTTTTTTACGCTTTGATTGTCCCAAAAAACCTGATACAAAAAAATCTATACAAATTTCAATTTCAAGAATCTTCCGGAGGAAAATATCATTTTTTTCAGTGAAGGAGTCGTTTTCCTACCCTATAAACCATATATATTCTTGATCAGCATTAACAGGAGAACCTTTCTAGCCATGCCTGAACGAAAAATAAGAGTTTTTTAATTTTTGAAAAATTTTTAAGGGGTTGCATCATAAAATTTCCAAAAATCTAAAAAAAAAATTATTTTTAAAAATACTACCTTTGCGGTATACAGATTTGTTAAGCTCGAAGAAACTAGCACAGAACTGCTTTCAGAATTGAAATTACTGCATTTTTGACAAAGTTATGCGTTTTTTACGCTTTGATTGTCCCAAAAAACCTGATACAAAAAAATCTATACAAATTTCAATTTCAAGAATCTTCCGGAGGAAAATATCATTTTTTCAGTGAAGGAGTCGTTTCCGACCCTATAAACCATATATATTCTTGATCAGCATTAACAGGAGAACCTTTCTAGCCATGCCTGAACGATAAATAAGAGTTTTTTAATTTTTGAAAAATTTTTAAGGGGTTGCATCATAAAATTTCCAAAAATCTAAAAAAAAAAATTATTTTTAAAAATACTACCTTTGCGGTATACAGATTTGTTAAGCTCGAAGAAACTAGCACAGAACTGCTTTCAGAATTGAAATTACTGCATTTTTGACAAAGTTATGCGTTTTTTACGCTTTGATTGTCCCAAAAAACCTGATACAAAAAAATCTATACAAATTTCAATTTCAAGAATCTTCCGGAGGAAAATATCATTTTTTTCAGTGAAGGAGTCGTTTCCGACCCTATAAACCATATATATTCTTGATCAGCATTAACAGGAGAACCTTTCTAGCCATGCCTGAACGAAAAATAAGAGTTTTTTAATTTTTGAAAAATTTTTAAGGGGTTGCATCATAAAATTTCCAAAAATCTAAAAAAAAAAATTATTTTTAAAAATACTACCTTTGCGGTATACAGATTTGTTAAGCTCGAAGAAACTAGCACAGAACTGCTTTCAGAATTGAAATTAATGCATTTTTGACAAAGTTATGCGTTTTTTACGCTTTGATTGTCCCAAAAAACCTGATACAAAAAAATCTATACAAATTTCAATTTCAAGAATCTTCCGGAGGAAAATATCATTTTTTTCAGTGAAGGAGTCGTTTCCGACCCTATAAACCATATATATTCTTGATCAGCATTAACAGGAGAACCTTTCTAGCCATGCCTGAACGAAAAATAAGAGTTTTTTAATTTTTGAAAATTTTTTAAGGGGTTGCATCATAAAATTTCCAAAAATCTAAAAAAAAAAATTATTTTTAAAAATACTACCTTTGCGGTATACAGATTTGTTAAGCTCGAAGAAACTAGCACAGAACTGCTTTCAGAATTGAAATTACTGCATTTTTGACAAAGTTATGCGTTTTTTACGCTTTGATTGTCCCAAAAAACCTGATACAAAAAAATCTATACAAATTTCAATTTCAAGAATCTTCCGGAGGAAAATATCATTTTTTCAGTGAAGGAGTCGTTTCCGACCCTATAAACCATATATATTCTTGATCAGCATTAACAGGAGAACCTTTCTAGCCATGCCTGAACGAAAAATAAGAGTTTTTTAATTTTTGAAAAATTTTTAAGGGGTTGCATCATAAAATTTCCAAAAATCTAAAAAAAAAAATTATTTTTAAAAATACTACCTTTGCGGTATACAGATTTGTTAAGCTCGAAGAAACTAGCACAGAACTGCTTTCAGAATTGAAATTACTGCATTTTTGACAAAGTTATGCGTTTTTTACGCTTTGATTGTCCCAAAAAACCTGATACAAAAAAATCTATACAAATTTCAATTTCAAGAATCTTCCGGAGGAAAATATCATTTTTTCAGTGAAGGAGTCGTTTCCGACCCTATAAACCATATATATTCTTGATCAGCATTAACAGGAGAACCTTTCTAGCCATGCCTGAACGAAAAATAAGAGTTTTTTAATTTTTGAAAAATTTTTAAGGGGTTGCATCATAAAATTTCCAAAAATCTAAAAAAAAAAATTATTTTTAAAAATACTACCTTTGCGGTATACAGATTTGTTAAGCTCGAAGAAACTAGCACAGAACTGCTTTCAGAATTGAAATTACTGCATTTTTGACAAAGTTATGCGTTTTTTACGCTTTGATTGTCCCAAAAAACCTGATACAAAAAAATCTATACAAATTTCAATTTCAAGAATCTTCCGGAGGAAAATATCATTTTTTCAGTGAAGGAGTCGTTTCCGACCCTATAAACCATATATATTCTTGATCAGCATTAACAGGAGAACCTTTCTAGCCATGCCTGAACGAAAAATAAGAGTTTTTTAATTTTTGAAAAATTTTTAAGGGGTTGCATCATAAAATTTCCAAAAATCTAAAAAAAAAAATTATTTTTAAAAATACTACCTTTGCGGTATACAGATTTGTTAAGCTCGAAGAAACTAGCACAGAACTGCTTTCAGAATTGAAATTACTGCATTTTTGACAAAGTTATGCGTTTTTTACGCTTTGATTGTCCCAAAAAACCTGATACAAAAAAATCTATACAAATTTCAATTTCAAGAATCTTCCGGAGGAAAATATCATTTTTTCAGTGAAGGAGTCGTTTCCGACCCTATAAACCATATATATTCTTGATCAGCATTAACAGGAGAACCTTTCTAGCCATGCCTGAACGAAAAATAAGAGTTTTTTAATTTTTGAAAAATTTTTAAGGGGTTGCATCATAAAATTTCCAAAAATCTAAAAAAAAAAATTATTTTTAAAAATACTACCTTTGCGGTATACAGATTTGTTAAGCTCGAAGAAACTAGCACAGAACTGCTTTCAGAATTGAAATTACTGCATTTTTGACAAAGTTATGCGTTTTTTACGCTTTGATTGTCCCAAAAAACCTGATACAAAAAAATCTATACAAATTTCAATTTCAAGAATCTTCCGGAGGAAAATATCATTTTTTCAGTGAAGGAGTCGTTTCCGACCCTATAAACCATATATATTCTTGATCAGCATTAACAGGAGAACCTTTCTAGCCATGCCTGAACGAAAAATAAGAGTTTTTTAATTTTTGAAAAATTTTTAAGGGGTTGCATCATAAAATTTCCAAAAATCTAAAAAAAAAAATTATTTTTAAAAATACTACCTTTGCGGTATACAGATTTGTTAAGCTCGAAGAAACTAGCACAGAACTGCTTTCAGAATTGAAATTACTGCATTTTTGACAAAGTTATGCGTTTTTTACGCTTTGATTGTCCCAAAAAACCTGATACAAAAAAATCTATACAAATTTCAATTTCAAGAATCTTCCGGAGGAAAATATCATTTTTTCAGTGAAGGAGTCGTTTCCGACCCTATAAACCATATATATTCTTGATCAGCATTAACAGGAGAACCTTTCTAGCCATGCCTGAACGAAAAATAAGAGTTTTTTAATTTTTGAAAAATTTTTAAGGGGTTGCATCATAAAATTTCCAAAAATCTAAAAAAAAAAATTATTTTTAAAAATACTACCTTTGCGGTATACAGATTTGTTAAGCTCGAAGAAACTAGCACAGAACTGCTTTCAGAATTGAAATTACTGCATTTTTGACAAAGTTATGCGTTTTTTACGCTTTGATTGTCCCAAAAAACCTGATACAAAAAAATCTATACAAATTTCAATTTCAAGAATCTTCCGGAGGAAAATATCATTTTTTCAGTGAAGGAGTCGTTTCCGACCCTATAAACCATATATATTCTTGATCAGCATTAACAGGAGAACCTTTCTAGCCATGCCTGAACGAAAAATAAGAGTTTTTTAATTTTTGAAAAATTTTTAAGGGGTTGCATCATAAAATTTCCAAAAATCTAAAAAAAAAAATTATTTTTAAAAATACTACCTTTGCGGTATACAGATTTGTTAAGCTCGAAGAAACTAGCACAGAACTGCTTTCAGAATTGAAATTACTGCATTTTTGACAAAGTTATGCGTTTTTTACGCTTTGATTGTCCCAAAAAACCTGATACAAAAAAATCTATACAAATTTCAATTTCAAGAATCTTCCGGAGGAAAATATCATTTTTTCAGTGAAGGAGTCGTTTCCGACCCTATAAACCATATATATTCTTGATCAGCATTAACAGGAGAACCTTTCTAGCCATGCCTGAACGAAAAATAAGAGTTTTTTAATTTTTGAAAAATTTTTAAGGGGTTGCATCATAAAATTTCCAAAAATCTAAAAAAAAAAATTATTTTTAAAAATACTACCTTTGCGGTATACAGATTTGTTAAGCTCGAAGAAACTAGCACAGAACTGCTTTCAGAATTGAAATTACTGCATTTTTGACAAAGTTATGCGTTTTTTACGCTTTGATTGTCCCAAAAAACCTGATACAAAAAAATCTATACAAATTTCAATTTCAAGAATCTTCCGGAGGAAAATATCATTTTTTCAGTGAAGGAGTCGTTTCCGACCCTATAAACCATATATATTCTTGATCAGCATTAACAGGAGAACCTTTCTAGCCATGCCTGAACGAAAAATAAGAGTTTTTTAATTTTTGAAAAATTTTTAAGGGGTTGCATCATAAAATTTCCAAAAATCTAAAAAAAAAAATTATTTTTAAAAATACTACCTTTGCGGTATACAGATTTGTTAAGCTCGAAGAAACTAGCACAGAACTGCTTTCAGAATTGAAATTACTGCATTTTTGACAAAGTTATGCGTTTTTTACGCTTTGATTGTCCCAAAAAACCTGATACAAAAAAATCTATACAAATTTCAATTTCAAGAATCTTCCGGAGGAAAATATCATTTTTTCAGTGAAGGAGTCGTTTCCGACCCTATAAACCATATATATTCTTGATCAGCATTAACAGGAGAACCTTTCTAGCCATGCCTGAACGAAAAATAAGAGTTTTTTAATTTTTGAAAAATTTTTAAGGGGTTGCATCATAAAATTTCCAAAAATCTAAAAAAAAAATTATTTTTAAAAATACTACCTTTGCGGTATACAGATTTGTTAAGCTCGAAGAAACTAGCACAGAACTGCTTTCAGAATTGAAATTACTGCATTTTTGACAAAGTTATGCGTTTTTTACGCTTTGATTGTCCCAAAAAACCTGATACAAAAAAATCTATACAAATTTCAATTTCAAGAATCTTCCGGAGGAAAATATCATTTTTTCAGTGAAGGAGTCGTTTCCGACCCTATAAACCATATATATTCTTGATCAGCATTAACAGGAGAACCTTTCTAGCCATGCCTGAACGAAAAATAAGAGTTTTTTAATTTTTGAAAAATTTTTAAGGGGTTGCATCATAAAATTTCCAAAAATCTAAAAAAAAAAATTATTTTTAAAAATACTACCTTTGCGGTATACAGATTTGTTAAGCTCGAAGAAACTAGCACAGAACTGCTTTCAGAATTGAAATTACTGCATTTTTGACAAAGTTATGCGTTTTTTACGCTTTGATTGTCCCAAAAAACCTGATACAAAAAAATCTATACAAATTTCAATTTCAAGAATCTTCCGGAGGAAAATATCATTTTTTCAGTGAAGGAGTCGTTTCCGACCCTATAAACCATATATATTCTTGATCAGCATTAACAGGAGAACCTTTCTAGCCATGCCTGAACGAAAAATAAGAGTTTTTTAATTTTTGAAAAATTTTTAAGGGGTTGCATCATAAAATTTCCAAAAATCTAAAAAAAAAAATTATTTTTAAAAATACTACCTTTGCGGTATACAGATTTGTTAAGCTCGAAGAAACTAGCACAGAACTGCTTTCAGAATTGAAATTACTGCATTTTTGACAAAGTTATGCGTTTTTTACGCTTTGATTGTCCCAAAAAACCTGATACAAAAAAATCTATACAAATTTCAATTTCAAGAATCTTCCGGAGGAAAATATCATTTTTTCAGTGAAGGAGTCGTTTCCGACCCTATAAACCATATATATTCTTGATCAGCATTAACAGGAGAACCTTTCTAGCCATGCCTGAACGAAAAATAAGAGTTTTTTAATTTTTGAAAAATTTTTAAGGGGTTGCATCATAAAATTTCCAAAAATCTAAAAAAAAAAATTATTTTTAAAAATACTACCTTTGCGGTATACAGATTTGTTAAGCTCGAAGAAACTAGCACAGAACTGCTTTCAGAATTGAAATTACTGCATTTTTGACAAAGTTATGCGTTTTTTACGCTTTGATTGTCCCAAAAAACCTGATACAAAAAAATCTATACAAATTTCAATTTCAAGAATCTTCCGGAGGAAAATATCATTTTTTCAGTGAAGGAGTCGTTTCCGACCCTATAAACCATATATATTCTTGATCAGCATTAACAGGAGAACCTTTCTAGCCATGCCTGAACGAAAAATAAGAGTTTTTTAATTTTTGAAAAATTTTTAAGGGGTTGCATCATAAAATTTCCAAAAATCTAAAAAAAAAATTATTTTTAAAAATACTACCTTTGCGGTATACAGATTTGTTAAGCTCGAAGAAACTAGCACAGAACTGCTTTCAGAATTGAAATTACTGCATTTTTGACAAAGTTATGCGTTTTTTACGCTTTGATTGTCCCAAAAAACCTGATACAAAAAAATCTATACAAATTTCAATTTCAAGAATCTTCCGGAGGAAAATATCATTTTTTCAGTGAAGGAGTCGTTTCCGACCCTATAAACCATATATATTCTTGATCAGCATTAACAGGAGAACCTTTCTAGCCATGCCTGAACGAAAAATAAGAGTTTTTTAATTTTTGAAAAATTTTTAAGGGGTTGCATCATAAAATTTCCAAAAATCTAAAAAAAAAAATTATTTTTAAAAATACTACCTTTGCGGTATACAGATTTGTTAAGCTCGAAGAAACTAGCACAGAACTGCTTTCAGAATTGAAATTACTGCATTTTTGACAAAGTTATGCGTTTTTTACGCTTTGATTGTCCCAAAAAACCTGATACAAAAAAATCTATACAAATTTCAATTTCAAGAATCTTCCGGAGGAAAATATCATTTTTTCAGTGAAGGAGTCGTTTCCGACCCTATAAACCATATATATTCTTGATCAGCATTAACAGGAGAACCTTTCTAGCCATGCCTGAACGAAAAATAAGAGTTTTTTAATTTTTGAAAAATTTTTAAGGGGTTGCATCATAAAATTTCCAAAAATCTAAAAAAAAAAATTATTTTTAAAAATACTACCTTTGCGGTATACAGATTTGTTAAGCTCGAAGAAACTAGCACAGAACTGCTTTCAGAATTGAAATTACTGCATTTTTGACAAAGTTATGCGTTTTTTACGCTTTGATTGTCCCAAAAAACCTGATACAAAAAAATCTATACAAATTTCAATTTCAAGAATCTTCCGGAGGAAAATATCATTTTTTCAGTGAAGGAGTCGTTTCCGACCCTATAAACCATATATATTCTTGATCAGCATTAACAGGAGAACCTTTCTAGCCATGCCTGAACGAAAAATAAGAGTTTTTTAATTTTTGAAAAATTTTTAAGGGGTTGCATCATAAAATTTCCAAAAATCTAAAAAAAAAAATTATTTTTAAAAATACTACCTTTGCGGTATACAGATTTGTTAAGCTCGAAGAAACTAGCACAGAACTGCTTTCAGAATTGAAATTACTGCATTTTTGACAAAGTTATGCGTTTTTTACGCTTTGATTGTCCCAAAAAACCTGATACAAAAAAATCTATACAAATTTCAATTTCAAGAATCTTCCGGAGGAAAATATCATTTTTTCAGTGAAGGAGTCGTTTCCGACCCTATAAACCATATATATTCTTGATCAGCATTAACAGGAGAACCTTTCTAGCCATGCCTGAACGAAAAATAAGAGTTTTTTAATTTTTGAAAAATTTTTAAGGGGTTGCATCATAAAATTTCCAAAAATCTAAAAAAAAAAATTATTTTTAAAAATACTACCTTTGCGGTATACAGATTTGTTAAGCTCGAAGAAACTAGCACAGAACTGCTTTCAGAATTGAAATTAATGCATTTTTGACAAAGTTATGCGTTTTTTACGCTTTGATTGTCCCAAAAAACCTGATACAAAAAAATCTATACAAATTTCAATTTCAAGAATCTTCCGGAGGAAAATATCATTTTTTCAGTGAAGGAGTCGTTTCCGACCCTATAAACCATATATATTCTTGATCAGCATTAACAGGAGAACCTTTCTAGCCATGCCTGAACGAAAAATAAGAGTTTTTTAATTTTTGAAAAATTTTTAAGGGGTTGCATCATAAAATTTCCAAAAATCTAAAAAAAAAAATTATGTTTAAAAATACTACCTTTGCGGTATACAGATTTGTTAAGCTCGAAGAAACTAGCACAGAACTGCTTTCAGAATTGAAATTATTGCATTTTTGACAAAGTTATGCGTTTTTTACGCTTTGATTGTCCCAAAAAACCTGATACAAAAAAATCTATACAAATTTCAATTTCAAGAATCTTCCGGAGGAAAATATCATTTTTTCAGTGAAGGAGTCGTTTCCGACCCTATAAACCATATATATTCTTGATCAGCATTAACAGGAGAACCTTTCTAGCCATGCCTGAACGAAAAATAAGAGTTTTTTAATTTTTGAAAAATTTTTAAGGGGTTGCATCATAAAATTTCCAAAAATCTAAAAAAAAAAATTATTTTTAAAAATACTACCTTTGCGGTATACAGATTTGTTAAGCTCGAAGAAACTAGCACAGAACTGCTTTCAGAATTGAAATTAATGCATTTTTGACAAAGTTATGCGTTTTTTACGCTTTGATTGTCCCAAAAAACCTGATACAAAAAAATCTATACAAATTTCAATTTCAAGAATCTTCCGGAGGAAAATATCATTTTTTCAGTGAAGGAGTCGTTTCCGACCCTATAAACCATATATATTCTTGATCAGCATTAACAGGAGAACCTTTCTAGCCATGCCTGAACGAAAAATAAGAGTTTTTTAATTTTTGAAAAATTTTTAAGGGGTTGCATCATAAAATTTCCAAAAATCTAAAAAAAAAATTATTTTTAAAAATACTACCTTTGCGGTATACAGATTTGTTAAGCTCGAAGAAACTAGCACAGAACTGCTTTCAGAATTGAAATTACTGCATTTTTGACAAAGTTATGCGTTTTTTACGCTTTGATTGTCCCAAAAAACCTGATACAACAAAATCTATACAAATTTCAATTTCAAGAATCTTCCGGAGGAAAATATCATTTTTTCAGTGAAGGAGTCGTTTCCGACCCTATAAACCATATATATTCTTGATCAGCATTAACAGGAGAACCTTTCTAGCCATGCCTGAACGAAAAATAAGAGTTTTTTAATTTTTGAAAAATTTTTAAGGGGTTGCATCATAAAATTTCCAAAAATCTAAAAAAAAAAATTATTTTTAAAAATACTACCTTTGCGGTATACAGATTTGTTAAGCTCGAAGAAACTAGCACAGAACTGCTTTCAGAATTGAAATTACTGCATTTTTGACAAAGTTATGCGTTTTTTACGCTTTGATTGTCCCAAAAAACCTGATACAAAAAAATCTATACAAATTTCAATTTCAAGAATCTTCCGGAGGAAAATATCATTTTTTCAGTGAAGGAGTCGTTTCCGACCCTATAAACCATATATATTCTTGATCAGCATTAACAGGAGAACCTTTCTAGCCATGCCTGAACGAAAAATAAGAGTTTTTTAATTTTTGAAAAATTTTTAAGGGGTTGCATCATAAAATTTCCAAAAATCTAAAAAAAAAAATTATTTTTAAAAATACTACCTTTGCGGTATACAGATTTGTTAAGCTCGAAGAAACTAGCACAGAACTGCTTTCAGAATTGAAATTACTGCATTTTTGACAAAGTTATGCGTTTTTTACGCTTTGATTGTCCCAAAAAACCTGATACAACAAAATCTATACAAATTTCAATTTCAAGAATCTTCCGGAGGAAAATATCATTTTTTCAGTGAAGGAGTCGTTTCCGACCCTATAAACCATATATATTCTTGATCAGCATTAACAGGAGAACCTTTCTAGCCATGCCTGAACGAAAAATAAGAGTTTTTTAATTTTTGAAAAATTTTTAAGGGGTTGCATCATAAAATTTCCAAAAATCTAAAAAAAAAAATTATTTTTAAAAATACTACCTTTGCGGTATA
The DNA here is from genome assembly GCA_035046265.1 of Drosophila bunnanda. NCBI lineage: Eukaryota > Metazoa > Arthropoda > Insecta > Diptera > Drosophilidae > Drosophila > Drosophila bunnanda. The sequence continues at coordinate 478,484 of JAWNOB010000013.1, read as the reverse complement.
CAGATTTGTTAAGCTCGAAGAAACTAGCACAGAACTGCTTTCAGAATTGAAATTATTGCATTTTTGACAAAGTTATGCGTTTTTTACGCTTTGATTGTCCCAAAAAACCTGATACAACAAAATCTATACAAATTTCAATTTCAAGAACCTTCCGGAGGAAAATATCATTTTTTCAGTGAAGGAGTCGTTTCCGACCCTATAAACCATATATATTCTTGATCAGCATTAACAGGAGAACCTTTCTAGCCATGCCTGAACGAAAAATAAGAGTTTTTTAATTTTTGAAAAATTTTTAAGGGGTTGCATCATAAAATTTCCAAAAATCTAAAAAAAAAAATTATTTTTAAAAATACTACCTTTGCGGTATACAGATTTGTTAAGCTCGAAGAAACTAGCACAGAACTGCTTTCAGAATTGAAATTAATGCATTTTTGACAAAGTTATGCGTTTTTTACGCTTTGATTGTCCCAAAAAACCTGATACAAAAAAATCTATACAAATTTCAATTTCAAGAATCTTCCGGAGGAAAATATCATTTTTTCAGTGAAGGAGTCGTTTCCGACCCTATAAACCATATATATTCTTGATCAGCATTAACAGGAGAACCTTTCTAGCCATGCCTGAACGAAAAATAAGAGTTTTTTAATTTTTGAAAAATTTTTAAGGGGTTGCATCATAAAATTTCCAAAAATCTAAAAAAAAAAATTATTTTTAAAAATACTACCTTTGCGGTATACAGATTTGTTAAGCTCGAAGAAACTAGCACAGAACTGCTTTCAGAATTGAAATTACTGCATTTTTGACAAAGTTATGCGTTTTTTACGCTTTGATTGTCCCAAAAAACCTGATACAACAAAATCTATACAAATTTCAATTTCAAGAATCTTCCGGAGGAAAATATCATTTTTTCAGTGAAGGAGTCGTTTCCGACCCTATAAACCATATATATTCTTGATCAGCATTAACAGGAGAACCTTTCTAGCCATGCCTGAACGAAAAATAAGAGTTTTTTAATTTTTGAAAAATTTTTAAGGGGTTGCATCATAAAATTTCCAAAAATCTAAAAAAAAAAATTATTTTTAAAAATACTACCTTTGCGGTATACAGATTTGTTAAGCTCGAAGAAACTAGCACAGAACTGCTTTCAGAATTGAAATTAATGCATTTTTGACAAAGTTATGCGTTTTTTACGCTTTGATTGTCCCAAAAAACCTGATACAAAAAAATCTATACAAATTTCAATTTCAAGAATCTTCCGGAGGAAAATATCATTTTTTCAGTGAAGGAGTCGTTTCCGACCCTATAAACCATATATATTCTTGATCAGCATTAACAGGAGAACCTTTCTAGCCATGCCTGAACGAAAAATAAGAGTTTTTTAATTTTTGAAAAATTTTTAAGGGGTTGCATCATAAAATTTCCAAAAATCTAAAAAAAAAAATTATTTTTAAAAATACTACCTTTGCGGTATACAGATTTGTTAAGCTCGAAGAAACTAGCACAGAACTGCTTTCAGAATTGAAATTACTGCATTTTTGACAAAGTTATGCGTTTTTTACGCTTTGATTGTCCCAAAAAACCTGATACAAAAAAATCTATACAAATTTCAATTTCAAGAATCTTCCGGAGGAAAATATCATTTTTTCAGTGAAGGAGTCGTTTCCGACCCTATAAACCATATATATTCTTGATCAGCATTAACAGGAGAACCTTTCTAGCCATGCCTGAACGAAAAATAAGAGTTTTTTAATTTTTGAAAAATTTTTAAGGGGTTGCATCATAAAATTTCCAAAAATCTAAAAAAAAAAATTATTTTTAAAAATACTACCTTTGCGGTATACAGATTTGTTAAGCTCGAAGAAACTAGCACAGAACTGCTTTCAGAATTGAAATTACTGCATTTTTGACAAAGTTATGCGTTTTTTACGCTTTGATTGTCCCAAAAAACCTGATACAACAAAATCTATACAAATTTCAATTTCAAGAATCTTCCGGAGGAAAATATCATTTTTTCAGTGAAGGAGTCGTTTCCGACCCTATAAACCATATATATTCTTGATCAGCATTAACAGGAGAACCTTTCTAGCCATGCCTGAACGAAAAATAAGAGTTTTTTAATTTTTGAAAAATTTTTAAGGAAAAATCTAAAAAAAAAAATATTTTTAAAAATACTACCTTTGCGGTATACAGATTTGTTAAGCTCGAAGAAACTAGCACAGAACTGCTTTCAGAATTGAAATTACTGCATTTTTGACAAAGTTATGCGTTTTTTACGCTTTGATTGTCCCAAAAAACCTGATACAAAAAAATCTATACAAATTTCAATTTCAAGAATCTTCCGGAGGAAAATATAATTTTTTTCAGTGAAGGAGTCGTTTCCGACCCTATAAACCATATATATTCTTGATCAGCATTAACAGGAGAACCTTTCTAGCCATGCCTGAACGAAAAATAAGAGTTTTTTAATTTTTGAAAAATTTTTAAGGGGTTGCATCATAAAATTTCCAAAAATCTAAAAAAAAAAATTATTTTTAAAAATACTACCTTTGCGGTATACAGATTTGTTAGGCTCGAAGAAACTAGCACAGAACTGCTTTCAGAATTGAAATTAATGCATTTTTGACAAAGTTATGCGTTTTTTACGCTTTGATTGTCCCAAAAAACCTGATACAAAAAAATCTATACAAATTTCAATTTCAAGAATCTTCCGGAGGAAAATATAATTTTTTTCAGTGAAGGAGTCGTTTCCGACCCTATAAACCATATATATTCTTGATCAGCATTAACAGGAGAACCTTTCTAGCCATGGCTGAACGAAAAATAAGAGTTTTTTAATTTTTGAAAAATTTTTAAGGGGTTGCATCATAAAATTTCCAAAAATCTAAAAAAAAAAATTATTTTTAAAAATACTACCTTTGCGGTATACAAATTTGTTAAGCTCGAAGAAACTAGCACAGAACTGCTTTCAGAATTGAAATTACTGCATTTTTGACAAAGTTATGCGTTTTTTACGCTTTGATTGTCCCAAAAAACCTGATACAACAAAATCTATACAAATTTCAATTTCAAGAATCTTCCGGAGGAAAATATCATTTTTTCAGTGAAGGAGTCGTTTCCGACCCTATAAACCATATATATTATTGATCAGCATTAACAGGAGAACCTTTCTAGCCATGCCTGAACGAAAAATAAGAGTTTTTTAATTTTTGAAAAATTTTTAAGGGGTTGCATCATAAAATTTCCAAAAATCTAAAAAAAAAAATTATTTTTAAAAATACTACCTTTGCGGTATACAGATTTGTTAAGCTCGAAGAAACTAGCACAGAACTGCTTTCAGAATTGAAATTACTGCATTTTTGACAAAGTTATGCGTTTTTTACGCTTTGATTGTCCCAAAAAACCTGATACAAAAAAATCTATACAAATTTCAATTTCAAGAATCTTCCGGAGGAAAATATCATTTTTTCAGTGAAGGAGTCGTTTCCGACCCTATAAACCATATATATTCTTGATCAGCATTAACAGGAGAACCTTTCTAGCCATGCCTGAACGAAAAATAAGAGTTTTTTAATTTTTGAAAAATTTTTAAGGGGTTGCATCATAAAATTTCCAAAAATCTAAAAAAAAAAATTATTTTTAAAAATACTACCTTTGCGGTATACAGATTTGTTAAGCTCGAAGAAACTAGCACAGAACTGCTTTCAGAATTGAAATTAATGCATTTTTGACAAAGTTATGCGTTTTTTACGCTTTGATTGTCCCAAAAAACCTGATACAAAAAAATCTATACAAATTTCAATTTCAAGAATCTTCCGGAGGAAAATATCATTTTTTCAGTGAAGGAGTCGTTTCCGACCCTATAAACCATATATATTCTTGATCAGCATTAACAGGAGAACCTTTCTAGCCATGCCTGAACGAAAAATAAGAGCTTTTTAATTTTTGAAAAATTTTTAAGGGGTTGCATCATAAAATTTCCAAAAATCTAAAAAAAAAAATTATTTTTAAAAATACTACCTTTGCGGTATACAGATTTGTTAAGCTCGAAGAAACTAGCACAGAACTGCTTTCAGAATTGAAATTAATGCATTTTTGACAAAGTTATGCGTTTTTTACGCTTTGATTGTCCCAAAAAAGCTGATACAAAAAAATCTATACAAATTTCAATTTCAAGAATCTTCCGGAGGAAAATATCATTTTTTCAGTGAAGGAGTCGTTTCCGACCCTATAAACCATATATATTCTTGATCAGCATTAACAGGAGAACCTTTCTAGCCATGCCTGAACGAAAAAAAAGAGCTTTTTAATTTTTGAAAAATTTTTAAGGGGTTGCATCATAAAATTTCCAAAAATCTAAAAAAAAAAATTATTTTTAAAAATACTACCTTTGCGGTATACAGATTTGTTAAGCTCGAAGAAACTAGCACAGAACTGCTTTCAGAATTGAAATTAATGCATTTTTGACAAAGTTATGCGTTTTTTACGCTTTGATTGTCCCAAAAAAGCTGATACAAAAAAATCTATACAAATTTCAATTTCAAGAATCTTCCGGAGGAAAATATCATTTTTTCAGTGAAGGAGTCGTTTCCGACCCTATAAACCATATATATTCTTGATCAGCATTAACAGGAGAACCTTGCTAGCCATGCCTGAACGAAAAATAAGAGTTTTTTAATTTTTGAAAAATTTTTAAGGGGTTGCATCATAAAATTTCCAAAAATCTAAAAAAAAAAATTATTTTTAAAAATACTACCTTTGCGGTATACAGATTTGTTAAGCTCGAAGAAACTAGCACAGAACTGCTTTCAGAATTGAAATTAATGCATTTTTGACAAAGTTATGCGTTTTTTACGCTTTGATTGTCCCAAAAAACCTGATACAAAAAAATCTATACAAATTTCAATTTCAAGAATCTTCCGGAGGAAAATATCATTTTTTCAGTGAAGGAGTCGTTTCCGACCCTATAAACCATATATATTCTTGATCAGCATTAACAGGAGAACCTTTCTAGCCATGCCTGAACGAAAAATAAGAGTTTTTTAATTTTTGAAAAATTTTTAAGGGGTTGCATCATAAAATTTCCAAAAATCTAAAAAAAAAAATTATTTTTAAAAATACTACCTTTGCGGTATACAGATTTGTTAAGCTCGAAGAAACTAGCACAGAACTGCTTTCAGAATTGAAATTAATGCATTTTTGACAAAGTTATGCGTTTTTTACGCTTTGATTGTCCCAAAAAACCTGATACAAAAAAATCTATACAAATTTCAATTTCAAGAATCTTCCGGAGGAAAATATCATTTTTTCAGTGAAGGAGTCGTTTCCGACCCTATAAACCATATATATTCTTGATCAGCATTAACAGGAGAACCTTGCTAGCCATGCCTGAACGAAAAATAAGAGTTTTTTAATTTTTGAAAAATTTTTAAGGGGTTGCATCATAAAATTTCCAAAAATCTAAAAAAAAAAATATTTTTAAAAATACTACCTTTGCGGTATACAGATTTGTTAAGCTCGAAGAAACTAGCACAGAACTGCTTTCAGACTTGAAATTACTGCATTTTTGACAAAGTTATGCGTTTTTTACGCTTTGATTGTCCCAAAAAACCTGATACAACAAAATCTATACAAATTTCAATTTCAAGAATCTTCCGGAGGAAAATATCATTTTTTCAGTGAAGGAGTCGTTTCCGACCCTATAAACCATATATATTCTTGATCAGCATTAACAGGAGAACCTTGCTAGCCATGCCTGAACGAAAAATAAGAGTTTTTTAATTTTTGAAAAATTTTTAAGGGGTTGCATCATAAAATTTCCAAAAATCTAAAAAAAAAATTATTTTTAAAAATACTACCTTTGCGGTATACAGATTTGTTAAGCTCGAAGAAACTAGCACAGAACTGCTTTCAGAATTGAAATTAATGCATTTTTGACAAAGTTATGCGTTTTTTACGCTTTGATTGTCCCAAAAAACCTGATACAAAAAAATCTATACAAATTTCAATTTCAAGAATCTTCCGGAGGAAAATATCATTTTTTCAGTGAAGGAGTCGTTTCCGACCCTATAAACCATATATATTCTTGATCAGCATTAACAGGAGAACCTTTCTAGCCATGCCTGAACGAAAAATAAGAGTTTTTTAATTTTTGAAAAATTTTTAAGGGGTTGCATCATAAAATTTCCAAAAATCTAAAAAAAAAATTATTTTTAAAAATACTACCTTTGCGGTATACAGATTTGTTAAGCTCGAAGAAACTAGCACAGAACTGCTTTCAGAATTGAAATTACTGCATTTTTGACAAAGTTATGCGTTTTTTACGCTTTGATTGTCCCAAAAAACCTGATACAAAAAAATCTATACAAATTTCAATTTCAAGAATCTTCCGGAGGAAAATATCATTTTTTCAGTGAAGGAGTCGTTTCCGACCCTATAAACCATATATATTCTTGATCAGCATTAACAGGAGAACCTTTCTAGCCATGCCTGAACGAAAAATAAGAGTTTTTTAATTTTTGAAAAATTTTTAAGGGGTTGCATCATAAAATTTCCAAAAATCTAAAAAAAAAAATTATTTTTAAAAATACTACCTTTGCGGTATACAGATTTGTTAAGCTCGAAGAAACTAGCACAGAACTGCTTTCAGAATTGAAATTAATGCATTTTTGACAAAGTTATGCGTTTTTTACGCTTTGATTGTCCCAAAAAACCTGATACAAAAAAATCTATACAAATTTCAATTTCAAGAATCTTCCGGAGGAAAATATCATTTTTTCAGTGAAGGAGTCGTCGTTTCCGACCCTATAAACCATATATATTCTTGATCAGCATTAACAGGAGAACCTTTCTAGCCATGCCTGAACGAAAAATAAGAGTTTTTTAATTTTTGAAAAATTTTTAAGGGGTTGCATCATAAAATTTCCAAAAATCTAAAAAAAAAAATTATTTTTAAAAATACTACCTTTGCGGTATACAGATTTGTTAAGCTCGAAGAAACTAGCACAGAACTGCTTTCAGAATTGAAATTAATGCATTTTTGACAAAGTTATGCGTTTTTTACGCTTTGATTGTCCCAAAAAACCTGATACAAAAAAATCTATACAAATTTCAATTTCAAGAATCTTCCGGAGGAAAATATCATTTTTTCAGTGAAGGAGTCGTTTCCGACCCTATAAACCATATATATTCTTGATCAGCATTAACAGGAGAACCTTTCTAGCCATGCCTGAACGAAAAATAAGAGTTTTTTAATTTTTGAAAAATTTTTAAGGGGTTGCATCATAAAATTTCCAAAAATCTAAAAAAAAAATTATTTTTAAAAATACTACCTTTGCGGTATACAGATTTGTTAAGCTCGAAGAAACTAGCACAGAACTGCTTTCAGAATTGAAATTAATGCATTTTTGACAAAGTTATGCGTTTTTTACGCTTTGATTGTCCCAAAAAACCTGATACAAAAAAATCTATACAAATTTCAATTTCAAGAATCTTCCGGAGGAAAATATCATTTTTTCAGTGAAGGAGTCGTTTCCGACCCTATAAACCATATATATTCTTGATCAGCATTAACAGGAGAACCTTTCTAGCCATGCCTGAACGAAAAATAAGAGTTTTTTAATTTTTGAAAAATTTTTAAGGGGTTGCATCATAAAATTTCCAAAAATCTAAAAAAAAAAATTATTTTTAAAAATACTACCTTTGCGGTATACAGATTTGTTAAGCTCGAAGAAACTAGCACAGAACTGCTTTCAGAATTGAAATTAATGCATTTTTGACAAAGTTATGCGTTTTTTACGCTTTGATTGTCCCAAAAAACCTGATACAAAAAAATCTATACAAATTTCAATTTCAAGAATCTTCCGGAGGAAAATATCATTTTTTCAGTGAAGGAGTCGTCGTTTCCGACCCTATAAACCATATATATTCTTGATCAGCATTAACAGGAGAACCTTTCTAGCCATGCCTGAACGAAAAATAAGAGTTTTTTAATTTTTGAAAAATTTTTAAGGGGTTGCATCATAAAATTTCCAAAAATCTAAAAAAAAAAATTATTTTTAAAAATACTACCTTTGCGGTATACAGATTTGTTAAGCTCGAAGAAACTAGCACAGAACTGCTTTCAGAATTGAAATTAATGCATTTTTGACAAAGTTATGCGTTTTTTACGCTTTGATTGTCCCAAAAAACCTGATACAAAAAAATCTATACAAATTTCAATTTCAAGAATCTTCCGGAGGAAAATATCATTTTTTCAGTGAAGGAGTCGTCGTTTCCGACCCTATAAACCATATATATTCTTGATCAGCATTAACAGGAGAACCTTTCTAGCCATGCCTGAACGAAAAATAAGAGTTTTTTAATTTTTGAAAAATTTTTAAGGGGTTGCATCATAAAATTTCCAAAAATCTAAAAAAAAAAATTATTTTTAAAAATACTACCTTTGCGGTATACAGATTTGTTAAGCTCGAAGAAACTAGCACAGAACTGCTTTCAGAATTGAAATTAATGCATTTTTGACAAAGTTATGCGTTTTTTACGCTTTGATTGTCCCAAAAAACCTGATACAAAAAAATCTATACAAATTTCAATTTCAAGAATCTTCCGGAGGAAAATATCATTTTTTCAGTGAAGGAGTCGTTTCCGACCCTATAAACCATATATATTCTTGATCAGCATTAACAGGAGAACCTTTCTAGCCATGCCTGAACGAAAAATAAGAGTTTTTTAATTTTTGAAAAATTTTTAAGGGGTTGCATCATAAAATTTCCAAAAATCTAAAAAAAAAATTATTTTTAAAAATACTACCTTTGCGGTATACAGATTTGTTAAGCTCGAAGAAACTAGCACAGAACTGCTTTCAGAATTGAAATTAATGCATTTTTGACAAAGTTATGCGTTTTTTACGCTTTGATTGTCCCAAAAAACCTGATACAAAAAAATCTATACAAATTTCAATTTCAAGAATCTTCCGGAGGAAAATATCATTTTTTCAGTGAAGGAGTCGTTTCCGACCCTATAAACCATATATATTCTTGATCAGCATTAACAGGAGAACCTTTCTAGCCATGCCTGAACGAAAAATAAGAGTTTTTTAATTTTTGAAAAATTTTTAAGGGGTTGCATCATAAAATTTCCAAAAATCTAAAAAAAAAAATTATTTTTAAAAATACTACCTTTGCGGTATACAGATTTGTTAAGCTCGAAGAAACTAGCACAGAACTGCTTTCAGAATTGAAATTAATGCATTTTTGACAAAGTTATGCGTTTTTTACGCTTTGATTGTCCCAAAAAACCTGATACAAAAAAATCTATACAAATTTCAATTTCAAGAATCTTCCGGAGGAAAATATCATTTTTTCAGTGAAGGAGTCGTCGTTTCCGACCCTATAAACCATATATATTCTTGATCAGCATTAACAGGAGAACCTTTCTAGCCATGCCTGAACGAAAAATAAGAGTTTTTTAATTTTTGAAAAATTTTTAAGGGGTTGCATCATAAAATTTCCAAAAATCTAAAAAAAAAAATTATTTTTAAAAATACTACCTTTGCGGTATACAGATTTGTTAAGCTCGAAGAAACTAGCACAGAACTGCTTTCAGAATTGAAATTAATGCATTTTTGACAAAGTTATGCGTTTTTTACGCTTTGATTGTCCCAAAAAACCTGATACAAAAAAATCTATACAAATTTCAATTTCAAGAATCCTCCGGAGGAAAATATCATTTTTTCAGTGAAGGAGTCGTTTCCGACCCTATAAACCATATATATTCTTGATCAGCATTAACAGGAGAACCTTTCTAGCCATGCCTGAACGAAAAATAAGAGTTTTTTAATTTTTGAAAAATTTTTAAAAAATCTAAAAAAAAAAATTATTTTTAAAAATACTACCTTTGCGGTATACAGATTTGTTAAGCTCGAAGAAACTAGCACAGAACTGCTTTCAGAATTGAAATTAATGCATTTTTGACAAAGTTATGCGTTTTTTACGCTTTGATTGTCCCAAAAAACCTGATACAACAAAATCTATACAAATTTCAATTTCAAGAATCTTCCGGAGGAAAATATCATTTTTTTCAGTGAAGGAGTCGTTTCCGACCCTATAAACCATATATATTCTTGATCAGCATTAACAGGAGAACCTTTCTAGCCATGCCTGAATGATAAATAAGAGTTTTTTAATTTTTGAAAAATTTTTAAGGTGTTGCATCATAAAATTTCCAAAAATCTAAAAAAAAAATATTTTTAAAAATACTACCTTTGCGGTATACAGATTTGTTAAGCTAGAAGAAACTAGCACAGAACTGCTTTCAGAATTGAAATTAATGCATTTTTGACAAAGTTATGCGTTTTTTACGCTTTGATTGTCCCAAAAAACCTGATACAACAAAATCTATACAAATTTCAATTTCAAGAATCTTCCGGAGGAAAATATCATTTTTTCAGTGAAGGAGTCGTTTCCGACCCTATAAACCATATATATTCTTGATCAGCATTAACAGGAGAACCTTTCTAGCCATGCCTGAACGAAAAATAAGAGTTTTTTAATATTTGAAAATTTTTTAAGGGGTTGCATCATAAAATTTCCAAAAATCTAAAAAAAAAAATTATTTTTAAAAATACTACCTTTGCGGTATACAGATTTGTTAAGCTCGAAGAAACTAGCACAGAACTGCTTTCAGAATTGAAATTACTGCATTTTTGACAAAGTTATGCGTTTTTTACGCTTTGATTGTCCCAAAAAACCTGATACAAGAAAATCTATACAAATTTCAATTTCAAGAATCTTCCGGAGGAAAATATCATTTTTTCAGTGAAGGAGTCGTTTCCGACCCTATAAACCATATATATTCTTGATCAGCATTAACAGGAGAACCTTTCTAGCCATGCCTGAACGAAAAATAAGAGTTTTTTAATATTTGAAAATTTTTTAAGGGGTTGCATCATAAAATTTCCAAAAATCTAAAAAAAAAAATTATTTTTAAAAATACTACCTTTGCGGCATACAGATTTGTTAAGCTCGAAGAAACTAGCACAGAACTGCTTTCAGAATTGAAATTAATGCATTTTTGACAAAGTTATGCGTTTTTTACGCTTTGATTGTCCCAAAAAACCTGATACAACAAAATCTATACAAATTTCAATTTCAAGAATCTTCCGGAGGAAAATATCATTTTTTCAGTGAAGGAGTCGTTTCCGACCCTATAAACTATATATATTCTTGATCAGCATTAACAGGCGATCCTTTCTAGCCATGCCCGAACGAGAAATAAGAGTTTTTTAATTTTTGAAAATTTTTTCGTAAAATTTGCAAGGCCGCCTGAATGAGGGACAAGGGCAGGTGTGTGTGTGTGCGGGTAAGCAGGTGTGTGGGTGTGTACAGGTGGGAAGGTCATGTGCACACTCTTATTACATTTTCTTAAATTACTTCCGAAACGCTTTTCACGCCCTTGCCAAATTTCTCACTCATGCCTCCACCTCCGTCGTCCTAATTGAATTGCGCAATAATGTTGTGCAACTTTTCAGTGCCATTGAAAATGTACAACTTTTAATTCTGGTCATTTCATGAGTGCGCTTTAGCTAAGCAAGGTAGTTTTATCAACTGATTTTAATGATAAAAAATGCTGGTATTTTTGCAAGCAGTATTTGTGTGTTAAACACGATTGCTTTGAAAACGTACCTAAATCGATTTGTTTAGCAGATAAGAATTAAGTTGCAAATAATATATAACTGATAATATGATAAATATACATAATACATAATAACTGCAAACTAATTCATTTACAGAACTCCGCCGGCCAACGGCAGCCCGAAGTCGCCCTTTTCAGCCTGGATCTAGTTCCGCGCATGCTTTTGGGGGTTCCTATTTATTTTCATTCAAATAATAATGCATCTTTTGGGCTGAAGCAGCAGGAGAATCGGTGAAAGACACTGCATTCTTTTGGGGTTTCTCTAATCCACCCTTGTGACAGTGCTTGTCAAACTGTGCGTCTCTTAAAGAAAAGCCCCAAAAGTAGGCAATAAAATACTAAAAACCTTATTTCAGCCTAAAAGATGCCCCATTCTTGGGCCGTAACTTGGTTCATATTCATTTCATTGCATACTTTCGCGGTGTAGTTAATATTAAAAAGATATTAAATTGCAGCATACTTATATGCTGTAGAGCGAATGCAGCCAAGAAATGCTGTTAAAAAAAATATATATTAGACGGCCGTCGCGGTCTGCTGCCTTACCCGAATTTGGGAAGAGGAAAATTTACATGCAGGCAACTGAACCTGGAAACCCCCAGCGAGGCCAAAGTGAAAAGATTTTCCTGCATTGATGGCGCAATTCATGTGGCATCGCCATCTACCGGAGTGTGCTGGAAGCTCGCAGGTGTAAAATTTACGCACGTAAATATTGTCAAGAATATCTACTTAAAATATATAACTATGCACTGCTTTGCCGACTCGCACACAGCAGGGCACCTGTTTTTATTGCCTATTTTTTGGAGCTGCTGGATATATTGCAGCAAGCCCGTGTCTTCGCCACCTACCGGAGTTTGCTGGAAGCTCTCAGGAGTAAAATTTACTCAGGTAAATATTGTCAAGAATATCTACTTAAAATGTAAAATGATGCACTGCTTTGCCGACTCGCACACGGCAGGGCACCTGTTTTTATTGCCTACTTTTTGGAGCTGCTGGATATATTGCAGCATTAACCCCAATGCCCAACGCACACTTCCGCCGGCACAAAAAAGAACCTGGAAACCGCCAGCGAGCCCACCGTCAACAGATTTTCCTGCATTGATGCCGTGGCCTCGCCACTTGCCGGAGTATGCTGGAAGCTCTGAGGTGTAAAATTTACACTCGTTAATATTGTCAAGAATATCCACTTGAAATTAGAACGAACACTGCTTTGCCGACTCGCACACAGCAGGGCAACTGTTTTTATTGCCTACTTTTTGGAGCTGCTGGAAATAAATATACACGATCCTCCAGCTGACAGCCTCAGCTGCAGTTCAGGACTGGCTGCGTGCGATGGAGTGCTGGACCAAGCAATGGAATATATCTATTACTTGCAGCAAATCGGCATGCGTCACTTTCTCCCTGAGACTTCTGAACGACATCGTCCTTTCATTCAACGGTGACATCATTCGAAACGCCACCTCCCACAGCTACCTGAGTGTACACTTAGATCGCCGCCTGACATGGAACACCCACATCTTTGCGGTATGCAGATTTGTTAACATCCAAGAAACTAGCACAGAACTGCTTTCAGAATTGAAATTAATGCATTTTTGACAAAGTTATGCGTTTTTACGCTTTGATTGTCCCAAAAAACCTGATACAAACAAATCTATGCAAATTTCAATTTCTAGAATCTTCCGGAGGAAAATATCATTTTTTTCAGTGAAGGAGTCGTTTCCGACCCTATAAACCATATATATTCTTGATCAGCATTAACAGGAGAACCTTTCTAGCCATGCCTGAACGAAAAATAAGAGTTTTTTAATTTTTGAAAAATTTTTAAGGGGTTGCATCATAAAATTTCCAAAAATGTAAAAAAAAAAATTATTTTTAAAAATACTACCTTTGCGGTATACAGATTCGTAAGCTCGAAGAAACTAGCACAGAACTGCTTTCAGAATTGAAATTAATGCATTTTTGACAAAGTTATGCGTTTTTACGCTTTGATTGTCCCAAAAAACCTGATACAAACAAATCTATGCAAATTTCAATTTCTAGAATCTTCCGGAGGAAAATATCATTTTTTTCAGTGAAGGAGTCGTTTCCGACCCTATAAACCATATATATTCTTGATCAGCATTAACAGGAGAACCTTTCTAGCCATGCCTGAACGAAAAATAAGAGTTTTTTAATTTTTGAAAATTTTTTAATTTCCAAAAATCTAAAAAAAAAAATTATTTTTAAAAATACTACCATTGCGGTATACAGATTTGTTAAGCTTGAAGAAACTAGCACAGAACTGCTTTCAGAATTGAAATTAATGCATTTTTGACAAAGTTATGCGTTTTTTACGCTTTGATTGTCCCAAAAAACCTGATACAAACAAATCTATGCAAATTTCAATTTCAAGAATCTTCCGGAGGAAAATATCATTTTTTTTAGGGAAGGAGTCGTTTCCGACCCTATAAACCATATATATTATTGATCAGCATTAACAGGAGAACCTTTCTAGCCATGCCTGAACGAAAAATAAGAGTTTTTTAATTTTTGAAAATTTTTTAAGGGGTTGCATCATAAAATTTCCAAAAATCTAAAAAAAAAAATTATTTTTGAAAATACTACCTTTGCGGTAAACAGATTTGTTAAGCTCGAAGAAACTAGCACAGAACTGCTTTCAGAATTGAAATTAATGCATTTTTGACAAAGTTATGCGTTTTTTACGCTTTGATTGTCCCAAAAAACCTGATACAAACAAATCTATGCAAATTTCAATTTCAAGAATCTTCCGGAGGGAAATATCATTTTTTTCAGTGAAGGAGTCGTTTCCGACCCTATAAACCATATATATTATTGATCAGCATTAACAGGAGAACCTTTCTAGCCATGCCTGAACGAAAAATAAGAGTTTTTTAATTTTTGAAAATTTTTTAAGGGGTTGCATCATAAAATTTCCAAAAATCTAAAAAAAAAAATTATTTTTAAAAATACTACCTTTGCGGTATACAGATTTGTAAAGCTCGAAGAAACTAGCACAGAACTGCTTTCAGAATTGAAATTAATGCATGTTTGACAAAGTTATGCGTTTTTTACGCTTTGATTGTCCCAAAAAAACCTGATACAATAAAATCTATACAAATTTCAATTTCAAGAATCTTCCGGAGGAAAATATCATTTTTTTCAGTGAAGGAGTCGTTTCCGACCCTATAAACCATATATATTCTTGATCAGCATTAACAGGAGAACCTTTCTAGCCATGCCTGAACGAAAAATAAGAGTTTTTTAATTTTTGAAAATTTTTTAAGGGGTTGCATCATAAAATTTCCAAAAATCTAAAAAAAAAAATTATTTTTAAAAATACTACCTTTGCGGTATACAGATTTGTTAAGCTCGAAGAAACTAGCACAGAACTGCTTTCAGAATTAAATTTAATGCATGTTTGACAAAGTTATGCGTTTTTTACGCTTTGATTGTCCCAAAAAACCTGATACAAACAAATCTATGCAAATTTCAATTTCAAGAATCTTCCGGAGGAAAATATAATTTTTTTCAGTGAAGGAGTCGTTTCCGACCCTAAAAACTATATATATTCTTGATCAGCATTAACAGGAGAACCTTTCTAGCCATGCCTGAACAAAAAATAAGAGTTTTTTAATTTTTGAAAATTTTTTAAGGGGTTGCATCATAAAATTTCCAAAAATCTAAAAAAAAAAATTATTTTTAAAAATACTACCTTTGCGGTATACAGATTTGTAAAGCTCGAAGAAACTAGCACAGAACTGCTTTCAGAATTGAAATTAATGCATGTTTGACAAAGTTATGCGTTTTTTACGCTTTGATTGTCCCAAAAAACCTGATACAAACAAATCTATGCAAATTTCAATTTCAAGAATCTTCCGGAGGAAAATATCATTTTTTTCAGTGAAGGAGTCGTTTCCGACCCTATAAACCATATATATTCTTGATCAGCATTAACAGGAGAACCTTTCTAGCCATGCCTGAACGAAAAATAAGAGTTTTTTAATTTTTGAAAATTTTTTAAGGGGTTGCATCATAAAATTTCCAAAAATCTAAAAAAAAAAATTATATTAAAAATACTACCTTTGCGGTATACAGATTTGTTAAGCTTGAAGAAACTAGCACAGAACTGCTTTCAGAATTGAAATTAATGCATTTTTGACAAAGTTATGCGTTTTTTACGCTTTGATTGTCCCAAAAAACCTGATACAATAAAATCTATACAAATTTCAATTTCAAGAATCTTCCGGAGGAAAATATCATTTTTTTCAGTGAAGGAGTCGTTTCCGACCCTAAAAACTATATATATTCTTGATCAGCATTAACAGGAGAACCTTTCTAGCCATGCCTGAACGAAAAATAAGAGTTTTTTAATTTTTGAAAATTTTTTAAGGGGTTGCATCATAAAATTTCCAAAAATCTAAAAAAAAAAATTATTTTTAAAAATACTACCTTTGCGGTATACAGATTTGTAAAGCTCGAAGAAACTAGCACAGAACTGCTTTCAGAATTGAAATTAATGCATGTTTGACAAAGTTATGCGTTTTTTACGCTTTGATTGTCCCAAAAAACCTGATACAAACAAATCTATGCAAATTTCAATTTCAAGAATCTTCTGGAGGAAAATATCATTTTTTTCAGTGAAGGAGTCGTTTCCGACCCTACAAACCATATATATTCTTGATCAGCATTAACAGGAGAACCTTTCTAGCCATGCCTGAACGAAAAATAAGAGTTTTTTAATTTTTGAAAATTTTTTAAGGGGTTGCATCATAAAATTTCCAAAAATCTAAAAAAAAAATTTATTTTTAAAAATACTACCTTTGCGGTATACAGATTTGTTAAGCTTGAAGAAACTAGCACAGAACTGCTTTCAGAATTGAAATTAATGCATTTTTGACAAAGTTATGCGTTTTTTACGCTTTGATTGTCCCAAAAAACCTGATACAATAAAATCTATACAAATTTCAATTTCAAGAATCTTCCGGAGGAAAATATCATTTTTTTCAGTGAAGGAGTCGTTTCCGACCCTAAAAACTATATATATTCTTGATCAGCATTAACAGGAGAACCTTTCTAGCCATGCCTGAACGAAAAATAAGAGTTTTTTAATTTTTGAAAATTTTTTAAGGGGTTGCATCATAAAATTTCCAAAAATCTAAAAAAAAAAATTATTTTTAAAAATACTACCTTTGCGGTATACAGATTTGTAAAGCTCGAAGAAACTAGCACAGAACTGCTTTCAGAATTGAAATTAATGCATGTTTGACAAAGTTATGCGTTTTTTACGCTTTGATTGTCCCAAAAAACCTGATACAAACAAATCTATGCAAATTTCAATTTCAAGAATCTTCCGGAGGAAAATATCATTTTTTTTCAGTGAAGGAGTCGTTTCCGACCCTAAAAACTATATATATTCTTGATCAGCATTAACAGGAGAACCTTTCTAGCCATGCCTGAACGAAAAATAAGAGTTTTTTAATTTTTGAAAATTTTTTAAGGGGTTGCATCATAAAATTTCCAAAAATCTAAAAAAAAAAATTATTTTTAAAAATACTACCTTTGCGGTATACAGATTTGTTAAGCTTGAAGAAACTAGCACAGAACTGCATTCAGAATTGAAATTAATGCATTTTTGACAAAGTTATGCGTTTTTTACGCTTTGATTGTCCCAAAAAACCTGATACAATAAAATCTATACAAATTTCAATTTCAAGAATCTTCCGGAGGAAAATATCATTTTTTTCAGTGAAGGAGTCGTTTCCGACCCTAAAAACTATAAATATTCTTGATCAGCATTAACAGGAGAACCTTTCTAGCCATGCCTGAACGAAAAATAAGAGTTTTTTAATTTTTGAAAATTTTTTAAGGGGTTGCATCATAAAATTTCCAAAAATCTAAAAAAAAAAATTATTTTTAAAAATACTACCTTTGCGGTATACAGACTTGTTAAGCTTGAAGAAACTAGCACAGAACTGCTTTCAGAATTGAAATTAATGCATTTTTGACAAAGTTATGCGTTTTTTACGCTTTGATTGTCCCAAAAAACCTGATACAAACAAATCTATGCAAATTTCAATTTCAAGAATCTTCTGGAGGAAAATATCATTTTTTTCAGTGAAGGAGTCGTTTCCGACCCTACAAACCATATATATTCTTGATCAGCATTAACAGGAGAACCTTTCTAGCCATGCCTGAACGAAAAATAAGAGTTTTTTAATTTTTGAAAATTTTTTAAGGGGTTGCATCATAAAATTTCCAAAAATCTAAAAAAAAAATTATTTTTAAAAATACTACCTTTGCGGTATACAGATTTGTTAAGCTTGAAGAAACTAGCACAGAACTGCTTTCAGAATTGAAATTAATGCATTTTTGACAAAGTTATGCGTTTTTTACGCTTTGATTGTCCCAAAAAACCTGATACAATAAAATCTATACAAATTTCAATTTCAAGAATCTTCCGGAGGAAAATATCATTTTTTTCAGTGAAGGAGTCGTTTCCGACCCTAAAAACTATATATATTCTTGATCAGCATTAACAGGAGAACCTTTCTAGCCATGCCTGAACGAAAAATAAGAGTTTTTTAATTTTTGAAAATTTTTTAAGGGGTTGCATCATAAAATTTCCAAAAATCTAAAAAAAAAATTTATTTTTAAAAATACTACCTTTGCGGTATACAGATTTGTAAAGCTCGAAGAAACTAGCACAGAACTGCTTTCAGAATTGAAATTAATGCATGTTTGACAAAGTTATGCGTTTTTTACGCTTTGATTGTCCCAAAAAACCTGATACAAACAAATCTATGCAAATTTCAATTTCAAGAATCTTCCGGAGGAAAATATCATTTTTTTCAGTGAAGGAGTCGTTTCCGACCCTAAAAACTATATATATTCTTGATCAGCATTAACAGGAGAACCTTTCTAGCCATGCCTGAACGAAAAATAAGAGTTTTTTAATTTTTGAAAATTTTTTAAGGGGTTGCATCATAAAATTTCCAAAAATCTAAAAAAAAAAATTATTTTTAAAAATACTACCTTTGCGGTATACAGATTTGTAAAGCTCGAAGAAACTAGCACAGAACTGCTTTCAGAATTGAAATTAATGCATGTTTGACAAAGTTATGCGTTTTTTACGCTTTGATTGTCCCAAAAAACCTGATACAAACAAATCTATGCAAATTTCAATTTCAAGAATCTTCCGGAGGAAAATATCATTTTTTTCAGTGAAGGAGTCGTTTCCGACCCTAAAAACTATATATATTCTTGATCAGCATTAACAGGAGAACCTTTCTAGCCATGCCTGAACGAAAAATAAGAGTTTTTTAATTTTTGAAAATTTTTTAAGGGGTTGCATCATAAAATTTCCAAAAATCTAAAAAAAAAAATTATTTTTAAAAATACTACCTTTGCGGTATACAGATTTGTTAAGCTTGAAGAAACTAGCACAGAACTGCTTTCAGAATTGAAATTAATGCATTTTTGACAAAGTTATGCGTTTTTTACGCTTTGATTGTCCCAAAAAACCTGATACAATAAAATCTATACAAATTTCAATTTCAAGAATCTTCCGGAGGAAAATATCATTTTTTTCAGTGAAGGAGTCGTTTCCGACCCTAAAAACTATATATATTCTTGATCAGCATTAACAGGAGAACCTTTCTAGCCATGCCTGAACGAAAAATAAGAGTTTTTTAATTTTTGAAAATTTTTTAAGGGGTTGCATCATAAAATTTCCAAAAATCTAAAAAAAAAAATTATTTTTAAAAATACTACCTTTGCGGTATACAGATTTGTAAAGCTCGAAAAAACTAGCACAGAACTGCTTTCAGAATTGAAATTAATGCATGTTTGACAAAGTTATGCGTTTTTTACGCTTTGATTGTCCCAAAAAACCTGATACAAACAAATCTATGCAAATTTCAATTTCAAGAATCTTCCGGAGGAAAATATCATTTTTTTCAGTGAAGGAGTCGTTTCCGACCCTAAAAACTATATATATTCTTGATCAGCATTAACAGGAGAACCTTTCTAGCCATGCCTGAACGAAAAATAAGAGTTTTTTAATTTTTGAAAATTTTTTAAGGGGTTGCATCATAAAATTTCCAAAAATCTAAAAAAAAAAATTATTTTTAAAAATACTACCTTTGCGGTATACAGATTTGTAAAGCTCGAAGAAACTAGCACAGAACTGCTTTCAGAATTGAAATTAATGCATGTTTGACAAAGTTATGCGTTTTTTACGCTTTGATTGTCCCAAAAAACCTGATACAAACAAATCTATGCAAATTTCAATTTCAAGAATCTTCCGGAGGAAAATATCATTTTTTTCAGTGAAGGAGTCGTTTCCGACCCTATAAACTATATATATTCTTGATCAGCATTAACAGGAGAACCTTTCTAGCCATGCCTGAACGAAAAATAAGAGTTTTTTAATTTTTGAAAATTTTTTAAGGGGTTGCATCATAAAATTTCCAAAAATCTAAAAAAAAAATTTATTTTTAAAAATACTACCTTTGCGGTATACAGATTTGTAAAGCTCGAAGAAACTAGCACAGAACTGCTTTCAGAATTGAAATTAATGCATGTTTGACAAAGTTATGCGTTTTTTACGCTTTGATTGTCCCAAAAAACCTGATACAAACAAATCTATGCAAATTTCAATTTCAAGAATCTTCCGGAGGAAAATATCATTTTTTTCAGTGAAGGAGTCGTTTCCGACCCTAAAAACTATATATATTCTTGATCAGCATTAACAGGAGAACCTTTCTAGCCATGCCTGAACGAAAAATAAGAGTTTTTTAATTTTTGAAAATTTTTTAAGGGGTTGCATCATAAAATTTCCAAAAATCTAAAAAAAAAAATTATTTTTAAAAATACTACCTTTGCGGTATACAGATTTGTTAAGCTTGAAGAAACTAGCACAGAACTGCTTTCAGAATTGAAATTAATGCATTTTTGACAAAGTTATGCGTTTTTTACGCTTTGATTGTCCCAAAAAACCTGATACAAACAAATCTATGCAAATTTCAATTTCAAGAATCTTCTGGAGGAAAATATCATTTTTTTCAGTGAAGGAGTCGTTTCCGACCCTACAAACCATATATATTCTTGATCAGCATTAACAGGAGAACCTTTCTAGCCATGCCTGAACGAAAAATAAGAGTTTTTTAATTTTTGAAAATTTTTTAAGGGGTTGCATCATAAAATTTCCAAAAATCTAAAAAAAAAAATTATTTTTAAAAATACTACCTTTGCGGTATACAGATTTGTTAAGCTTGAAGAAACTAGCACAGAACTGCTTTCAGAATTGAAATTAATGCATTTTTGACAAAGTTATGCGTTTTTTACGCTTTGATTGTCCCAAAAAACCTGATACAAACAAATCTATGCAAATTTAAATTTCAAGAATCTTCCGGAGGAAAATATCATTTTTTTCAGTGAAGGAGTCGTTTCCGACCCTATAATCCATATATATTCTTGATCAGCATTAACAGGAGAACCTTTCTAGCCATGCCTGAACGAAAAATAAGAGTTTTTTAATTTTTGAAAATTTTTTAAGGGGTTGCATCATAAAATTTCCAAAAATCTAAAAAAAAAAATTATTTTTAAAAATACTACCTTTGCGGTATACAGATTTGTTAAGCTTGAAGAAACTAGCACAGAACTGCTTTCAGAATTGAAATTAATGCATTTTTGACAAAGTTATGCGTTTTTTACGCTTTGATTGTCCCAAAAAACCTGATACAATAAAATCTATACAAATTTCAATTTCAAGAATCTTCCGGAGGAAAATATCATTTTTTTTCAGTGAAGGAGTCGTTTCCGACCCTAAAAACTATATATATTCTTGATCAGCATTAACAGGAGAACCTTTCTAGCCATGCCTGAACGAAAAATAAGAGTTTTTTAATTTTTGAAAATTTTTTAAGGGGTTGCATCATAAAATTTCCAAAAATCTAAAAAAAAAAATTATTTTTAAAAATACTACCTTTGCGGTATACAGACTTGTTAAGCTCGAAGAAACTAGCACAGAACTGCTTTCAGAATTGAAATTAATGCATGTTTGACAAAGTTATGCGTTTTTTACGCTTTGATTGTCCCAAAAAAACCTGATACAAACAAATCTATGCAAATTTCAATTTCAAGAATCTTCCGGAGGAAAATATCATTTTTTTTCAGTGAAGGAGTCGTTTCCGACCCTATAAACCATATATATTCTTGATCAGCATTAACAGGAGAACCTTTCTAGCCATGCCTGAACGAAAAATAAGAGTTTTTTAATTTTTGAAAATTTTTTAAGGGGTTGCATCATAAAATTTCCAAAAATCTAAAAAAAAAAATTATTTTTAAAAATACTACCTTTGCGGTATACAGACTTGTTAAGCTCGAAGAAACTAGCACAGAACTGCTTTCAGAATTGAAATTAATGCATGTTTGACAAAGTTATGCGTTTTTTACGCTTTGATTGTCCCAAAAAACCTGATACAAACAAATCTATACAAATTTCAATTTCAAGAATCTTCCGGAGGAAAATATCATTTTTTTCAGTGAAGGAGTCGTTTCCGACCCTATAAACCATATATATTCTTGATCAGCATTAACAGGAGAACCTTTCTAGCCATGCCTGAACGAAAAATAAGAGTTTTTTAATTTTTGAAAATTTTTTAAGGGGTTGCATCATAAAATTTCCAAAAATCTAAAAAAAAAAATTATTTTTAAAAATACTACCTTTGCGGTATACAGATTTGTAAAGCTCGAAGAAACTAGCACAGAACTGCTTTCAGAATTGAAATTAATGCATGTTTGACAAAGTTATGCGTTTTTTACGCTTTGATTGTCCCAAAAAACCTGATACAAACAAATCTATGCAAATTTCAATTTCAAGAATCTTCCGGAGGAAAATATCATTTTTTTCAGTGAAGGAGTCGTTTCCGACCCTATAAACCATATATATTCTTGATCAGCATTAACAGGAGAACCTTTCTAGCCATGCCTGAACGAAAAATAAGAGTTTTTTAATTTTTGAAAATTTTTTAAGGGGTTGCATCATAAAATTTCCAAAAATCTAAAAAAAAAATTTATTTTTAAAAATACTACCTTTGCGGTATACAGACTTGTTAAGCTCGAAGAAACTAGCACAGAACTGCTTTCAGAATTGAAATTAATGCATGTTTGACAAAGTTATGCGTTTTTTACGCTTTGATTGTCCCAAAAAAACCTGATACAAACAAATCTATGCAAATTTCAATTTCAAGAATCTTCCGGAGGAAAATATCATTTTTTTCAGTGAAGGAGTCGTTTCCGACCCTATAAACCATATATATTCTTGATCAGCATTAACAGGAGAACCTTTCTAGCCATGCCTGAACGAAAAATAAGAGTTTTTTAATTTTTGAAAATTTTTTAAGGGGTTGCATCATAAAATTTCCAAAAATCTAAAAAAAAAAATTATTTTTAAAAATACTACCTTTGCGGTATACAGACTTGTTAAGCTCGAAGAAACTAGCACAGAACTGCTTTCAGAATTGAAATTAATGCATTTTTGACAAAGTTATGCGTTTTTTACGCTTTGATTGTCCCAAAAAACCTGATACAATAAAATCTATACAAATTTCAATATCAAGAATCTTCCGGAGGAAAATATCATTTTTTTCAGTGAAGGAGTCGTTTCCGACCCTATAAACCATATATATTCTTGATCAGCATTAACAGGAGAACCTTTCTAGCCATGCCTGAACGAAAAATAAGAGTTTTTTAATTTTTGAAAATTTTTTAAGGGGTTGCATCATAAAATTTCCAAAAATCTAAAAAAAAAAATTATTTTTAAAAATACTACCTTTGCGGTATACAGATTTGTAAAGCTCGAAGAAACTAGCACAGAACTGCTTTCAGAATTGAAATTAATGCATTTTTGACAAAGTTATGCGTTTTTTACGCTTTGATTGTCCCAAAAAACCTGATACAAACAAATCTATGCAAATTTCAATTTCAAGAATCTTCCGGAGGAAAATATCATTTTTTTCAGTGAAGGAGTCGTTTCCGACCCTATAAACCATATATATTCTTGATCAGCATTAACAGGAGAACCTTTCTAGCCATGCCTGAACGAAAAATAAGAGTTTTTTAATTTTTGAAAATTTTTTAAGGGGTTGCATCATAAAATTTCCAAAAATCTAAAAAAAAAAATTATTTTTAAAAATACTACCTTTGCGGTATACAGACTTGTTAAGCTCGAAGAAACTAGCACAGAACTGCTTTCAGAATTGAAATTAATGCATGTTTGACAAAGTTATGCGTTTTTTACGCTTTGATTGTCCCAAAAAACCTGATACAAACAAATCTATGCAAATTTCAATTTCAAGAATCTTCCGGAGGAAAATATCATTTTTTTCAGTGAAGGAGTCGTTTCCGACCCTATAAACCATATATATTCTTGATCAGCATTAACAGGAGAACCTTTCTAGCCATGCCTGAACGAAAAATAAGAGTTTTTTAATTTTTGAAAATTTTTTAAGGGGTTGCATCATAAAATTTCCAAAAATCTAAAAAAAAAAATTATTTTTAAAAATACTACCTTTGCGGTATACAGACTTGTTAAGCTCGAAGAAACTAGCACAGAACTGCTTTCAGAATTGAAATTAATGCATGTTTGACAAAGTTATGCGTTTTTTACGCTTTGATTGTCCCAAAAAAACCTGATACAAACAAATCTATGCAAATTTCAATTTCAAGAATCTTCCGGAGGAAAATATCATTTTTTTCAGTGAAGGAGTCGTTTCCGACCCTATAAACCATATATATTCTTGATCAGCATTAACAGGAGAACCTTTCTAGCCATGCCTGAACGAAAAATAAGAGTTTTTTAATTTTTGAAAATTTTTTAAGGGGTTGCATCATAAAATTTCCAAAAATCTAAAAAAATAAATTATTTTTAAAAATACTACCTTTGCGGTATACAGACTTGTTAAGCTCGAAGAAACTAGCACAGAACTGCTTTCAGAATTGAAATTAATGCATGTTTGACAAAGTTATGCGTTTTTTACGCTTTGATTGTCCCAAAAAACCTGATACAATAAAATCTATACAAATTTCAATATCAAGAATCTTCCGGAGGAAAATATCATTTTTTCAGTGAAGGAGTCGTTTCCGACCCTATAAACCATATATATTCTTGATCAGCATTAACAGGAGAACCTTTCTAGCCATGCCTGAACGAAAAATAAGAGTTTTTTAATTTTTGAAAATTTTTTAAGGGGTTGCATCATAAAATTTCAAAAAATCTAAAAAAAAAAATTATTTTTAAAAATACTACCTTTGCGGTATACAGACTTGTTAAGCTCGAAGAAACTAGCACAGAACTGCTTTCAGAATTGAAATTAATGCATTTTTGACAAAGTTATGCGTTTTTTACGCTTTGATTGTCCCAAAAAAACCTGATACAAAAAAATCTATACAAATTTCAATTTCAAGAATCTTCCGGAGGAAAATATCATTTTTTTCAGTGAAGGAGTCGTTTCCGACCCTATAAACCATATATATTCTTGATCAGCATTAACAGGAGAACCTTTCTAGCCATGCCTGAACGAAAACTAAGAGTTTTTTAATTTTTGAAAATTTTTTAAGGGGTTGCATCATAAAATTTCCAAAAATCTAAAAAAAAAAATTATTTTTAAAAATACTACCTTTGCGGTATACAGACTTGTTAAGCTCGAAGAAACTAGCACAGAACTGCTTTCAGAATTGAAATTAATGCATGTTTGACAAAGTTATGCGTTTTTTACGCTTTGATTGTCCCAAAAAACCTGATACAAACAAATCTATGCAAATTTCAATTTCAAGAATCTTCCGGAGGAAAATATCATTTTTTTCAGTGAAGGAGTCGTTTCCGACCCTATAAACCATATATATTCTTGATCAGCATTAACAGGAGAACCTTTCTAGCCATGCCTGAACGAAAAATAAGAGTTTTTTAATTTTTGAAAATTTTTTAAGGGGTTGCATCATAAAATTTCCAAAAATCTAAAAAAAAAATTTATTTTTAAAAATACTACCTTTGCGGTATACAGACTTGTTAAGCTGGAAGAAACTAGCACAGAACTGCTTTCAGAATTGAAATTAATGCATGTTTGACAAAGTTATGCGTTTTTTACGCTTTGATTGTCCCAAAAAAACCTGATACAAACAAATCTATACAAATTTCAATTTCAAGAATCTTCCGGAGGAAAATATCATTTTTTTCAGTGAAGGAGTCGTTTCCGACCCTATAAACCATATATATTCTTGATCAGCATTAACAGGAGAACCTTTCTAGCCATGCCTGAACGAAAAATAAGAGTTTTTTAATTTTTGAAAATTTTTTAAGGGGTTGCATCATAAAATTTCCAAAAATCTAAAAAAAAAAATTATTTTTAAAAATACTACCTTTGCGGTATACAGATTTGTTAAGCTCGAAGAAACTAGCACAGAACTGCTTTCAGAATTGAAATTAATGCATGTTTGACAAAGTTATGCGTTTTTTACGCTTTGATTGTCCCAAAAAACCTGATACAATAAAATCTATACAAATTTCAATTTCAAGAATCTTCCGGAGGAAAATATCATTTTTTCAGTGAAGGAGTCGTTTCCGACCCTATAAACCATATATATTCTTGATCAGCATTAACAGGAGAACCTTTCTAGCCATGCCTGAACGAAAAATAAGAGTTTTTTAATTTTTGAAAATTTTTTAAGGGGTTGCATCATAAAATTTCCAAAAATCTAAAAAAAAAATTTATTTTTAAAAATACTACCTTTGCGGTATACAGATTTGTAAAGCTCGAAGAAACTAGCACAGAACTGCTTTCAGAATTGAAATTAATGCATGTTTGACAAAGTTATGCGTTTTTTACGCTTTGATTGTCCCAAAAAACCTGATACAAACAAATCTATGCAAATTTCAATTTCAAGAATCTTCCGGAGGAAAATATCATTTTTTTCAGTGAAGGAGTCGTTTCCGACCCTATAAACCATATATATTCTTGATCAGCATTAACAGGAGAACCTTTCTAGCCATGCCTGAACGAAAAATAAGAGTTTTTTAATTTTTGAAAATTTTTTAAGGGGTTGCATCATAAAATTTCAAAAAATCTAAAAAAAAAAATTATTTTTAAAAATACTACCTTTGCGGTATACAGACTTGTTAAGCTCGAAGAAACTAGCACAGAACTGCTTTCAGAATTGAAATTAATGCATGTTTGACAAAGTTATGCGTTTTTTACGCTTTGATTGTCCCAAAAAAACCTGATACAAACAAATCTATGCAAATTTCAATTTCAAGAATCTTCCGGAGGAAAATATCATTTTTTTCAGTGAAGGAGTCGTTTCCGACCCTATAAACCATATATATTCTTGATCAGCATTAACAGGAGAACCTTTCTAGCCATGCCTGAACGAAAAATAAGAGTTTTTTAATTTTTGAAAATTTTTTAAGGGGTTGCATCATAAAATTTCCAAAAATCTAAAAAAAAAAATTATTTTTAAAAATACTACCTTTGCGGTATACAGACTTGTTAAGCTCGAAGAAACTAGCACAGAACTGCTTTCAGAATTGAAATTAATGCATGTTTGACAAAGTTATGCGTTTTTTACGCTTTGATTGTCCCAAAAAAACCTGATACAAACAAATCTATGCAAATTTCAATTTCAAGAATCTTCCGGAGGAAAATATCATTTTTTTCAGTGAAGGAGTCGTTTCCGACCCTATAAACCATATATATTCTTGATCAGCATTAACAGGAGAACCTTTCTAGCCATGCCTGAACGAAAACTAAGAGTTTTTTAATTTTTGAAAATTTTTTAAGGGGTTGCATCATAAAATTTCCAAAAATCTAAAAAAAAAAATTATTTTTAAAAATACTACCTTTGCGGTATACAGACTTGTTAAGCTCGAAGAAACTAGCACAGAACTGCTTTCAGAATTGAAATTAATGCATGTTTGACAAAGTTATGCGTTTTTTACGCTTTGATTGTCCCAAAAAAACCTGATACAAACAAATCTATGCAAATTTCAATTTCAAGAATCTTCCGGAGGAAAATATCATTTTTTTCAGTGAAGGAGTCGTTTCCGACCCTATAAACCATATATATTCTTGATCAGCATTAACAGGAGAACCTTTCTAGCCATGCCTGAACGAAAACTAAGAGTTTTTTAATTTTTGAAAATTTTTTAAGGGGTTGCATCATAAAATTTCCAAAAATCTAAAAAAAAAAATTATTTTTAAAAATACTACCTTTGCGGTATACAGACTTGTTAAGCTCGAAGAAACTAGCACAGAACTGCTTTCAGAATTGAAATTAATGCATTTTTGACAAAGTTATGCGTTTTTTACGCTTTGATTGTCCCAAAAAAACCTGATACAAACAAATCTATGCAAATTTCAATTTCAAGAATCTTCCGGAGGAAAATATCATTTTTTTCAGTGAAGGAGTCGTTTCCGACCCTATAAACCATATATATTCTTGATCAGCATTAACAGGAGAACCTTTCTAGCCATGCCTGAACGAAAAATAAGAGTTTTTTAATTTTTGAAAATTTTTTAAGGGGTTGCATCATAAAATTTCCAAAAATCTAAAAAAAAAAATTATTTTTAAAAATACTACCTTTGCGGTATACAGATTTGTTAAGCTCGAAGAAACTAGCACAGAACTGCTTTCAGAATTGAAATTAATGCATTTTTGACAAAGTTATGCGTTTTTTACGCTTTGATTGTCCCAAAAAACCTGATACAAACAAATCTATGCAAATTTCAATTTCAAGAATCTTCCGGAGGAAAATATCATTTTTTTCAGTGAAGGAGTCGTTTCCGACCCTATAAACCATATATATTCTTGATCAGCATTAACAGGAGAACCTTTCTAGCCATGCCTGAACGAAAAATAAGAGTTTTTTAATTTTTGAAAATTTTTTAAGGGGTTGCATCATAAAATTTCCAAAAATCTAAAAAAAAAAATTATTTTTAAAAATACTACCTTTGCGGTATACAGATTTGTTAAGCTCGAAGAAACTAGCACCGAACTGCTTTCAGAATTGAAATTAATGCATTTTTGACAAAGTTATGCGTTTTTTACGCTTTGATTGTCCCAAAAAACCTGATACAAACAAATCTATGCAAATTTCAATTTCAAGAATCTTCCGGAGGAAAATATCATTTTTTTCAGTGAAGGAGTCGTTTCCGACCCTATAAACCATATATATTCTTGATCAGCATTAACAGGAGAACCTTTCTAGCCATGCCTGAACGAAAACTAAGAGTTTTTTAATTTTTGAAAATTTTTTAAGGGGTTGCATCATAAAATTTCCAAAAATCTAAAAAAAAAAATTATTTTTAAAAATACTACCTTTGCGGTATACAGACTTGTTAAGCTCGAAGAAACTAGCACAGAACTGCTTTCAGAATTGAAATTAATGCATGTTTGACAAAGTTATGCGTTTTTTACGCTTTGATTGTCCCAAAAAAACCTGATACAAACAAATCTATGCAAATTTCAATTTCAAGAATCTTCCGGAGGAAAATATCATTTTTTTCAGTGAAGGAGTCGTTTCCGACCCTATAAACCATATATATTCTTGATCAGCATTAACAGGAGAACCTTTCTAGCCATGCCTGAACGAAAAATAAGAGTTTTTTAATTTTTGAAAATTTTTTAAGGGGTTGCATCATAAAATTTCCAAAAATCTAAAAAAAAAAATTATTTTTAAAAATACTACCTTTGCGGTATACAGACTTGTTAAGCTCGAAGAAACTAGCACAGAACTGCTTTCAGAATTGAAATTAATGCATGTTTGACAAAGTTATGCGTTTTTTACGCTTTGATTGTCCCAAAAAAACCTGATACAAACAAATCTATGCAAATTTCAATTTCAAGAATCTTCCGGAGGAAAATATCATTTTTTTTCAGTGAAGGAGTCGTTTCCGACCCTATAAACCATATATATTCTTGATCAGCATTAACAGGAGAACCTTTCTAGCCATGCCTGAACGAAAAATAAGAGTTTTTTAATTTTTGAAAATTTTTTAAGGGGTTGCATCATAAAATTTCCAAAAATCTAAAAAAAAAATTATTTTTAAAAATACTACCTTTGCGGTATACAGATTTGTTAAGCTTGAAGAAACTAGCACAGAACTGCTTTCAGAATTGAAATTAATGCATTTTTGACAATGTTATGCGTTTTTTACGCTTTGATTGTCCCAAAAAACCTGATACAAACAAATCTATGCAAATTTCAATTTCAAGAATCTTCCGGAGGAAAATATCATTTTTTTCAGTGAAGGAGTCGTTTCCGACCCTATAATCCATATATATTCTTGATCAGCATTAACAGGAGAACCTTTCTAGCCATGCCTGAACGAAAAATAGGAGTTTTTTAATTTTTGAACATTTTTTAAGGGGTTGCATCATAAAATTTCCAAAAATCTAAAAAAAAAAATTATTTTTAAAAATACTACCTTTGCGGTATACAGACTTGTTAAGCTCGAAGAAACTAGCACAGAACTGCTTTCAGAATTGAAATTAATGCATGTTTGACAAAGCTATGCGTTTTTTACGCTTTGATTGTCCCAAAAAACCTGATACAAACAAATCTATGCAAATTTCAATTTCAAGAATCTTCCGGAGGAAAATATCATTTTTTTCAGTGAAGGAGTCGTTTCCGACCCTATAAACCATATATATTCTTGATCAGCATTAACAGGAGAACCTTTCTAGCCATGCCTGAACGAAAAATAAGAGTTTTTTAATTTTTGAAAATTTTTTAAGGGGTTGCATCATAAAATTTCCAAAAATCTAAAAAAAAAAATTATTTTTAAAAATACTACCTTTGCGGTATACAGATTTGTTAAGCTTGAAGAAACTAGCACAGAACTGCTTTCAGAATTGAAATTAATGCATGTTTGACAAAGTTATGCGTTTTTTACGCTTTGATTGTCCCAAAAAACCTGATACAATAAAATCTATACAAATTTCAATTTCAAGAATCTTCCGGAGGAAAATATCATTTTTTTCAGTGAAGGAGTCGTTTCCGACCCTAAAAACTATATATATTCTTGATCAGCATTAACAGGAGAACCATTCTAGCCATGCCTGAACGAAAAATAAGAGTTTTTTAATTTTTGAAAATTTTTTAAGGGGTTGCATCATAAAATTTCCAAAAATCTAAAAAAAAAAATTATTTTTAAAAATACTACCTTTGCGGTATACAGATTTGTAAAGCTCGAAGAAA
This sequence comes from Drosophila bunnanda, assembly GCA_035046265.1. Lineage (NCBI taxonomy): Eukaryota > Metazoa > Arthropoda > Insecta > Diptera > Drosophilidae > Drosophila > Drosophila bunnanda. The sequence goes on along the minus strand of JAWNOB010000013.1, from coordinate 447,544 downwards.
CTAGCACAGAACTGCTTTCAGAATTGAAATTAATGCATGTTTGACAAAGTTATGCGTTTTTTACGCTTTGATTGTCCCAAAAAACCTGATACAAACAAATCTATGCAAATTTAAATTTCAAGAATCTTCCGGAGGAAAATATCATTTTTTCAGTGAAGGAGTCGTTTCCGACCCTATAAACCATATATATTCTTGATCAGCATTAACAGGAGAACCTTTCTAGCCATGCCTGAACGAAAAATAAGAGTTTTTTAATTTTTGAAAATTTTTTAAGGGGTTGCATCATAAAATTTCCAAAAATCTAAAAAAAAAAATTATTTTTAAAAATACTACCTTTGCGGTATACAGACTTGTTAAGCTCGAAGAAACTAGCACAGAACTGCTTTCAGAATTGAAATTAATGCATGTTTGACAAAGTTATGCGTTTTTTACGCTTTGATTGTCCCAAAAAACCTGATACAAACAAATCTATGCAAATTTCAATTTCAAGAATCTTCCGGACGAAAATATCATTTTTTTCAGTGAAGGAGTCGTTTCCGACCCTATAAACCATATATATTCTTGAGCAGCATTAACAGGAGAACCTTTCTAGCCATGCCTGAACGAAAAATAAGAGTTTTTTAATTTTTGAAAATTTTTTAAGGGGTTGCATCATAAAATTTCCAAAAATCTAAAAAAAAAAATTATTTTTAAAAATACTACCTTTGCGTTATACAGACTTGTTAAGCTCGAAGAAACTAGCACAGAACTGCTTTCAGAATTGAAATTAATGCATGTTTGACAAAGTTATGCGTTTTTTACGCTTTGATTGTCCCAAAAAACCTGATACAAACAAATCTATGCAAATTTCAATTTCAAGAATCTTCCGGAGGAAAATATCATTTTTTTCAGTGAAGGAGTCGTTTCCGACCCTATAATCCATATATATTCTTGATCAGCATTAACAGGAGAACCTTTCTAGCCATGCCTGAACGAAAAATAGGAGTTTTTTAATTTTTGAACATTTTTTAAGGGGTTGCATCATAAAATTTCCAAAAATCTAAAAAAAAAAATTATTTTTAAAAATACTACCTTTGCGGTATACAGACTTGTTAAGCTCGAAGAAACTAGCACAGAACTGCTTTCAGAATTGAAATTAATGCATGTTTGACAAAGCTATGCGTTTTTTACGCTTTGATTGTCCCAAAAAACCTGATACAAACAAATCTATGCAAATTTCAATTTCAAGAATCTTCCGGAGGAAAATATCATTTTTTTCAGTGAAGGAGTCGTTTCCGACCCTATAAACCATATATATTCTTGATCAGCATTAACAGGAGAACCTTTCTAGCCATGCCTGAACGAAAAATAAGAGTTTTTTAATTTTTGAAAATTTTTTAAGGGGTTGCATCATAAAATTTCCAAAAATCTAAAAAAAAAATTATTTTTAAAAATACTACCTTTGCGGTATACAGATTTGTTAAGCTTGAAGAAACTAGCACAGAACTGCTTTCAGAATTGAAATTAATGCATGTTTGACAAAGTTATGCGTTTTTTACGCTTTGATTGTCCCAAAAAACCTGATACAATAAAATCTATACAAATTTCAATTTCAAGAATCTTCCGGAGGAAAATATCATTTTTTTCAGTGAAGGAGTCGTTTCCGACCCTAAAAACTATATATATTCTTGATCAGCATTAACAGGAGAACCATTCTAGCCATGCCTGAACGAAAAATAAGAGTTTTTTAATTTTTGAAAATTTTTTAAGGGGTTGCATCATAAAATTTCCAAAAATCTAAAAAAAAAAATTATTTTTAAAAATACTACCTTTGCGGTATACAGATTTGTAAAGCTCGAAGAAACTAGCACAGAACTGCTTTCAGAATTGAAATTAATGCATGTTTGACAAAGTTATGCGTTTTTTACGCTTTGATTGTCCCAAAAAACCTGATACAAACAAATCTATGCAAATTTAAATTTCAAGAATCTTCCGGAGGAAAATATCATTTTTTCAGTGAAGGAGTCGTTTCCGACCCTATAAACCATATATATTCTTGATCAGCATTAACAGGAGAACCTTTCTAGCCATGCCTGAACGAAAAATAAGAGTTTTTTAATTTTTGAAAATTTTTTAAGGGGTTGCATCATAAAATTTCCAAAAATCTAAAAAAAAAAATTATTTTTAAAAATACTACCTTTGCGGTATACAGACTTGTTAAGCTCGAAGAAACTAGCACAGAACTGCTTTCAGAATTGAAATTAATGCATGTTTGACAAAGTTATGCGTTTTTTACGCTTTGATTGTCCCAAAAAACCTGATACAAACAAATCTATGCAAATTTCAATTTCAAGAATCTTCCGGAGGAAAATATCATTTTTTTCAGTGAAGGAGTCGTTTCCGACCCTATAATCCATATATATTCTTGATCAGCATTAACAGGAGAACCTTTCTAGCCATGCCTGAACGAAAAATAGGAGTTTTTTAATTTTTGAACATTTTTTAAGGGGTTGCATCATAAAATTTCCAAAAATCTAAAAAAAAAAATTATTTTTAAAAATACTACCTTTGCGGTATACAGACTTGTTAAGCTCGAAGAAACTAGCACAGAACTGCTTTCAGAATTGAAATTAATGCATGTTTGACAAAGCTATGCGTTTTTTACGCTTTGATTGTCCCAAAAAACCTGATACAAACAAATCTATGCAAATTTCAATTTCAAGAATCTTCCGGAGGAAAATATCATTTTTTCAGTGAAGGAGTCGTTTCCGACCCTATAAACCATATATATTCTTGATCAGCATTAACAGGAGAACCTTTCTAGCCATGCCTGAACGAAAAATAAGAGTTTTTTAATTTTTGAAAATTTTTTAAGGGGTTGCATCATAAAATTTCCAAAAATCTAAAAAAAAAAATTATTTTTAAAAATACTACCTTTGCGGTATACAGACTTGTTAAGCTCGAAGAAACTAGCACAGAACTGCTTTCAGAATTGAAATTAATGCATGTTTGACAAAGTTATGCGTTTTTTACGCTTTGATTGTCCCAAAAAACCTGATACAAACAAATCTATGCAAATTTCAATTTCAAGAATCTTCCGGAGGAAAATATCATTTTTTTCAGTGAAGGAGTCGTTTCCGACCTTATAAACCATATATATTCTTGATCAGCATTAACAGGAGAACCTTTCTAGCCATGCCTGAACGAAAAATAAGAGTTTTTTAATTTTTGAAAATTTTTTAAGGGGTTGCATCATAAAATTTCCAAAAATCTAAAAAAAAAAATTATTTTTAAAAATACTACCTTTGCGGTATACATATTTGTAAAGCTCGAAGAAACTAGCACAGAACTGCTTTCAGAATTGAAATTAATGCATGTTTGACAAAGTTATGCGTTTTTTACGCTTTGATTGTCCCAAAAAACCTGATACAAACAAATCTATGCAAATTTCAATTTCAAGAATCTTCCGGAGGAAAATATCATTTTTTTCAGTGAAGGAGTCGTTTCCGACCCTATAAACCATATATATTCTTGATCAGCATTAACAGGAGAACCTTTCTAGCCATGCCTGAACGAAAAATAAGAGTTTTTTAATTTTTGAAAATTTTTTAAGGGGTTGCATCATAAAATTTCCAAAAATCTAAAAAAAAAAATTATTTTTAAAAATACTACCTTTGCGGTATACAGATTTGTAAAGCTCGAAGAAACTAGCACAGAACTGCTTTCAGAATTGAAATTAATGCATTTTTGACAAAGTTATGCGTTTTTTACGCTTTGATTGTCCCAAAAAACCTGATACAAACAAATCTATGCAAATTTCAATTTCAAGAATCTTCCGGCGGAAAATATCATTTTTTCAGTGAAGGAGTCGTTTCCGACCCTATAAACCATATATATTCTTGATCAGCATTAACAGGAGAACCTTTCTAGCCATGCCTGAACGAAAAATAAGAGTTTTTTAATTTTTGAAAATTTTTTAAGGGGTTGCATCATAAAATTTCCAAAAATCAAAAAAAAAAATTATTTTTAAAAATACTACCTTTGCGGTATACAGACTTGTTAAGCTCGAAGAAACTAGCACAGAACTGCTTTCAGAATTGAAATTAATGCATGTTTGACAAAGTTATGCGTTTTTTACGCTTTGATTGTCCCAAAAAACCTGATACAAACAAATCTATGCAAATTTCAATTTCAAGAATCTTCCGGCGGAAAATATCATTTTTTCAGTGAAGGAGTCGTTTCCGACCCTATAAACCATATATATTCTTGATCAGCATTAACAGGAGAACCTTTCTAGCCATGCCTGAACGAAAAATAAGAGTTTTTTAATTTTTGAAAATTTTTTAAGGGGTTGCATCATAAAATTTCCAAAAATCTAAAAAAAAAAATTATTTTTAAAAATACTACCTTTGCGGTATACAGATTTGTAAAGCTCGAAGAAACTAGCACAGAACTGCTTTCAGAATTGAAATTAATGCATTTTTGACAAAGTTATGCGTTTTTTACGCTTTGATTGTCCCAAAAAACCTGATACAAACAAATCTATGCAAATTTCAATTTCAAGAATCTTCCGGAGGAAAATATCATTTTTTTCAGTGAAGGAGTCGTTTCCGACCCTATAAACCATATATATTCTTGATCAGCATTAACAGGAGAACCTTTCTAGCCATGCCTGAACGAAAAATAAGAGTTTTTTAATTTTTGAAAATTTTTTAAGGGGTTGCATCATAAAATTTCCAAAAATCTAAAAAAAAAAATTATTTTTAAAAATACTACCTTTGCGTTATACAGACTTGTTAAGCTCGAAGAAACTAGCACAGAACTGCTTTCAGAATTGAAATTAATGCATGTTTGACAAAGCTATGCGTTTTTTACGCTTTGATTGTCCCAAAAAACCTGATACAAACAAATCTATGCAAATTTCAATTTCAAGAATCTTCCGGAGGAAAATATCATTTTTTTCAGTGAAGGAGTCGTTTCCGACCCTATAAACCATATATATTCTTGATCAGCATTAACAGGAGAACCTTTCTAGCCATGCCTGAACGAAAAATAAGAGTTTTTTAATTTTTGAAAATTTTTTAAGGGGTTGCATCATAAAATTTCCAAAAATCTAAAAAAAAAAATTATTTTTAAAAATACTACCTTTGCGTTATACAGACTTGTTAAGCTCGAAGAAACTAGCACAGAACTGCTTTCAGAATTGAAATTAATGCATGTTTGACAAAGCTATGCGTTTTTTACGCTTTGATTGTCCCAAAAAACCTGATACAAACAAATCTAGCAAATTTCAATTTCAAGAATCTTCCGGAGGAAAATATCATTTTTTTCAGTGAAGGAGTCGTTTCCGACCCTATAAACCATATATATTCTTGATCAGCATTAACAGGAGAACCTTTCTAGCCATGCCTGAACGAAAAATAAGAGTTTTTTATTTTTTGAAAATTTTTTAAGGGGTTGCATCATAAAATTTCCAAAAATCTAAAAAAAAAAATTATTTTTAAAAATACTACCTTTGCGTTATACAGACTTGTTAAGCTCGAAGAAACTAGCACAGAACTGCTTTCAGAATTGAAATTAATGCATGTTTGACAAAGCTATGCGTTTTTTACGCTTTGATTGTCCCAAAAAACCTGATACAAACAAATCTATGCAAATTTCAATTTCAAGAATCTTCCGGAGGAAAATATCATTTTTTTCAGTGAAGGAGTCGTTTCCGACCCTATAAACCATATATATTCTTGATCAGCATTAACAGGAGAACCTTTCTAGCCATGCCTGAACGAAAAATAAGAGTTTTTTAATTTTTGAAAATTTTTTAAGGGGTTGCATCATAAAATTTCCAAAAATCTAAAAAAAAAAATTATTTTTAAAAATACTACCTTTGCGTTATACAGACTTGTTAAGCTCGAAGAAACTAGCACAGAACTGCTTTCAGAATTGAAATTAATGCATGTTTGACAAAGCTATGCGTTTTTTACGCTTTGATTGTCCCAAAAAACCTGATACAAACAAATCTATGCAAATTTCAATTTCAAGAATCTTCCGGAGGAAAATATCATTTTTTTTCAGTGAAGGAGTCGTTTCCGACCCTATAAACCATATATATTCTTGATCAGCATTAACAGGAGAACCTTTCTAGCCATGCCTGAACGAAAAATAAGAGTTTTTTAATTTTTGAAAATTTTTTAAGGGGTTGCATCATAAAATTTCCAAAAATCTAAAAAAAAAAATTATTTTTAAAAATACTACCTTTGCGGTATACAGATTTGTTAAGCTCGAAGAAACTAGCACAGAACTGCTTTCAGTATTGAAATTAATGCATTTTTGACAAAGTTATGCGTTTTTTACGCTTTGATTGTCCCAAAAAACCTGATACAAACAAATCTATGCAAATTTCAATTTCAAGAATCTTCCGGAGGAAAATATCATTTTTTTCAGTGAAGGAGTCGTTTCCGACCCTATAAACCATATATATTCTTGATCAGCATTAACAGGAGAACCTTTCTAGCCATGCCTGAACGAAAAATAAGAGTTTTTTAATTTTTGAAAATTTTTTAAGGGGTTGCATCATAAAATTTCCAAAAATCTAAAAAAAAAAATTATTTTTAAAAATACTACCTTTGCGTTATACAGACTTGTTAAGCTCGAAGAAACTAGCACAGAACTGCTTTCAGAATTGAAATTAATGCATGTTTGACAAAGCTATGCGTTTTTTACGCTTTGATTGTCCCAAAAAACCTGATACAAACAAATCTATGCAAATTTCAATTTCAAGAATCTTCCGGAGGAAAATATCATTTTTTTCAGTGAAGGAGTCGTTTCCGACCCTATAAACCATATATATTCTTGATCAGCATTAACAGGAGAACCTTTCTAGCCATGCCTGAACGAAAAATAAGAGTTTTTTAATTTTTGAAAATTTTTTAAGGGGTTGCATCATAAAATTTCCAAAAATCTAAAAAAAAAAATATTTTTAAAAATACTACCTTTGCGGTATACAGACTTGTTAAGCTCGAAGAAACTAGCACAGAACTGCTTTCAGAATTGAAATTAATGCATGTTTGACAAAGTTATGCGTTTTTTACGCTTTGATTGTCCCAAAAAACCTGATACAAACAAATCTATGCAAATTTCAATTTCAAGAATCTTCCGGAGGAAAATATCATTTTTTTCAGTGAAGGAGTCGTTTCCGACCCTATAAACCATATATATTCTTGATCAGCATTAACAGGAGAACCTTTCTAGCCATGCCTGAACGAAAAATAAGAGTTTTTTAATTTTTGAAAATTTTTTAAGGGGTTGCATCATAAAATTTCCAAAAATCTAAAAAAAAAAATTATTTTTAAAAATACTACCTTTGCGTTATACAGACTTGTTAAGCTCGAAGAAACTAGCACAGAACTGCTTTCAGAATTGAAATTAATGCATGTTTGACAAAGCTATGCGTTTTTTACGCTTTGATTGTCCCAAAAAACCTGATACAAACAAATCTAGCAAATTTCAATTTCAAGAATCTTCCGGAGGAAAATATCATTTTTTTCAGTGAAGGAGTCGTTTCCGACCCTATAAACCATATATATTCTTGATCAGCATTAACAGGAGAACCTTTCTAGCCATGCCTGAACGAAAAATAAGAGTTTTTTATTTTTTGAAAATTTTTTAAGGGGTTGCATCATAAAATTTCCAACAATCTAAAAAAAAAAATTATTTTTAAAAATACTACCTTTGCGTTATACAGACTTGTTAAGCTCGAAGAAACTAGCACAGAACTGCTTTCAGAATTGAAATTAATGCATGTTTGACAAAGCTATGCGTTTTTTACGCTTTGATTGTCCCAAAAAACCTGATACAAACAAATCTATGCAAATTTCAATTTCAAGAATCTTCCGGCGGAAAATATCATTTTTTCAGTGAAGGAGTCGTTTCCGACCCTATAAACCATATATATTCTTGATCAGCATTAACAGGAGAACCTTTCTAGCCATGCCTGAACGAAAAATAAGAGTTTTTTATTTTTTGAAAATTTTTTAAGGGGTTGCATCATAAAATTTCCAAAAATCTAAAAAAAAAAATTATTTTTAAAAATACTACCTTTGCGGTATACAGATTTGTTAAGCTCGAAGAAACTAGCACAGAACTGCTTTCAGTATTGAAATTAATGCATTTTTGACAAAGTTATGCGTTTTTTACGCTTTGATTGTCCCAAAAAACCTGATACAAACAAATCTATGCAAATTTCAATTTCAAGAATCTTCCGGAGGAAAATATCATTTTTTCAGTGAAGGAGTCGTTTCCGACCCTATAAACCATATATATTCTTGATCAGCATTAACAGGAGAACCTTTCTAGCCATGCCTGAACGAAAAATAAGAGTTTTTTAATTTTTGAAAATTTTTTAAGGGGTTGCATCATAAAATTTCCAAAAACCTAAAAAAAAAAATTATTTTTAAAAATACTACCTTTGCGGTATACAGACTTGTTAAGCTCGAAGAAACTAGCACAGGACTGCTTTCAGAATTGAAATTAATGCATGTTTGACAAAGTTATGCGTTTTTTACGCTTTGATTGTCCCAAAAAACCTGATACAAACAAATCTATGCAAATTTCAATTTCAAGAATCTTCCGGAGGAAAATATCATTTTTTTCAGTGAAGGAGTCGTTTCCGACCCTATAAACCATATATATTCTTGATCAGCATTAACAGGAGAACCTTTCTAGCCATGCCTGAACGAAAAATAAGAGTTTTTTAATTTTTGAAAATTTTTTAAGGGGTTGCATCATAAAATTTCCAAAAATCTAAAAAAAAAATTATTTTTAAAAATACTACCTTTGCGGTATACAGATTTGTTAAGCTCAAAGAAACTAGCACAGAACTGCTTTCAGAATTAAATTTAATGCATGTTTGACAAAGTTATGCGTTTTTTACGCTTTGATTGTCCCAAAAAACCTGATACAAACAAATCTATGCAAATTTCAATTTCAAGAATCTTCCGGAGGAAAATATCATTTTTTTCAGTGAAGGAGTCGTTTCCGACCCTATAAACCATATATATTCTTGATCAGCATTAACAGGAGAACCTTTCTAGCCATGCCTGAACGAAAAATAAGAGTTTTTTAATTTTTGAAAATTTTTTAAGGGGTTGCATCATAAAATTTCCAAAAATCTAAAAAAAAAAATTATTTTTAAAAATACTACCTTTGCGGTATACAGATTTGTTAAGCTCGAAGAAACTAGCACAGAACTGCTTTCAGAATTAAATTTAATGCATGTTTGACAAAGTTATGCGTTTTTTACGCTTTGATTGTCCCAAAAAACCTGATACAAACAAATCTATGCAAATTTCAATTTCAAGAATCTTCCGGAGGAAAATATAATTTTTTTCAGTGAAGGAGTCGTTTCCGACCCTAAAAACTATATATATTCTTGATCAACATTAACAGGAGAACCTTTCTAGCCATGCCTGAACGAAAAATAAGAGTTTTTTAATTTTTGAAAATTTTTTAAGGGGTTGCATCATAAAATTTCCAAAAATCTAAAAAAAAAAATATCATTTTAATCTGTGAAGGAGTCGTTTCCGACCCTATAAATCTTATATATTCTTGATCAGCATTAACAGAGAAACTAGCACAGAACTGCTTTCAGAATTTAAATTAATGCTCCCTTTCTCCTTTTTGAAGGAAGGATAGGGGAGTTCTTTGTTATTTATGGAATAATTGTAAAATAATTATCCTATATTTTACGTTTGAATGATTGTGTCTTACACTTAGTCGCGGGAAAGCTCTCCAAAATTCATCCGGATTGGATTTGCTTCGGTTATCACAAGGTCAAACTAATTGGTGCGCCTTGGTCTCCCGAGACTCGGCGTGGTTCTCCACCACAATCTCAATGGCAGTGGGAACTACAGCGTCACTTGCAGAAAATATGGCCGAAGATGTAAAGTTTATTCTTGGAATCGCACACATTAAAATGTATTTTTATTATAGGTTTATTATTTACTAATTTTTTGTTACCTTATAGATTGGCCTTAATTTTAACCTAATAAATACATATTTTTTCCATGTAACCAAGCCGTTTATAGGTAATCATCAATCAATCGCTGTACAACCCACCGATGATTTATGGAGCTAACGACGACTACTGCACAAATCCCTCGATATGGACTCGATTTTTCGGTTGATTGATCGGGTCACTAGATGGGTTTGGAAGAGGCAACCCGCAGAGATCCATTCGCCTTAGTTTAAATCACACAAAATTAGCCATGGAAAGGATTAAGTATTGCAGGTGCTTATTCCACAATAAAAACAAATGAGAGGAGATTTGATGCTCGATGCTGGAGAGAAATCTCCGGCCACCGCCAAGGCCCCAAAGAATCGGCGGCGGGCAAATAAATATTTGTGGCCAAATATCGTAGTTCGGCCCCCTTTGTTGAATTAAGTGTTCCATTGTGTGATGACTTTGGGCTCAGGTGCGCTCAGGGTTGCTAGGTTGCCAGGTGAGCGAGCGGGGCTGTCCCAACTCATCCCTTGAACTATGGCCCCTCTAGTCTCGGCATACATACAAGTACCCCTTGTTCGTGGAGCTTGGGGTAGCTACGTGCCATGGTAGTGTTATTTTTATTCCCTTGCAGGGTGTTATAATTTTCATTTCCGACCCTATAAATAAATATATCGACAATGGACTCGGCTATTGACGATAATTTTTAAAAAAATATAAGGGGTTACATAGTTAAAATTTTCAAAATTTTACAACAAATTTAATTTTTCTTTGATTTGTCGAACAAATTGCCATTAAAATATCGATTCAAAGAATGCGAATATTTTAAGCTTAGTTAAGTTAAGTTATTTCAATTGCAAACTGCTTTATTCTTCTAAAGACCTTTTAAAGTAGATAGATCAGGGAACCCTAAGAGTTTAATGTCAAACTGGTCAACTGGTTGGATTTGATTGTCAAAGGCTTCACAAATTTTCGCCAGGAAATAAATCCAATATATATCGAGCCGGATCTAAAGAAGAAGATGGTAGAGGAGAACAAGCCCCAGGACGTGGCTGATGCCGCTCCATCCAAGGGAGAAGGGGTGTCATCCAAGAAGAACCCGGAACAGTAGGCAGTCAACGTTCCGAAGTCATCGCCAGGGAACATCTGGTTGGAATATATGCAGTCCATACTCCAGCCAAGGCCAAGGGTTTCTCCCTCAAATAAGAGGGAATAATCGAGGCAGGAGATGCCACTGAAGTGGAGACTGCAAAGGAGACTGTAGAGGACACTGCAGAGACTGACAAGGATCCCCGCGATGATGGAGCAATCTACGAATCTGTTGAGCGTTAAGCTTTAACAATTATAAATTATACATACAAATAATAATAAATCCCAACAACCATATTGCATTCGATTTTCCTTATAACTATCATCGGTTTGTTCTCTGTGATATCTTCCAAAATTCTTAATGCAATTATAGCCTTTATACTTAATATGCTTATTTGTTGACTTTATTTTCAAAATAAGATTGTGAGGTAATCATGGTTGCGGTGGGTTTCCTTGGTATCCTTGAGTCCTGCTGATTAACCGCTGCGACGGTTCCTTCTGTTGTTCCTGTTCCTTCTCTCCCTGTTCCTGATCCTTCGCTCCCTCCTCCTCTCACGCCTCCTCTCCCGCCGCCTTTCGGCACGCCTGCTCTTCTTGCTGGACGAGGACGAGGACGAAGAAGAGGACGAAGACGGCGCCGTGGTGGCCGTGCTGGTGGCGGGTACCGTCGTGGGAGAACTGGAGCTGGGAGAAGTGGACGAAGAGGACGAGCTGGGCGTTGAGGTTGAGGACGAAGAGGGGGAAGTGGAGCTACTGCTGGAACTGGGCGAGGTTGAGGAGGAACTGGGCGAGGTCGAGGAGGAGCTGGGCGAAGTCGAGGAGGAACTTGGAGAGGTTGAGGTTGAGGTTGAGGAGGACGAGGATGAGGGATCCGACGAGGTAGTCGAGGACGATGATGGGTCCGACGAAGTAGTGGTCGTAGCACTGTTGACCAAAGCCACCAGGCAGGCCAGGAGGAGAAGGCAGAGGAATCGCATCTTGTTGTGGAGCTTGGGAAACTCGAACTGTAATACTTTCCAGAATCTCCGCTTAGCTTTTATATCCATCCAACCATCCATACAGCCAGAATCCGTCTCCTCCAAGATCGGCGTTGTTTGGCCTGGGCAAACACCACCCTGATCTGTCTTCTGTCTGTCTGGGCTCGAATCTCCAGCATTGTTTTCTTCAGTTCACTATTTGCACAGCACACGCTTAGAAGCTTAGCATCCCAAAAATAATACGAATAATACGAGCTATTTGCTAAAACCCCGATCCGGGGTTAGTGTTCAGTCCGTAATTAGAAAGCGGCAATGCCATGTTGTTTGTGCCTTCTTTGGCTTTGTTTTCTGTGCGAGTCATGGAATATTACCTGACAGAACTCTCACTTTCAAGAACTCCGAATAACAGACACGCGTAAGGCGGATTTCCATCAGGAATGAACCATAATATAGAGTACTATTGGAGTACCCATTGGGAGTGGATCTTACACGTTTAGGTAGATTTTTCCTAACCATCGTGAAAACTTAAGTCTTGTAAAGCTTAAAATAGCTGGGAAAATGAGTCTCAGTGCTTGGTATCCCCTAGTTGTAACCCAGTCGCCTGAGCCCGCTGATTGTGCTGATATGGGGGCAACCCGACAGTTGATTCGATAATGGGACCCCATCATTCCAGAGACACGACACACGCGAACCCGAGATGGAGAGACACGCTAGTCAGCGATTATCTAAATCTCTTGCCACCCCGTGGGCGTCGAGGTTCTCCGGAATCTCGGCTCCTAAGTTCCTCACTTTGATTGAATTGATCACCTTAGTGCCACTCGCAACGTCGTCATGTTTGGATCGCTGCTGCTGGGTATTGCTACGCTACTGGGCCTGGTGTACGCCTTCCTGGTGTCCACCTTCGGTCACTGGCGCCGGCGAGGTGTTCTGGAGCCGCGCGCCCTGCCGCTTCTAGGCTCCTTTCCCAATATCGTCTGGCCACGGCAGCACTTCACCATGGACATGCGGGATCTTTACATGTAAATAAGCCAAAGGCAGAACCATAGCCAGACAGAAATCCACACTCGATTCCCACCTCCAGGCAATACAGGGACAGGGAGAGCTACCTGGGTTGCTATCTGCTGCGTTCTCCAAAGCTGCTCGTTTTGGAGCCGCGGCTCATCTGCGAGATCTTTGTGAGTGCCTTTCGTCACTTCGAGGACAACGACGCCTCCCAGATGGTGGACACGGCCAAGGACCGACTGATCGCCCTCAATCCCTTTGTGCTCGAGGGCGACGAGTGGCGTCGCCAGCGGGCAATCTTCTCCACACTCCTGACCAACGGTCGCATTCGTACCACGCATGCCATCATGCAGCGCGTCTGCCTGGATCTCTGCGACTTCATCACGCGAAAGACGCCCGCCGGCGAGGATCTGGATGCAGTTGATGTGACTATAGCAAAGATAGAAGGAACTCCTCCACCTTGATCTATATTCTTTGTGGGTTCACAGCTCGGCCTGCGCTTCACGGGCGAGTCCCTGTTCGACTGCGTCCTGGGCATCCAGGCGCGCACCTTCACCGATAGTCCGCTGCCGGTGATGCAGCATAACCAGGAGATGTCCGCCGAGAACCGAGGCCTGGCCATTGCCGGCGCCGTCTGCGGCCTGTTCCCGAACCTGCCGCGCCGCCTGCGCCCCAAGGTCTTCCCACACTCCTTCGACCGCTTCTTTGGCGACATGATCAGCAAGGCCCTGCGCCTGCGCCGTGCCCATCGGCAGGAGCGGAACGACTTCATCAATCACCTGCTGGACATGCAGCGGGAGCACAGCCTGAGCGAAGAGGACATGGCCTCCCATGCCATGACCTTCATGTTCGATGGACTGGACACCACCTCCAACAGCATCGCCCACTGTCTGCTGCTGGTGAGATGCCTTGACGATGATTAATGATCCAGCATTCCAGCATTGATTCTCATTCTAACCCGGTGTAGCTGGGCCGGTATCCGGAGTGCCAGCAACGCCTCTTTGAGGAACTGCAGCAGGCGTGTGCCGGCGGACAGCTGCCCGATCTGGACGCGCTCATCGATCTGCCCTACCTGAGTGCCTGCTTCGATGGTGAGCTGGGCCTAGGGAGCTCGCAATTCAAGCTAATCCCGATCCTTTCCTGCAGAGAGCATGCGCATCTATCCAGCTGCCGGCTGGGCCTCGAAGACCTGCACCCGGGAGTACGAGCTGCGGGGCAGGCATCATGGCGAACCCCTTAAGGTGCGGCCCGGCGACAAGCTGATGATTCCCATGTATGCCCTGCACCACGACCCGGATTATTATCCGGAGCCGGAGGTATTCCGGCCGGAGCGCTTCCTGCACGGCGGCCTGAAGAGCTACAAGCAGCAGGGCGTGTTCTTTGGCTTCGGCAACGGGCCGAGGCAGTGCGTCGGCATGCGGCTGGGCCTGGCGCTGTCCAAGGCCGCGCTGGCGGCCATCGTGCAGCGCTTCCGGGTGCTGGTCAGTCCGCGTACCCAGCCGGGCATCGAGCTGGATCCGCACATCTTCGTGGGTGTCCACAAGGGCGGCATCTGGCTGCAGTTCGTCGAGCGGTAGGTGGGGAACTGGGCTATATGCCCGATATATATGAGTATACTTTCCCAATCCGAGGTCGACCTTTGTCAGTGGGGAGATTCAATAAAAAATTAGAGTGGGCCTGGGGCACACGGCTGCATTCAGCGATCAGCATTCATTGGGGAATTATGTCATCGTGCGGTGTCCAAACAGGGGATATTCATCAATGGGACATCGAAGACGCCGCGAATGCACTCACGCGGCGTACACTCGGAAAAATATTTCGGTTTTAGGCGTGGCATTAAACGGGGCTTAAGTCGGGTAGCAAACATACATATTTGTATGTATTATTAGAGCCTGAAAAGGAAATAAAAGAATTATTATAAAGAAAGATTATAGATAATCTAAAAATAATAATTATAAACCTTTAAATAAAATTAAAACTGAAGATGTATTAGAAAACATTCAATATAAATGTATACTCTGAGGTGTATAATATAGAGAAGATTGTCTCCCTTGCTTCTTAAGGTCTTAACAAATTTATATATTGAAATCAAAATTTGTTTTCTTACCTCTAATTTCCCACAGTGTAGCGCCCTGAAATCCGGTCTGACCTTTCACTAGTTCGGCTTCGCCTCTTTCTTATTTTGTATTTCTTACATTTGTTTTCTTAGAGCGGAAGCAAAACACAAATAGAAATCTGTCAAAGGCCGCCGAACGATCCCCCAAAGTCTCAATGGAACTCGATGGCATCGAAGCCACGATGAAGGTCACCACGAGAGTGAGAGTGCCAGCCGGGGGAAGACACGCCTCCGGGACGGCTAATCATGGAGCAGAGACATCGCCGCGATAATCATTAGCTATTCAGTTTCACATGTAATAAAAATATATGGCCTACTCTTGGGTAAATATACACCTTTGAATGGCTTTTAAATTGGCTTGCAAGCCGCGGGTTAATTTTGTAATATATTATATCAACGCGGGACCTTAATTCCTTAATCGAATAAAAGGTACTATTCCAGTACTATCTCTTACAAATCGTACAATGGCATCTTCTCTTAGCTGACTTCGGGGAAGTCCAAGCCAAATGTTGGCCAAGAATCACAACTATTTTATGGCCATTATAAGTTCAAGGTCTGTGGACCGCGGTCTCCTCATTAAATAAACGATATTATTTACATATATTTTACGTAATTTTATTATTAGGTATTTATTAGGTAAGAAATTCGAACCGCCAGTTGTTATTGCATGCAAATGATTTGATTTCGATTGCGATTTCGGGGTGTTCGTCCGGGGATTCGGCTGTGGACATGGATGCGGATTCGGATGTGGCTGGCGGCGATTGGAATGCATGCGAAATGAGGCAGCGAGAAAACAAAAAAATTAACAAAACGAACGCTCGATGATGAAATTAACAACTAATCAGTGCTGGGAGCTGATCCCTCGATCTCCGAGCCGAAAGCGCCCTCACAGGCTGGCCACGGGATACAGGCGCAGCGGCTTGCTGGCCTGACGGACGATCCTGGTCCTGGGACGAGCCGGCGGCAGGTAGGCTCCTCCACCGATCTGCGGCTGAGCCTGAAGTCTGAGTGGAGCCTGGTCATCGAAGATCTTCACCGTCTGGACGTGCGTTTCGGCACCGCTGTGCGCATTCTGGGTGACCACCTTGACCACATGATGACGGCCCTGGGGCTGTTCATTGCTGGCGCCCAGGATCTTGATGGTCTTGACGCCGGCCTGGTCGAGGGTCTCCAGCACCTTGAAGGTCCGCGTCGCATGGGGCTTCACAATCTGTACGGTTCGTACCCGGGAGCTGCCACGCAGCGAGGGAGGAGCAGCCACTGGAGCGGTGGCCGCCATGGCCACATTCACCGCCACCTGGACATCCTTGGGCATGAACTCCTGCAGCGACTGCTGTGCCTTGAAGCTCAGCGTGGGGGTCGGCGCCGGGATGGACACGGGAACGGGCTGCAGCTTCTGGCTCTGCACCACGCGATGGTAGTGATGGTGCAGGTGCTGCTGCGGCTGGCGGGGCACAGCGCTGCTCACGAAGGCGGGGGCATAGAAACGGGGACGCTTGGACTGCTCACGGTACATGGAAGCCACCTCGATCACCTGCTGTTGGTGGTGCTGGTGCTGGTGCTGGTGCTGCACCTGCTGCTGCACCTGGTGATGAACGTGGTGATGGTGCTGCTGGCGGACACTCACAGGCTGTGCGTAGCGGGCGAAGGGCTGCACGGTGTTCATGTAGCTCCTCAGGGAGTGGATGTGGGTCACCTGTGTGGGCTTAGGGGCGGGCAGGGCAATAGGAGCGGGAGCCGGAGCTGCGATGCGAATGGGTGCGGGAGCTGGCGCTGCCACATGAACGGGAGCCGGAGCTGGAGCTGCCACATGGACGGGTGCCGGAGCAGGAGCTGCCACATGAACGGGTGCCGGAGCAGGAGCTGCAATATGGACGGGTGACGGAGCAGGAGCTGCAACATGAACCGGAGCTGGAGCAGGAGCTGGTGGCAGATAGCCGGAAGCTCTATATTGCTGCTGCTGCTGTTGATGATGATGATGTTGGTGCTGATGCTGGTGCTGGTATGAGCTGGAAACGGAAACGGAGACAGCAGCCGGAGCTGGAGCTGGCAATGGAGCGGGAGCTGGAATGGAAACTGGAAGGGGTGCGGGTGCGGAAACGGGAACAGGAGCCGGAGCGGGAGCAGTGGATGGAGGCAGATAACCAGGAGCCGTGAAGTGCTGAGGAGCCACTGGCTGTGCCTGGGCCTTGGGGCGACCATAGACGATATCGGCGCCCTGCTGCTGCTGAGACACCTGCAACTGGGACTGGACAATGACCTGTTGTTGCTGCTGCTGCTGCTGCTGGTGATGATGATGATGGTGATGCTGCTGCTGTTGCTGCTGCTGCTGCTGCTGTTGGAGCAGCAACTGTTGCTCCTGCTGCTGCTTAAGCAGTTTGGTCTGTGTCTGGAGGCTGTGGAGCTCGGCAATAGCGGCCTCGGCATTGTCGGGCTTGATGAAGTCATAGCCATCTGGCAAGGCGCCGGGATGACTTACGGTAGCCTGTGTGGAAGCGACAGCTGTCACCTGCTGCTGATGTTGCTGCTGCTGCACCTGGATTGGTTGTTGTGGCTGCTGGTAGGAAATCTGCGGCTGGGCATGGATCTGAGTCTGGACCTGAGGACGTGGCTCATCGTAACCAGGTGGCAAGTAACCAGGGGCACGATACTCGCCAGTGGCCTGTTGCACGGAAGCCACACTCTGCACGGAGGCGACACTCTGCACGGAAGAGACACTCTGCTGAGGGGCCACGGATTGGGTCAGCGACAATGGCAGCTGATCAGGATTTGAGTAATCATAGCCAGGCGGCAGATAGCCAGGAGCTTGGTACTCCTGAGACTGCTCCTGCACGGCAATTTGCTGCTGCTGTTGTACTTGCTGGACTTGCTGGACTTGCTGGACTTGCTGAACTTGCTGAACATGCTGGACATGCTGCACTTGCTGCGCTTGCTGCACTTGCTGCACCTGCTGGACTTGCTGCACCTGCTGCTGCTGAGGTGGCAGATAGGACGGAGCCTGAAAATCAGCCGTGCTCTGGGCCTGGACGGAAGCTGTGTTGCTGACTGCTACGGTGCTGCTGGCCGTGCTGCTTACTGGTGGCAGGTAAGTTGGTCCCTGGAATACCTGCTGTGGCTGATGCTGCTGCTGAGGCTGCTGTTGGTAGCTAATTGGCGTGGCCGTTGGCGGAAGGTAATCCGGAGCCTGGTAATTGGAAACAGGCTGGGAAACCTCCTGGGCGACGGTGGGTGCCAGGTATTGCTGCTGCTGCTGCTGCTGCTGCGGAACCACTTGGGGCTGGGACTGCACCGTGGGCGGCAAGTAGGTCTGGCCACTGAAGGCCACCGAAGATGAGACTGCAGCTGGAGCAGGAACAGAAGCTGGCTCATCCCGCTGGAAGTCGTGCTGGTAGTTGGATGGGAAAGGCACAGCAACGGGAGAAGCAGACGTAGCCGGAGCAGGGGCAGGGGCATCGGCAAAGTTCAGGAAGGACACGGCCAAACTGTCATCGTGGCCATGGACCAGAGATGGAGCTGCAGCCTGGGCCTGAACCTGAACCTGAACCTGCTGTTGAACCTGCACCTGCTGATGCTGGATCTGTTCGTGGGGTGGCAGATAGGCCGGACCCTTGCCCGCAAAGTGGTTGTGCACCTCGAAGATCTGATAGCCGGAGTTTCCATAGTTGCTCTCCTGGAACTGCTGTTGCTGCTGCTGTTGCTGGCGCAGCTTGAGCGATATATCCGCTTGGGTTAATCCACAGAGCGCGCAGATGGCGAGCGCAATAAAGGCGCCAGAGAACTTGACCGAGAACGAAACAAAAAAAGACGCTTTTCATTTTGGGAAATCACACATCTTATCTTAATTTGTCAAAGTCACTGGGTGTCACAGAAAAAAAAGAAGGAAGCTATTATCGAAACACTGATAGATAGCATATATCCTTGGTAATCCTCTAAGTAATCCTTGTCACTCCGCCTTACATTCATCTTCACGTTGGTCGTGCTTGAGCCCTCGATGTCCAACCGATCAATGATGAACCGAGTGACCCAACCGCTGGTTTTATATCCAAAGAAGGGGCCAACGCAGCAGCAGCAGCCGAAACTAGTCTGCGCATCTTCCAAAGAGCTCGGTCTTCATCCCCAACTCCATCATCATCTTTCGCTAGCTCTTTGGGTGGCCAGGGGGGTCTGATTTCCATTGGAGGCTGCGCAACTTTTTCAAATTTTTCCCTTAGTGCGCTTTGGATCGCTTCGCGTTTTGCTCGAAAAATCGAAAATGCAGATTCGGTTTATTGAGTTATCGCCGTCTCTGCGTCGTCAACACGCAGAAAAACAAATAGCCGCGAATTTATTAGACATGACTAAGAAAGGGCCACGAAAAAAGCAGCTAAAGGCAACGCTAGTTTAAGTTGTATTACCAAATATATACAGCTTAAGTAGCAGCTAATGACAGTTTAGTGAGTGATTAACACACAAATGGAGAATATTTCGTGGAATTTATGTTTGTTTTACCTTTTTGGAAACAGGGATAATAGCTAAAACCTATAGGTTCCGCTTTAACTTGATGATTTTTATGGGAATTTAAAAGTTTCTGGCCTTTTTCGGTCTTGTATAAGTAAAATAGACACTTAACTTACTAATTATTAATTAATAACCAGTACTTAACATGTATTTGGAATATTTGGAAAGATCTTCTTATTTAATATACTTAGTGTAATTTTATTTACAAAGAAACTCTAAGAATATCAAAATGTTGTATCTATATTATTAATTTCTACAAAATATATGTATATACAAGAAAGTGAGAAAGAATAGACTTTCTTCCAGTGTAGACCAGCTAATTCCCGATCCCGTGCTATGTTTTTTTTTTTTGGGCGGATGTAATTAATACGCCTGCTCCCAAAAATGCCGCGGACATGGGACATCAGTCACATTGGCGATGGAGTTCTCCGACTTGGCTCCGGAATACGGATTGCGCAATCCGGCGATGCTCGTTATTGGCAGATTGGCGGCTTGGCAGATTGGATTTCCGGCTATTAGCTTTGCATATGTATATATCGTTTCGCAAAATGTTCGCTAAATATCTGGCCGGCATTGCCGAAAATTATTACATCTGTCATTAGCCATGCGTGTGTCTCTCTCCGCACTGGGTTCGCTTTGGATTTGGGGTTCGTTTTGGGGCTTTGGTTGAGGTCTCAGTTTCGGTTTGGTTTGGGCCATGAATTAAACATTAAACAGTGATAAGCATGTCGCCTCACCTCCGGCACGGATAATGCCACCTGTGGCTGCCGTTTGATTCTTGTGCAATATCTGTAGATTTATGAACACATTTAGTCATTAATTAGGGAATCAACATAGTTGGGTTTAGTATCCTTTTATTCAGGTATTTTCACAAATCAAGGCTTTCTGCGGGACTCTGAGAGCGTCTCATGGCTAGATCGAGTCATCTGGCAAGTTCAAAGGATGAAGGATCTGAGAAAGTTACTTTTACTTCCTCCATCGTACCTCGCTTTTATTTTGAAACTCCCTTATTTTTCATCAGTATTTCCCAAACGGCAGCTTATGTTCATAAAATCTTAAAGTATCATAAAAACCTGTAGACGAAATTAAAAATGCAAATGTAGGTGTTTGAAAAATTCGCACAACTGTATGCCAGTTGACATAAACTCTTGAACATGGCCTGCAATAAGTATTATAAAACAAAATACATTAAAAAATTGTTCAACAAATTAAAGTGTAAAAATCTCATAACCAAGCCAAAAAGGTATTAATTTCAATTCGGAAAGCTTTCATATGTTAGTTTTTGGTACGTTAATAAATCTGCATACTCAATTTAAAATTCGAGAAAATTAAATTTTTTTTTTCAATTTTTTTAAATTTTAATGATGTAACCCCTTATCTTTTTTTCAAAAAAATTGAAATTTTTTATTTTCTCCCGAAGATGGCTAGATCGACTCGGCTGTTGATGCTGATCAAGAATATATATGATTTATGGGGTCGGAAATGACTCTTTCTTTGCGTTTTAAGCTTCTGACTGAAATTATAATACCCTCCAAGGGTATAAATAAATAAATAATAATAATGTAAAGTCCGGATATTTAGGCCTAAATCAAAGCGGAACGAAGCCCTCCACCCAAAAGTGGTTAACCTTTCACTCGTCGCTAAATACATACATATATTGGTTATCTCCGAGACATGGCTCTATTCATCGACACAAATCAATCGCTGATGCTGTGATCAGTGATCAAAACAAAACAGCTGAAATTGTATAACCAAAAATGCGACATCTATTTCGTTTACTTTTCCACAGAAAGCGGTCTCATTTTCCCATGGCGCCACGGGGGTTACCCCCTCTCTCTCCATCTCTTTTGGGGAAACCTTGACCCATCTTGGGCCAAATATTTCATGCATACACAAATGCCGGACGATCGCTAACAACTTGGCCAACAAAGGCACAGGTGACCAACAAAGGTGGGACATGCAAATAATTGAATCGAATTGAATGGAATCGAATCGAATCGAATCGACGTAGAAAATCACAGGGGAAACCACAACGGAAAAGGGTCTGGCCCACAGACACTTATTAACTGATTAAATAAAACAATGTGCTAACGTTTTTATTATGGTTTTAATGGCCGGTTTATCACGTTTATTATTTTATTGGGGAATTCCAAAAGGCAATAGTTTCACTTAAATTCCCTTTTATTTATTTTGAGTTAGAACACTTGGTAAAAAAAAATTAACTTTCTTGGGAAAAACCATTAATATAAATAGACATAAAGACAAGAAATAAAGCTACCATCAGCACGCCGAAGTTTGTATACGCTTGCACTTTGCAATTCAATCATTGAGAACCGATCCACTTTTGCATAAATAAAATAAAAAACTAAAATAATCATTTATGTGTAAAAACACCGACACAATAATATAAATGGTTGATGATTTGTTATTATTTATCTGTATAATTTACAATTGTCGAAGCTTAAGACTCAATACGTTCGCAGATTTCTCCATCTTCACGAGGATCCTCGTCAGTCTCGTCAGCTTTTCCAGTGTCCTTTCCAGTGTCCTTAGCAGTTTCCTCTTCAGTTTCCGGCTTAGTGGCATCAATGCCATCATCTGTGGTCTTGGTCACCTCCGGCTCGATTCCTTCAATAGGTTCATCATCTTTGGTAAGCTTGGGCCCGTCTAGAGTATCGATTGGAGTTATTTCCTGGGATGGTGTTCCCTTAGAGGTGGTGGGTGCAGTTTTTGGAGTTCCTGGCGATGACTTGGGAACGTTGACTGCCACCTGTTCCGGGTTCTTCTTGGATGCCACCCCTTCTCCCTTGGATGGAGCGGCATCAGCCACGTCCTCGGTCTTGGCATCCTCCACCATCTTCTTCTTCAGATCCGGCTCGATATCGGTGTGATCGGGCACGCAGACACGCTTGCCCAGGTGCCCACGACGAGTCTTGTCACACTCAAGAGTCTTCAGCTCAGTTTCCGGCTCACCTTTGGTGGTGCCGGTCACCTCAGCCTCGATGCCGGCGACAAGTTGCTTCACATCTTTCTCCTGCTGTTCGTTGAGTTGCTCCACATCTTTCTCCTGCTGCTCCTTGCTCAGCGAGTCGCCCATGTTCTGGGTGTGCTGGTAGTAGCGCTTGGAGATGTTGAAGTTGCAATGAAAGCGGTGCTGGCGAAAATTTGTGAAGCCTTTGACAATCAAATCCAACCAGTTGACCAGTTCGACATTAAACTCCTAGGGTTCCCTGCTCTATCTACTTTAAATGGCCTTTAAAGAAGAAAGCAGTTTGAATCGATATCGTATTCTTTGAATCGATATTTTAATGTCAATTTGTTCGACAAATCAAAGTTTAAAAAACTCTTATCTAAGCCAAAAAAGCCTCAATTTGAATTCGGAAAGATTTCCAATGTTAGTTTTTGTTATATTATATGTTATGTTATGTTATATTTATACTTCCTTAAGAATATTGAAATAATATTAGATTTAAAAAAGCTGCAATTCAAATTAGGAGCATTATTGGCGTAACTACAACACATTTATCAAGCTATATAGTTTCGAAATGGATTTATGTTACATCTATGCTTCTCCGACATTTCGAAATTTCCCGGACATTGGGATCGTTTTGAAACGGACTGATCCACCAATCCACGCCCTAGCCCAACGTTCGACATAGGCCCAATCTTCGATTCTTTCGTATCATAAATTTCCGCTTGGAGCGAATTAGCATTAGAGATACATAATTATTTATTTATGAGTGTGTTCCCTGCAGTTGGCCGCTTGTTGGCATAACTAACAAAATTTGATATGCATATTGCCTGGCTTGTTAATTATTTAATTTCGCGCTTCCCCCTTTTCTCCGGTTCTCTGTGAAAATGAATATATTCACATTAACAAACATCGCCACCCATTAGTGGGCCATCGCAGCTCGATTTACATACTTATTGTCTATGCATATATTGTTCAGATATCTATCAATATTAAACAAAAAATACACAGCAGTTGCAGCAGAAGAAACACGCAGAGCTATCGAAATATTTGGCAAAGCCGATTGAGTTACAGACACAGATGCAGATGCTGGGATAAACTAGCGTAAGATGAAGCTAAAATGAAAAGGCAAAAATAAGAAAAATAAATAAAAAGCAAGACATAAAGAAAGGGAAACTGATTCGATTTTTAGGGTGGATATTAAAGTTGTCTCATAAGCTACTGTCAGTCAGAAGCTTAAAACGCAATGAAAGAGTCATTTCCATAAACCATATATATTCTTGATCAGCAGCCGAGTCGATCTAGCCATCTGCGGAAGAAAAAATTTTTTTTAATATTTTCGAAAAAAAGATAAGGGGTTGTTACATCGTTTAAATTTTCAAAAATTGAAAAAAATTTTAATTTTCTCAAGTTTTAAATTGAGTATGCATATTTAATAACGTACTAAAATCTAACATAGGAAAGCTTTTCGAATTGAAATTAATGCTTTTTTGGCTTAGTTATGAGTTTTTGAAAATTTGATTTGTCAACAAACGGTATCTTATTTATATATAATTAATTTAACATTAATTAGTATATACATCTTGAAACTATCAGGTTAGCAAACTCATCAAGCCGCCCTCGCTGCGTCAGCTTCCAGCTGAAGCTCGCCCATTGACGGATGGTACCAGTGTCGTCGGACTACTAATTGATACATAAAACCTGAAGCTTCAGCCAAACCGGCGGCAAGCTGGACAAGATTGGGGACTGCGGCTGGCAGTGGAGTTAGGTTGGAAGGAACTACGGGGCGTGTTCGGAGCTGTTTGTTTTTTGGGGGCTTAACAGTGTCGATTCATTGATTGGCATCATCTATTGGGCCACGCCATGCAAAACTAAATGGATGTTGAAATCCAATGTTTTAATACCCCCTTTTTGGACTTAAAATACCACTGGACCCTAATGAAAATTAATTACTACAGAGAAAATTAAATACTTATATTCATAGGAGTTTAGTTATATACTTATTAGTTATATTGAATTTTTATTATAGTTAAATGCATGTCTCTGAATTGGTAATCATTGGTTTTTTATTGCTCATAAGAATGGCAACATGTATGTATGTATATGTGTATGTGCATGTATGTGCACACATGTACATATGTATGTATGTACATACATATACATATATTGTTCATTTTCTCTAATATTTAAAATTTTACTTACTTGTATTATTATTTAAATTATATGTCTCCATAAATGCTCCTCTCTTCATTCGTCGTCGCTCGCTCATCTTCAACTCTCTCGCTACTCGCGAAGTTCTTTCCACCTTCGTAGGTCGTCGTTTTGCACAAGTAGAATTTTCGTTGGGTCGTCGTTCAGTTGAAATTGCAAGTCATTCCACACACACCCATGTATCCAACATTGTGATAAACTAATGACAAAGACCTGCAAAGGTTCACTAACAAAATGATTCGTTTTTTGTCGTCGTCGCTCGGTAATCTTCACTCTCTCGTTATTCGCTGTTTTTTTTTACTCTCGTTGGGTCGTCACTACGTTCACTAGAATGTTCGCTAGAAAATTCGTTGGGTCGTCGTCGGTCAGTTAAAATTGCAAGTCACCCTACATACACACATGCATACATGTGTATTGGATTTAATTATAATCAACATTATATTTAATTTGTAATAAACTAATGACAGAGCCCTGCAGATTATAGATAATACATATCATGGGTCTTAAGCAATAGATGCTGTGTGCCTAATGGTCAGCTTCTGGGTCTGGGTCCCAACACGTGTGCCACGGATTGCACGCATTATTATTATTATGATTATCAATATGAATGGATAATTAGCATGCAAAGTGTGTAGACGTTTGATTAACCCCATTTTGACATCAATCAATCCACCGATCGATCCGCTGACAATTCATTTACACATGTCCTCCAACCGCTTCCCTTTCACTTGGCCCGGTAGGTCGGTGTTTTTTTCATTTTCGTTTCTGTTGTTTACTCCAAAACCTCTTTTTCAACCATCGCACATCGCCATGTTGTTGCCAAGTGAAGAGTTTAGGGCAAACAGCGAATTTTAGGCCACAGTCACATTAAGAGATTTACAATATATGCATATACAGGAATTGATTCCTTCTGTCTCTAATCCACAGAGCTTAACAAGAAATTTCAAGCGAAAGTTAAATATGTTTGCATGTTGAAAATTGATTTTAATGTTGTAGTTGTGAATTGTTATTGTCTGTATAATTTACAATTGTCGAATCTTAAGACTCAATACGCTCGTTGATTACTCCATCTTCACGGGGATCCTCGTCAGCCTTGTCAGCCTTTCCAGTGTCCTTTCCAGTTTTGTCTTCAGTTTCCGGCTTATCGGCATCTTCTCCATCAATGGTCTTGGCCACCTCCGACCCAACATCTTTGATAAGCTTGGGCCCGGCGGGAGTATCGTCTGGATTTATTTCCTGGGATGCTGTTCCCTTAGGGGTGGTGGGTGCAGTTTTTGGAGTTCCTGGCGATGACTTGGGAACGTTGACTGCCTCCTGTTCCGGGATCTTCTTGGATGCCACCTCTTCTCCCTTGGATGGAGCGGCATCAGCCACGTCCTGGGGCTTGCTCTCCTCTACCATCTTCTTCTTTAGATCCGGCTCGATATATATTGGATTTTTTTCCTGGGATGCTGTTCCCTTAGGGGTGGAGGGTGCAGTTTTTGGAATTCCTGGCGATGACTTGGGAACGTTGACTGCCTCCTGTTCCGGGATCTTCTTGGATGCCACCCCTTCTCCCTTGGATGGAGCGGCATCAGCCACGTCCTGGGGCTTGTTCTCCTCTACCATCTTCTTCTTTAGATCCGGCTCGATATATATTGGATTTATTTCCTGGGATGCTGTTCCCTTAGGGGTGGTGGGTGCAGTTTTTGGAGTTCCTGGCGATGACTTGGGAACGTTGTCTGCCTCCTGTTCCGGGATCTTCTTGGATGCCTCCCCTTCACCATTGGATGGAGCGGCATCAGCCACGTCCTCGGTCTTGGCATCCTCCACCATCTTCTTCTTCAGATCAGGCTCGACATCGGTGGGATCGCGCATGCAGACACGCTTGCCCAGGTGCACACGAAGAGTCTTGTCACACTCAAGAGTCTTCAGCTCAGTTTCCGGCTCACCTTTGGTGGTGCCGGTCACCTCAGCCTCGATGCCGGCGAAAAGTTGCTTCACATCTTTCTCCTGCTCTTCGTTAAGTTGCTTCACATTTTTCTCCGGCTTCTCGTTGATTTGCTTCAAATCTTTCTCCTGCTTCTCGTCGATTTGCTTCAAATCTTTCTCCTGCTTCTCGTTGATTTGGTTCACATCGTTCTTCTGCTTCTCGTCTACCTCCATCTGCTGCTTGGTCAGCGAGTCGTCGTAGAAAGCTTCCATTTTAAGGATGTGCTGGTTGTTGCCCTTAGAGAGGTCGAAGTTGAAATGAACGATGCCGGTGAAAATTTGTGAAGCCTTTGACGTTCGAAATCAACCAGCTGCCACTAGTTTGACATACGATTTAAAAGCAACCCTGATTTATCGAATGCAATCATTTCTTGAATAAGAACGAAAGCTATGTTTCTAAACCGTTGCAGTTTGAATTTGAATTTCATCACTTCGAACAGAACCGTTTTGTTCAAATAAATAATAACTTAACAGAAGATTAAAAAAAAAAAAACATTTCAACATTTATAGTAATAGGTTATGTGATAAATAAATTTTGTTTATCTATTTAAACTTATATTTCTATTATTTAAAGGCTTTAACTTTATGCACGAGCACATAAAAAACTTGTGAGTTTTCAGTTTTATTTATTGTTTCATCATATATTTTTTAAATAATTAAACAATACTGCTTCCCATGCTTATTTTAAATCTCAATGCAGCTCGAACAGCAAATAAAAACGTATATTTTCAACCATTTCAAGTTGGCTTTTTGTCTTAGCACCTTTTGTTATGAATGGGGCAATAAACATATAGACAACGATGTGTCACTGTCACTGTCTTGGACCGATTTAAATACTATTAATTGGTATGGGGACAAACGCCAATATTAGCATAGCATTTATACTATTTATATATACATACATATACACATACATCTGGCCAGATTTGGCAACGCCTCGCCTCGGACTGGGATGGAGTGTGCGAAATTCCGAGAGTCAGTCAATGGAGTTGAACAATGGAAAAGATGACAGCCGCACATAAAACAGTTAAAAAGATTTACTGCCTTTGAGTGGAGCATTATCTTGGCAGTGGCAATAATTTTGTGTTTGCATAATTATCGTTTAGTAACTCGAATCGAATCCGTTGCTATTTTCGCCCAACTCCGAACTCCCTGGAGGAACGGAGGTGAATTTGGGAGCTACTACAACTGCTGGGTTATCAATACCTCGGAGCCTACATTTCTGGCAGATAAGATAAATGTTCCTGACGAGATTAAGGCATCAATTCGAATTGATCAGAAATTACTTAATAATGATAATGATAAGATGGGTATCCAGTTCATGTCATTTGATATGTACGTGCCACAAATAATAATATTATTTAATTTAATTAATAGGATTTTTTGAAAACCAACGTTCTCATTTACCCAGCTATCTTTATATTTATAATATAATAATTTAGTTAGTTGTAAAAACTCAAATTAAAATAGAAGTAGCCTTAAAATCTGTAGAACTATCAATCGATGCCACGCCATATCAGCAAAGCACTTGTTCGCACCCACATGATCATTATCATCATTAACATGATTACTTAGTTGAACAGCTCTTTTTCTGGTTTCTGTACAGAGTGCCACGATATTGATTCAGCTGCTTCTGGTCCACACACGTACGTACATATGTACATTCAATACATACAATGTTATAACTATGCTATGTTTATGACTTCAAATCGAGGGGCCAGAAGAGACCTGAAACGAGGTGCAAGGATGCCCGCGAATGAAACACGCTTCGGTTTACCTTTAGCTATCGAGTTATGGTTGCTTTTGCATGTATTTAATGTAAAAAAAAAAAACATTCATTCTGTTTCCGGGTTGCGGGGTCTCAACAAAAAGATTTTACATGTCGGTAGGTAGTTAGGATTGGGGCCGGGTTACACCAAAGAGAAAAAAACTACCCGTGGGTGGAGTGGGAATGAAAACGTTGCAGATATAGGAGCGGAGAGAGAGATATTGACAACGTGAGCTCTCCCATATATCAACGCAGGGCGTTCTAAAGGAATACCGAAAAAAAAAAATTAATATACGAGATGCGGCGCTCCAAGTCCAACTACTGCTTCTTTCTGCTCCTTTCTCCCTGCCCATCGCGTCTCAGACTTCTGCTCGGGCCTCTACAGACGACCGTAGTGCGCTTGGCTGGGCTTGCGGTCCGTAAAGAAGTTGCGCAGCACCAGGATCTGGACGAGACCGATGAGTACGACGGCGGCGGTCTCCAGCGACGACCACACCATCACACGCTGATTGAGATCCTCGGCCCGCTTGCGTCCCTGCGCCTCGCGCAGCCGATGATGTGTCTGGGCATCGAGGATCTCGTTGAGGCCCTTGTGAATCGCCTGCGACGAAGTCTCCATCTGTGTGAGCACGGTGGCATGCTCGTCGACACCTGGCAGCGCCGGCTCCTCGCCCACCTGAAAGTCCACGTAGACGATCTTGTGCGAGAAGGCTGAGAATTGGTTGCCGAAGCAGGCCGTATAAACGCCCGTTATCTCCGCCGTAAACTGGTGGCTATCGAACGTAGCCCGATCCAGCTTGTATATGACCTTGCCTTGCGGATCCTTCAGCGTCACGTCCACGTCCAGCTGGCCGCCGGCGGACACTTGGAACTCGAAGTAGGCACTGGAGTTCTTTTTGATTTCCTCGTAGAAGCAATCCTCCGCATTGTCGGCCAGGTCGAAGGTGAACTCCACAGCAGCGACGCACTGCATCAGGGCCACCAAGACGCCCAGGGCGAGCAGAATCTGTGTGCGGTGGTTTCGACTTTGGGCCATGGCCGTCTTTTTGGTATTCGGTATTGCGTTTGGAATCTGTGCCTATGACGCTGTGAATCGCTCCCGTCCGGTCCAGTCCGGTGCCACGAAACAGCTGCTGTTGGCTGGTGGCTCTAGTCCGCGGTATCGTATCGTCTTTTATTGACGAACTCTGCTGCCTCGCCTCTTTCTGCTGCCGCTGCGGTGCTATGTTCTAGCTGCAAAAGACACGAGAACGGAAGGCACGGGTCACACCCAGGACTGTTGCAACTATCACCTGTCGTCCTCACCCGGTCACTTGTCGTCGTCGTCCGGATTACGCTTTGTTTGCTAATTGCTAAAAAAAAAGAATTCACTTAAAAATTCTGACACGTGTCAACACTCTTTTTGACCGGCACGACGTTTTCCAACACCCCAAAGAACACGTATGTGCAATCGGCATTTAAAACAGTGGCAATCGACAATTGGCGGGATATCGGTAAAACAATTAAGCAATCTAAATATCGTGATATCAACGAGCGACACCCGACAGCTAACGAGAGAGAATTCTGTTAACTTAAGCACTTTCACACTGGATGAGAGCGGGGAGTTATGAATTTTACATTTTACATGAGAATTCGACCCCATGTATCTGTAAACGCGTAAAACGGTCGTAGATGTTGAATAACAGCTCCGAAATTCAGAGTGACCAAAGAAAAATATCAAAAACCAAAAGAAAAATACCACCTTATTTTGATATTTTCAAATTTTTTCAACTAAACATTTTTTTTATCACCTCGCCGCTTAAAACGAATTACTTTTTTGCAAAAAACAAGGAGGAGGCCTGGTGAATTACAGCACGACACCGGCATACGACATTTGATTTTCATTTGGAATTTGGAACAAATTTCCAGCAGTTGGTACATCATTTTATACGAAAATCCGCAAATTCGACTATCAGGATGCCGGTGGTGGACCTACGTGTGGACCGCAACCTGGTGTGCAACAACTTCAAGGGGTACAAGCTCTCGTTCGATCCGGTGCCGATTTTGCGCGAGGATTTGCTTGGGTTGCCGTCGACCGTGAACCTCCTAAGGAACGATTTTTCACACCTCCATTTCGAGCTTTTTGCCCGTCAAAATCTTCTGTGCGCGGACCCATGGATTCCCCATAACACCTACTTCATGAACTCGGATCACCAGGTAATGCAGTGCATCTATGATCCGCAGATCGGTCGTTCCCTCGGTCTGCGCGTCGCATACAATATTGAGAACTACGACCACGGCGACGGTTACGAAGTGCAGCCTGGCGACTACAATTACTCGATGTGCTTCATCTCAGAGCGCTTCTGTGTGATCTGTGATGGCATTACCACCTTGCACTTGCTGGACACCGGCGACCGCTCTCGCCCCGTCGCCGAAGAGTGGAAACTGGTCACCCGCGCGCCGGTGGACAGGGAGAGCGGCAAGCGCGGCTACATCATGTACAATGCCCGCCTTGATGTGGTGCAGGAGCGCAAGCAGATCTCTGTAGCGGCTGGCCGCATCTCCCGTCGCGAAGAAGGTGCTGCACAGGCCGCGCAGGTGGGTATGCATTACACGGAAATTGTCTGGGGCCACTGGATTTTTAACATATTTAGCAACGAATGGGAATATACGATCCGCGAGCGACTGGAAACAGCAGGAACCCTGCAATACTGCGCATTCGAGCCGCGCGCCGAGTCTCTGATCATAGGATCCAATCGCAAGGTCGAGACACGCAGACAACGCGAAGCGGCCGAGGCCGCTGCAGTAGCTGCGGCCCTCGCTCCTCCTACTGCGCCGCCTGAGGAGGCCCAGAACGGCCACGAAGTAACGGTTAGCCAAGATGCCGAGGATGCAGGCCGCGAGGAAACCTACTCCTGGGTTCAGACAAATAACGATGTGATAATCCACTTTCCTCTGCCTGAGAGCGCCACGCGTGAGGACATCACCGTTCGCCTCACATCCACCACTCTCGAGGTAATCTACTTGGAGCAGGTGCTGCTGGCGGGCGCACTATACAGGCCCGTTCACACTGAATCCATGGTCTGGCTGGTGGAGGGGAGTGCTCTCCACTTGACACTGGCCAAGCACACGCAGCATCTGAGATGGCCACATGTGCTCCAGCGGGAAGATGCTGATGCTGATGCTAATGCTGTCGACGAAAGAGCAGGACCATCAAATGCCGCTGCGCTGCCCATACCCAATCTGGAGGATCCCATCGAGGAGTGTGACCTGGGTACCTTGGATGATGAAAACCAAATAGGTGAGTGTTCCCAGAAGTCATACATTCTCTGGAATTTCTTATACGTAACATTTCTCTGATCTCTCTGCTCTCCCCTTATAGTGCGTTTCAACCTGCCTAAAAACGAAATTACCCATACCATCTTCCTGGGCAGCCACCCGTTGCTTTTCGTCACCGATCTTCGCCCGGGATTTCCGCCCGCCTTTGCCACTCGCGAAGGGGTGGACGCATCCTTGTGGCTGCAGGTTTACCAGCCCTCCCGGCCGGACGAGTGGGATGTACGCCACGTGGGCCAGATACACGCCCTCGGCTACGTACAGGCCTCAAAGCTGAATCGCAAGTTCACCGCTTGCTGCGCGGAGTTCAAGTACTCCGTCATATGTGAGACCAGACGTAATGTACTCATCTACCACTCCCGCCACGAATCCGCCGAGGGCCTGCGCAAGCGCAACGGTCGACCCGTCGTCATAGGCAAACAGAGCGTCATCAACATCGAATTTGAGCACGGCGAGATCATGGGCGTCGCAGCGGCAAGTAATGTTATAACCATTCTGACAGAATACGCACTGATGCATCTCCAGCTGTGAGCCTCGTACTTTGACGACTACTCCACTTTCTGTACGTTTAAATTTCACCTCGAGTGGACTAGAAAAATGCATTTGCTTTACTATATTTAAATAGTATACGCGACAACTTTGTAAATAGAAAAACCACTCGTAATATATACATATGTACATTCTGATTAATTACAATAATAAAAAAATTTTTCGATCTTCTCAAAAAAACTGATGTACATATATAATTATTATATAATAAATTAATTATTTAAATTTAAGGACATTTAAGGACAAATAAGGATATATAAATATTTTAAATACGAAGAAAATGTTTTTTTTTTAATATAATACGGTTTATATTTTAATTATAAATTTCACTTTTAATTCATCTACTATCAGCAATTTTATGAAAAATAAATAGTATATTTTTCTAGAAAGAAATATATTTTGAAAGGATATCACATATCATATATTTCCCGATATGATGAAATAACAAACTCTAGAATGTTCCAAAAAAGCAACGGCAGCCAAGGGTTAAATGGGGCGATTTCCAGCACTGGCGCGTTATTCAGTCGGTCACACTAACAATCTGTTTCAGATCTCAAAACCGTCGCCACGAGACACAAAAAACACCAACAGCTGAGTGTGCTTTCAGCAAAATCGATAATGTAATCCAATAAGAGCTATTGGGAAGGTTTTCTGGGGCGAGTCAGCTGTTCTCGTTATTTTGTAGTGGCACGTCAGTGTGGCCAGACTGCACTTGTTGCGTTATGGCGTGGGCGTTCGCCGGGCGCGACTGATTAGAACTGTGGTAGGGTCACACGGGCCGATGTTTCGTTTTCACATAAATAGCCGCGCAGTTTATTGTTTTTGGAATTGTTAATACCGCGTTGCGCTGTTTACGTTAACCAGACCACTTGGCGGCAGTACAGATTCGCGCAATAATATAAGCCATCAATCGCCTCAGTGTGGAATCTATTATATTGTGAAATACAAAAATACCCTCACCACACCGCCACACACACCAGCGCACTTGCAGCACACTTCCAATTGGAACGAACCTTTTTCCGGGCGGGGGAGCACAGCACGTTTCGCGTAAATTTCGGACTCGGACTCGGATGCGCGGATTCCCATTCCGGTGGCAGCCGCAATATCTATAATTAGCAATAGGCCAACAATATCTGCAGAATCTGTCGCAATTGCAATATCTGTTTACAACGCCGCCACCGCTGCTGAGAGTGCTAGAGTGAGAGGAACGAAAAACACGCGGCCGTCACACAGTTGTTGTTTGCTTTTTGTTGCCGTTACTTGCCGTTTTTTTGTTGTTGTTTTTGGTTTGCCCAATAACGTGTGCATTTTCCAATTGGCAATTGGTCAACGAGAGGGAGAACTCCATTGAAATTGTGAAATAAAAGGAAAAGGACGAGAAAAGCAGCGTTCAATTTTCAACGAATTGCCGAGAAAACGAGAACGTCCAACGTCGTTACACAACCCAAACCCGTCGCCGTCGCCGCCGCCGCAGTGCAGGAGTGCCCATACATTATTCTTCTTCTGATTTGAGGACGCCGACGTCGCCAGAGCAACAGCTGAGATTCTCTTATTGGAGCACGCGTGCCTGCGACTTGTAACTGCGTTTGTTTGTGTTTGTTTCGTCGCCTTCTTCCTTTTTGCCGGTAAGTTGTCGTTGTTGCTTTTGTTATTTACCTCTGATCGGAGTGGACGTTGTAGTTGTTGCTGCCTTGTTGCCGCTCTTTTACTTAACACCAGTTGGGAGCCGATGACGAGGCAGGTTTTATAATGATTTTGCGGGGTCACAGGGGCAAGGTCTCACACTGGTGTGTGAGTGTGTGTTTGGAGCCGGGCGAACAGCAGCGGTCGCAATAATAGTGGCTCCTGGAAAAAAAAAACATTGGCATGAAATGGTTATTTTTTTCAATTAAAGTACTGTTTCTAATGTTAGGTCAAAGTTGCACAGCGTTTAGGATTTTATGTTAGGATTGTACATATTTTAGAATTTTATTTCTTAACTTGAAATTGACATTTGTGATAAAGATACAAAAATAAATACAAATTAGAGTTTCTTTGCTAACTTAATAAACCAAAACCGGTTCGAAAATATTTATTATTAAATGTTTTTCACACCTCAGGGAGTTTTTCTAAAGCTTTACCACATTCAAAATATATAGAAAGTGCTTTAAATAGTTTAGATATTTTGTATACTATATATATAGTATATTCTTTTAAAAATTACCTTTGATTCGTACTTGTGGTGCGCCCAGCATTGTAAGTAATTGTGTCTGTGGGTAATTTTTTGTAAATGCGTAATTACCAGGGCAGCCAGCAACTATTATTTCTTCCCCTCCTTTGCCCCTTTATTTTTTTTGTTTCTCTCTTTTTTTTTTATTGATTTTCCATGTTATTTGTCCGTAATTACGGGGCAATTCGATTTTAAGTATCCACCGGACGGACCGACGGACGGAGGGCTTTGTATTCGTGCTTGTGGTTGTTGTTGTTTCGGCTACAGCCTTGACATTCGTTCACTTTTTGTGTGTGCATGTGATTTACACTTGGCCCTATCCATTCCCATCGTATTTCTGCGTTTTCCGCCTATTTTTTGTGTATTTTCGAATGCTTTTTTTTGTTGTTGTTGTTGTTTTTGGGGTGGAAACGGCCTTGGGTGGAAACTTCTGGCATATTCTTCCGCTGGCGTGACCAATCGAAAGTGGAAAGCGGAGCACTAATCACTAGATATAGATATTCCCTAGAATTCAGGGAAGCGCCAAGTCATTGTGCCGTGACGTCAGGCAAACAGATTGCTCATACGCCATGTGCGACCAAAAGCCGGGGGTATTCCTGCACTCGCCGCAAGGAAGAAGAAAGAATATCAGCAATAAATTTGAGTAAACTGAAGATCCTGCGTGTTGTTTTTTGTGTTTTGGATGGGGAATTTCACCACAGTATGCAAAGCCATGGGTGACGTCAGATTTTTTGGGGATAAATGGGGGAAAAGAACAGACAGAGAGAGAGAGAGGAAGAGAGAGCGAGAGGGAGGCGAGCCATATCAACTTGGCTTTCCTGATCTATCAGCATGAATGTGCAGAAATATCTCACGAATTATTCACATGAGTCACACCGCGCTCCCTCCTGAACTAAAGTCTGCTCCCCACTCCCCACTCCCCACTCACTCACTCACGCATCACGATCAATTATTATTGTTGCCATTTGTTTGCTGTTTGATAGCAGCGTGCGAAAAGCAATCAAAGGCCTTTTCAATGCCTGCCCCCAGTGGGTTTTGTGACATTTGCCATTATTATCTCACCATGACTTGCCCTAAAGGCTATATACATAGCTTTATAGTACATATATAGAGATATGTGGATGGATAGATAAATAAGTACACTACGCATACGCACAAGATAGTAGTGCCGTGGCCTTGCCGACCTTAAGCCCGCCTTTATTGAGAGCTCTCTAATCCCCCCTCTGGCGGTCACTTGAATTGCCACAGTACAGGGCAAAAAACTAGTATTTAATTATAGTGTTTATCATCTTGACACTGGGGAAAAAATTGTTCCTGCTTCCGGGCACTTCTCATCATGATATTATGAAATATTTTGATAGTATAAACAGGAGATAACATATTTATTTATAGCAAATATTGCAATTGAAAGCTGTCACATGATGACATGTGAGAAGAGACATTGCGATAAAAACATTATCATCATTATAAAATCATTGAAAGGGTTTCCATTACCATAGCCATGATATTTAAAAAATTAAGTGTTCTACCCTATTCCATTTTCTAAATAAATTATTTGTTAATCTAATGAACTAATTATATAAAGCACTTATATTACTATTCATTTCATTTGGGAAATTAAAACCTTACAGTTTGAAGTGTTTCAATTGAAAACGTAATTAGACAATGAAGACCTGTAATTTCTCTCTGTGCAATTGACAATTCGTTGATGCGCATTTGCGGCCAACAACTTTGTTGTTTTGGGTCCAATCGTTTTTACAGCCAAAATTACCTGTGATTGCTGCTGGTTTCAAGTACATACCCCTTCTTTTCTTGTTTTATCTTTTTTTGTTTTTGTCGCTTAATTTCGTTATTTCGTTAACTTTTAGATTAATCTAGGAGTTGACAGCTAAAGGTCAAATTATTAGATGGAAAACTTACTTTGGTTAAAGTAATTAAGACACATTTATGTAGTTTCTAGTACATATAAATAGAGCATTTGATAGATATATATTAAAACCACTTGCTGTAGTTACTCATCGTTTTAAGGATTAGCTATGCTAAAGGTTCAACCTCTGATCAACCATACAATATCTCGTTCTAAACTTTGAAGTCCACTCATTGTGATCTCACATGACTAAGTGATTCCCCCCAGTGGGTAACTTCCCGCCCGATCCTGAGCCTGAGCCTGATCCGTTCCGTATCGCTTTTGGGGCCGTGTAACTGGGATTACTCCGACTTTATTACTCATACGACTCGGGTGCAGCGAGCTTAATTAAATGTCGTTGCCGGGAAATGAATTTTAGCAACCGAATGCGATAAGTCACATGTTTTGTTAGTCGCGTTTCGTTTTACTTTGTTTTGTTTTGCTTTTCGCTTTTACGCCTTGCTCTCTTGTTATTGCTTTGCACTAAGTCCAGGCATTAAGTTAATGGTTTTATGATTTTTACGATGCTCAAACAAAGGCAAAGCTATAAACTCAAGGATAAACCCTCCACCTGCAACTCCTGCGCCTAATCGGCAATTGGACTCGAGTGTTTTCAGAGTCTCTATTTTATATTTTATAGAGCAAAGGCTGTTTCCCTCACTAGTTTTTCAGCTATTCAGCGTTTTGTTGATTTACCATCGCGCGCAATGGTCCAAAGCAAATATAGAACAAATGTTATTATTTAGTTTTGCTTTTCAATTAGCAATCTTCGCTTGGGCGTGATAATACAATGTGCTGCGAAAACAAGTTAAAAACTAGTTGAATAGAAGTGTACAAAATTTAAATAAACATCTGTCACAGGGCCCTACACATCCGAAAGCCTTCTTTTGCCGCTGCAGATTGTTAGATTTTCATCATTCATCCATCGGCGAGTGCGTCATCAGTTTATTTGCACTATATTTTACGCAATTGAGCGGCAGCAGACACAGTTGCTAATTAAACAATTCGTATTCTCTCTCGCATACAAATATGCATTCATTTGCACAACTGCATCAGACTCGAAGCAATAACAATTAACGGGCAAAAAAAATATCACATAAATTTATATATTGTACAGCAACAAAAAACGATCACAGAAAAGCACCCCGCCGAAAAAAACCACCGAAAATGATTAAGCCATTGGGACAAGCACGTGCTCTTGCCATTTAAATCATCCGAATGGGATGCCATTATTAAAAGTTTGCTAATTTATATAATATATAATATATCAGACAGGTCTATAGCTAAAAATTCGTGTTCCAGGGTAAGCCACTGAAGTGATCGAAACAAATGAAAACTGAGTTGATTAATCACTGATCCTATTCGTTTCAAGGGAACTTTTCTTTTAATTAAATAACTTGACACACACTTAAGAACAATAACTTGATAACCCTTTTTATAATCCATTTAAGGCTTTACTTGCATTTTTAAAGTTAACTGGATATATTCAAGTGCAAACTAAGGTCACTTAGGGTAATTAAGATCACTTATGGATAACCTTCAGAGACCTTATAATTGTTCCTTGTCTCGTGTCTCGGGTGTCCCGGGTGCCCCATGTCCCTTATTCCCTATGCTCCTTGGCCCCGTGTCCTTTTGCCGGGTGCCCCTTTTCCCTTTTCTGGCAATCAATTAAGAAATTGGTAATTTGAATGTCCTGCAAGGGTTTCTCCGGCGTTCCCCTTGCCCCAAGTTCGAGTCGCCGCCACACGGAATTCCTTGCCCTGGTTCCCATATGCATAATACACGGCTCCCCGGCTGGCGCTCCTCCCGCTCGACGACGGCTGACTGTCATGGCCAAAACAGAATTTATTACGTCGCAATTTGGTGCGACGACGACCGTTTTACGAGGCGTATACGTAATCTGACTGGTGCCCCCCTTATCTGTCCATAGCATTTTCCCATGCACTCAGCACTTCCTCCTCCAACGGAAAAGCCCCCCACGAGATGCCGACACTTGCACAAAAACTGCATCACACTGCATATCTGGAGACAGGCTCCAATATCTTACTAGAAAATCGAACAATACGAGTAGCAACAATGTAAGCGCATAATAATGCCTGTGGAATTGTTTAGGCTTTCGCTTAGTTGATATCGGAATCTGTTTGTCTATATCCCCCACATATGGCATTTATCCCACGAATCACTCTCTCTCTCTCTCGGATTGAATATGTTTGTTTTCTATTTCACTTGCTGCTGGTGACCCTGAACAAAAGAAAAACAAAATAAAAAGCAAACATGGCAAAGGCATTGCAATGTTGTGTGTGCTTTTTGCATTTTCTATAGCTTTTTTTCCGCATTCGATACGAAATTCTGACTACACTGAGAGAAGGGAGTCCCTAAGGAGGAACACTAAGTAAAAGTTTAACTTTTACATATAATGAGGGTTGATTAATATAATATAATATATAATACATCTTAAATACAAGTTAACAGTGTTTTTGATTTGCCAAGAGTTTAGCAATATTAATTACTTTAATTACTTTCTATTTACCAAAGCAAGTCAATATTTTTCACTGTGCGGACGGATGTTAGTTTGAATTTTTAGCTCAGCTTCGAGGATCATGTTCATGCTTATGACTGCTGATTTAAATAGAAATAAAAAAAGAACAGAAGCCCCTTGAAAATGTCAAAAGTGGCGAAAAATAAATCACATTGCGTATACGCGATGTGGTACGCGCCTTCCGAGAGGCATGGGCTCCTCTCATGCTTCTCGGAGAAATCGATTGAGTTGTAATCAGTTGCGGCCATATGCCGGGTCTTATGAACTTAGTCCTTATCAGTCAGTCAGTCAATCAATCCCTAAATTCGATTTTTATCGGTTTCCAAAATGTTTTCCTATATTGTCGCAATTGTAAGGAGAATTGTGTGAATCATGGACTATTTTCGCAAGTGAAAATCTCACATATACAGCCGCTGAGTGGTATCACTGCTCCTAATGTTTCGTTTGTTTCAAATGACACGGCAAAGAAATAAAAACAAGTAAACAATAAACAAATAAACAAAGAGGGGAAAACAAAAGTTAATGTTTCTGGTGCCAGCCCTTTGACGATTTCGATTGCGTTGGTCAGGATCGAAGAGGAATTGGTATATTGTGTCTTTAAGATTCTATTAGTTTTCTTAATTATATTATATATATTATATAATAATAATATATATTTACAATTGAATTAACGTCTCAGTGAGGCTTACAGAGCTTAGGATTAGATTGAAACAGATTAAATTAGATTTCCGCAGAGTGTGTACTTGAAATTTAGAGATGCAATGCTAATTGAAACATTATATAGTAAGACAAGGCCTGAAAGGCTATTGAAACCATAACAAGAAAATACAAAGGGTTTAAAGGTACTGGATATGAAGGGAATATATAAATATACAAATTACTTAAAGAAATATAAATTAGAAGATAGACATCGCTCTTTGAAACCCAACAATTCAATGGGTATTTTCTTCAATCCAGTCAGCAGACTCTCCAGCTATATATATATATATGTACCAGCTTGGAAAAATTCCACTTGATCCCCAGTAATTTGCCTAATCCCCGAGTGTGAGAGATAAAAGCGTAGGAGGGATGCCGTAAGCATTCCTCTGTCCCGCCGAGAAATGCAATTACCAAATGAGGGGGTGGGCTCTTAGGGGCCTCTTATCTAACCCCGTATGCCATATAAATACTTGCAAGCTTGTGCAATTGAGACTTATCTAAGCGCATTTGCAACGCAGTTGCAGTTGCAGTTGCAGTTGCAGTTGCAATTGCAGTCGCAGTAAATCTTCCTCCTTCCCTAGGCTCCTATCATTTTCGGAAAGAAATTACGAAATAGATACTAAATCTCCGAGTAGCTGGAGCTTTCGAGAGCTCCTAATCAATCGGTTGCCGTGCTGTGATATGGTACTTATTTTAAAGAGTGATAAGTCCAAGGAAAATATTAGTTGGTATAAATAAAACCTACTCGCACAGATTGATGGGGAGAGATTAACATTTAGCATTTAGCATTTGGCATTTGTGTGTGGGTTACCTTGTTATAATAAAATAAAAAATACAAAAAATAATGATAAGCCCATTGGCCAAGTAGAAATTCCAAAGGAGCAGGGTCTGAGTTGGCAAGGAATACAAATAAATTTGATAAGGCTAAGCTCGCTGTATAAATGAATAACTGTAGTTAGTCCTTGAGTTTATAAGGGATTAGCACAATAATACACATATTATTAATCGTGCTTGGTAAATAATTACTAGGTGACCAAGTATAGATCCTACAAGTGGTATATTTGTGGCATTTGCTTGAATTTCAAGCAAATGTCTTTGCACTCACTCCTGAGTAGTGCCAGTCTGCAGTTTGTATCAATTGCTCCAGTTCCAGGTACTCACTCACCTGGTGTACGCCAGTTTGCCTTTGTGCGAGTCAGGAATACTTCGATGTGACGAAGCCAGAGTTTCACGCGAAACTGGCCATCAGGTCCGTCTTCGATTACAGGGGTAGTGGCAGTGGCAGTTACTGTGGCAGGCACCGCCTGGCTTTCAATCATGAAATCAGGTACGAATTTAGCCGAATCGCACCTTGATATACGGGGGGCAATCGATTTGAAATCTATGCGTTTCCTCTCCATCGCATTGAATATTATAAAATTCCCGAAACTTGATTGGCAGTTATTTACAATGCAGATCAGATCGTTCGCAACTCGAGTATTTTGTGGACAAATATGTCCGCCCGCTCTGGTCGGCCTCCTTCCGTTCGCAATCTTTATAATAGATCTTTATAGTGCGGCGATAAATCACGAATAAAACTGAGGAATCTATAAATATATATATATACGACATGTAGAACAAATATATATATAATAAACCCTTCTACGGGCGGCTCAATGGTTGATTTGCTAAATCAAAAAATACAAATATATGTATTTTCTTTCACCTGTCCGAGTGCGAGTGTGATTAAATATAATAAATTCTAAGCAAATAATTATAATGGCACTCGAGATCGTTTCAAGTGGCTCGTCCCGCGTGTTCCTTGTACCCATTGCCGCCTGGACTAGGCTGGATGGATGGATGGATCATTTATGATCCCTATAAGACGATCGGCCACCAGATAGGGCTCTGCTTTGGCTTCGGTTCTAGCTCTAGTGTTAGCCTCACATTTCCTTTCCTTTCCTTTTCGACACTGTAAGAAAAAGCGGGTAGGTTTAGAAAGAG
Source organism: Drosophila bunnanda (assembly GCA_035046265.1). NCBI lineage: Eukaryota > Metazoa > Arthropoda > Insecta > Diptera > Drosophilidae > Drosophila > Drosophila bunnanda. The sequence goes on along the minus strand of JAWNOB010000013.1, from coordinate 405,766 downwards.
AGTCTTAAGAATAGGGATCACTAGTGACAGGTTATTTCATAGTTTTTATATTTACCTTTATCTTCTGTAAGCGGGTCTAGAAAATGAGCGTTGTCTATCTTAATATTTTGTTTTTTTTAGAAAACACACTGATCCTTGTTTAGTTATTATCTAATTTCATAAAACTTTCTGCAAGTATATCCAAACCATATTCTTCACTCTCAAAGATATAGTATCTAATAAATAATATTTGCTAGAAGAAAGGGTTCAGGTAAAGAGCGGTATCTATCTTATATTTAGTGTTCTTAGAAGATACACCTCTTATTCTTGATTATTATTCCAGTTCTTGGACTTATCTTTACAAATAAATATCCAAACCATATTATTCAAACTGACAGATAAAGTATCTGAAAGTATACAAGAATGTCTCCGAATTAAGGTGTATTTTGGCTCTGTGTATTAGTCTCCATCAATCATGGTGACTCCGCCGACGATGGTTTCTTCGGCTTCGACGACGCCTCGCCAGCCGATTGACAACGCCCGATTGACGATTGTCGTCTAACGATTGACGGTGGCAGCGGCAGAGGCAGAAGCAGCGGGGCGACGTCGACGGACCGCTCCGGTCTTTAATAAGCTGGAGTCTGGCGGCGTATAAATTTAGTCAACGGTTGGCCGTGGAGCGACCAAAAGCAAAGCGTTCTCAGCTATTAGTTACCAATAGGTCTAAAATCGGATCATTCCGAAATTGTTTTAATTGAAGTGCGTCAGTGTAAAGTGTTAAAGAAAAAGTTAAAGAAAGGTATAATCCACAAGTACAAAAAAAAGTGATCTTAAGTGAACAGAATTATTTTTTTTGTGAATTTGAAGTTGGGAATTAAGTTAATAATTAGGAGTTCATATACAAGAGCAAGGCTTATTGTTAGGATTTCTTTTTGTTCATATTTATGTTTCAATGGAAACAACTTAACATTAATTTCCTTTTGGAATCTTTTAAAATATTATTACCTACAAAGATTCTGTAAGGTAAAAAGGTATATCATATAGGGTCAAAGGATCAATTTAGTATTGCTAATACTTTATTAGAGTTAAGCCTCTTATTAGTTAGTGTAATAAAATACAAAAGCATTATTTGCCTTAAGAGGAGAAAATGAAAAATATATTCATGAGACTTGGTACTCATATAAATAAAGACAATATGAGCCACTAAATAAAAAATTGACCAAAGACCACGAATAACAAAAGCAAATGTGCTCTTTGATCCGATATATATACATATATACCGATCTATTGAAATACAATCGGATTACATTTCAAACACTCGCAAATAATTAAGTCTTGCACAATCGGGCCAAGAACTCGGCCTGCATTCCGCTGTAATTCGCTGGCAACCAGCTCCAGCTCTTAACCCCAGAGGGAAGCTGACGGATAGCTCCTCCTCCTGCACTTCCTCCGCCTCCTCCGCCGCCAGGTGAAGTGGCTGAAGCGCGCTCGTAAATCTCGACCAAATTTCCGATTTCCATTCCCAAACCGAATCCAAATCCGATTCCGATTCCGATTCCGAGCTATGATTCAATCAGTTCGAGTGGCGCACGGCAACCTGTCGTTGTCGGTCAGTCCAGTCCAGAAATATACAAATATATACATATATAGTATATGTTGTGCATGCGATCGCAGCACATGTGTGTGGAATTATACCCAATAACGCTCGCCTTATCAATTATTTGATTAATATTTTGGTCGTCGCGCTTATCAATTAATTGAGTCAAATGTTGTAAATTGTGCGAGTGTCAAGACCAAGGAGCAGGTAGCAGGAGCAGGTACATGCCTCTACCTGTACCTCTGTCTGTCTGCCCCTCTACCTGCCTCGATTCCAGATATTACGTAGATAATTAACACCAAAATTCTGAGGAATTCGTGGGAGGTGGAGGAACGGAGTGGCAGGGCATTGACTGTCGTTGAAGTGTTAAGCGTGCTGGCACTGTGAAAAATATGTGTCTTATTTTATTTACATTACTTGCTTAATACTATTACACCCTTGCGGGGTAATATAATTTTAGTTAAAAGCTGACAAACGCATTGAAATAGTCATTTCCGACCCTATAAATCATATATATTCTTGATCAGCATCAACAGCCGAGTCGATCTAGCCATCTTAGGCAGAAAAAAAAAATTTTTAATTTTTTCAAAAAAAGATAAGGGGTTACATCATTAAAATTGTTAAAAATTTACAAAAAATTAAAATGTTAAATTAAGTATGCAGCTTTGTTAACCTCATAAAAACTAACATAGGAATGCTTTCCGAATTGAAATTAAAGCATTTTTAGCTTAGTTATGAGCTTTTTAAAATTTGATTTGTCTAAAAAATTGTCATATAAAAATATCGAAAATTATGGATTTAAAGAATGCGAATATGTCAAGCTTAGTTATGATCGATTTTGCGATTCGATCCTATAATTCGATTGCAAGGGCATTTCAATCTTCGGCTTCCCCAAACTAGTTTCCTTTCTGGTTAATATGTTTTTATATTCTTAAAGAAATAACACTTAACACTCAATAGTCGCACTTGTGGCAGCCAGACTGTTCCCTGCCGCCTGTGTTTTTATTTATTTAGTGAATGTATTTTGTTGATAAGACTTTGGCAAAAACAAAACAATCTCAAGCTTCGTTGGTGAGAATCAAAGCTGATATATATACGCCCGATTTGACCACCCTTTTCTTTCGGTGTCACATTGTTTATGCAATCCCCATGGAAATGCTCACTGCAGCTAACTGCATCGAGTGCACTTTTTCCTGTGCCTCGAATGCGATGACGCCGCCGATTGCACAATGTCCAGGTTGATATGTGGATATAGTATATAGTATGGCGTAGTAGTCTCTCACACGTCACTCCAGATCGGATCGGATCCGTAGGCAAAAATTCACACACAAAACACTAATTCGCTCTTCTCTCCCTTGCAGCACTATGGGTCTACTGAGCGAGGGCAGCCCACTATCCTGGGAGGAGACCGAGGCACTGGCCAACCACGTCCGGGAGCATGGCATCAATCAGTTTATCAACCTGTACCACAGACTGAAGGACCGCCAGGGCGATATCCTCAAGTGGGGCGACGAAGTGGAGTACATCATTGTCAAGTTCGATGACGAACAACAGGTGGCACGTGTGGCGCTGCGCGCCCAAGATCTGCTGGCGCAGCTTAACGAGAAGGAGCTGGCCGATCCCAAGGGCGTCAAGTCACTGTGGCGTCCCGAATACGGAGCCTACATGATTGAGGGCACTCCCGGCAAGCCCTTTGGCGGCTTGATGGCCCACTTCAACCTGGTGGAGGCCAATATGCGCTATCGCCGCGAGGAGGTCACCGAGCTGCTGGCCAAGGACGAGTGCGTCATGTCCATTACCAACTTTCCGCGCCTGGGCGCTCGCAACTTCACCTGGCCGCCGGCCCAGCCGCGTCCCGAGGATCCGCTTAGCTCGGCCCGCTCTCTATATTTCCCGGACGAGGCCATTTTCCCCGGTCATCCGCGCTTCAAGACCCTCACCCGGAACATTCGCAAGCGGCGTGGCGAGAAGGTGTCCATCAAGCTGAAGGGTGAGTGCAGAGATCTCGAATTTTCGAAGGATATATAGAGAACTTATTCCGATCTTTGCACCTTTGCAGTATTCAAGGATGTAAAGACGAAGCTGCCGGTGGAGGGCGCGCCGCCCGGGGAGCCGGACGTGGTCCTACTGGACGCCATGGGCTTCGGCATGGGCTGCTGCTGCCTGCAGTTGACCTTCCAGGCATGCAACATCACGGAGGCGCGCCGCCTGTACGACCAGCTCGCGCCGCTGTGCCCCATCATGCTGGCCCTGACGGCGGCCTCGCCCATCTACAGGGGCTACCTGACCGAATCGGACTGCCGCTGGAACGTGATCAGCTCGTCGGTGGACTGTCGCACGGAGGAGGAGCGCGGCCTGGTGCCGCTGGACAAGCAGAAGTTCCGCATCGCCAAGTCGCGTTACGATTCCATCGACTCGTACCTGTCGCCCGAGGGGGCCAAGTACAACGATGTGCCAATCACCTACGACGAGGCGGTGTATCAGCGTCTGGTGGATGGCGGCATTGACCACCTGCTGGCCCAGCACGTGGCCCATCTGTTCATCCGCGACACGGTGTCGCTGTTCAGCGAGAAGGTGCACCAGAACGACAACGAGGACACGGACCACTTCGAGAACATTCAGTCCACCAACTGGCAGACGATGCGCTTCAAGCCGCCGCCGCCAAACAGTTCCATCGGCTGGCGCGTCGAGTTCCGGCCCTGCGAGGCCCAGATCAGTGACTTTGAGAACGCGGCCATCGTCTGTTTCGTGGTGCTGCTCACCCGCGTCATTCTCTCCTACCAGCTGAACTTCCTCACGCCGATCAGCAAGGTGGACGAGAATATGCAGACGGCCCAGAAGCGTGACGCCTGCCGCAAGGAGAAGTTCTGGTTCCGCAAGTCCTCGAAGACCACCGAGCAGCGCGCCGCCAAGGCCAAGGCCCAGGCTCAAGCGCAGGCTCAGGCTCATGCCCAGACCAATGGCAAGGCCACCTTGAACGGAGGAGGAGTTGCCGCCGAGAATGGCAATGGGCTATCGGTGAACGGTAACGGAAACGGCATCGATCACGGTGACACGGAGGAGCACACGCTGACCAATGGATCGGCCAAAATGAACGGACATGGACATGGCGACACCAATGGCATTACCACCAACGGCAGCGCCTCCAATGGCTCCAGCAATGGCACGGACAGCGATCACACCGACACTGATGATGAGGAGAACGAGCTGTTCCAGCTGCTCTCCATCAATGAGATTTTTAACGGAAAGGTAAGCGATAATTCCAGACAACTTTTTCACAGAAATTAACTTGGCATTTCTCTGACCCTTACAGCCGAATGTCTTTCCCGGCTTGGTGCCCCTCATCCGCAGCTATCTGCAGTCCATGGAAGTTGACACGGACACCCATTGCACCATTGAACAGTATCTGCGCTTCATCGAGAAGCGCGCCGCCGGCGAGCTGATTACCACGGCCACCTGGATGCGCGAGCAGGTGCTCAACCATCCGGACTACAAGTGAGTACTGCACACACTATATGCTTAACACACAGATAAACTAATTCGTATCCGTATTTGCTGTTGCAGGCAAGATTCCGTGGTTAGTGAGCGCATCAACTACGATCTGCTGAAGCGCATCCAGGGCATCCAGGAGCGCAAGCACGTGGAGCCGGCTCTGCTTGGCCAGGGCTATCATTCCAAGACCAAAACGAAAGACTTCATTCCACCGGCGCTGCAGAAGCAGCTGGCCAAGAACGGCGGCTGCTGCGAGGAGAAATGATCGAGGAGCGCGCTGCGGACGCGTCCAACGCAGCTGGCCGCCGGTGGCCGGCGCATGTGATTCGGGTTTTGTGGGTCCGTTTGAGGTACATATATTAGTGGCATGTCGAGATCGAAGCGGAGCGAAGCGGAACGGATCGGAAATGCAGCGGCGCGGAGCAACAACATTTATCAATATTACTTTCATAGCATAATTTAAACGATTAACAATTAGCGTGCACCCATATCCTAATTGTGGACAAATGTTTTTGCGGCCCGGGCGTCGCCAGAAAAAGGCAAGAGGCAGAAGGCAGCAAGGAGCGAGAGCAAGGAGTATGGAGATGCTGGGGATTTGGACAGAAGCGGAGTTTCGGAACAGCGGCAGCCGGAATGGTCAAGGGGCAACAAAGCCTAGCCATATCTGCCGCGATCGAGTCCTAGATCGGGGGAGCCTCCCGAGGGATCCGAGCAAAATCTACACGCTGCAACATAAATCTCAACCAAGTGCCGTTCCACAAGACCTAAAAAAGAGGAAAAAAGAGGATGAGATGGATGAAAATAGAAAAGAGAAATGAGAATACATAGTTCAAAAAGCGAGGCAAGGTTAAAAGCGTCTTTCTGTTTGTTTTCGTTTAATAAAATATATATATATATTTATTATTATTCCTATTCTTATAAATGCAAGTACAATGGAAAGTTGTTTATTTTTTTTTTATTAATAGATATATACACACACACACACACACACACACACACACACACACACACACATGCAAACACAACTTCGAAAGTGGCCTGCTGTTATTAAACCTAGATATGATAAGGATAAAAACACTAAAGTGAGAGAAACTCTTGTGCTATTATAATTTATTATGTATGTGATTGTTTCCCTAATATGATACGATTATTATGATTTATTGTGACCACAAGCAAGCAAATAAACGGAAAACATTGTTGAATCTTAATTGTACGATATATAAACGATATAAAGCGATATACTTTACACACCATATATATATATTTAAAGATACCCAAAAAGCAAAGGCTATCGATGTGAGCTCGGACTTAGGGACTTTTCATGAAATTGCCTTCGGAAACGAAATGAGAAACTGTACTTATGCAAACCTAGTTGCCGTTATGAAAGTTAGGAAAGTTAGTCTAGACTAAATAGCAAATTGCGAGAAATGGAAATGGAGCGACGACGACACAACAGTTATAACCAATCAAAACTTTATATATATACAACACATGTAAACTACTATATACACAGTCAAAACGTTTAGACAAGATTTGCCAGCCAATTTGTAAGATTTTTCAGCATTTAATTAACCTTTTTATAACGAACAAACGATAAACAGACCCATTTATTTGCTTGCCCTCCTCTCCAAACAGTATTTTGATAACAACCCATAGACCCGCCTCAACACTCTGTACTGTTGCCACATCAAACTAATTATTCAATGAAAATAAACAATAAAACGTTTTGCGAGAAGCACATAAGCTACCAAAACTGAGAAAACTATTTATTTGAATTGGTCCGCCAAATTGGCAGCCCGGAAGTCACTGGGCGATAACGATAACACATTGGACTAGCCGGCAAATGTCTCACCTCTAATTATGGGGAGGGCAACAAAAGAGAGAAACAAAAACAGGTGATTGGATAATGTTAGTTTGTTGATCTCTTCGCGGCCATACTGCTAAATACTAACTAGTATTTCGTTATTGCTTATTTAAGTGAGATAAACCTTCTAGACTGCGTTTTTGCAATAAAAACACTCGAGTCGCCGTTAGCCCTTTTGCGGCTGTATACAATCGCGTGTGTGTGTGTGTTGTGCGGCTTTTTGGGCGGAGGCGGCTGTATGCAATCGTAATTCGTTGTTATTTTTGTTGTTAATCCGTCATGCGCTCAGCTACAACAGCACTATTCCGTTATTGAGGAAGCAACAGCAGCAACTACAACAAGATCAGCGTTTTGTTACTCATCCTTTTAATGAATTATCTATATTCACACACAAAACATGAAACATTATTGTAGTGGTGTATGTGTACGAGAGAAGCAGGCCGAGAGACACCAAGGCTCTGAACACAGAGATAGATAGACTGGAAAAACGGTAAACATAAAAGCAAGTGCATCTCTGTGAGCAGCATCAAAATTAATCAAGTGAATTACGGACAGACGTACGGAACGCAGTGGCATTCGTGGGCAGTGGCCAACGGGGACAACAACAAGTGATGGCGGAACAGCGGAACTGAGCAACCAGAAGAGTGTCTCCAAGCAGCCGCAGGACACACCGAGACGGAGCACAAAGTGTAGCCAACAAACACGCCCATTCCAACGAAGGCGGTGGAGGAAGGTGGGAAGGACTGCAAAGAGACGCAACGCAAAGCCCGATTCGATATATGTGTATGCAAACGTCCTTGGGGAAGTGGCACTGGCTGTGGCGGAAGCAGGAGCACAAGGAGAAGGAGAAGGACGAGGGACAGGTGACATCCGACGACACACAATTACAGTAAAAGGTGCGCCCGAAACGATGGGTAAGTTGGCGGGAGAGCGGGTCGGTGCTGTTGTTCTTTCGTTTCTTCCCTTTGTTCCTTCCATTGTGTCGCATTTCCATACATCCTTTTCATTTGACAACGTGTGTGTGTGTGTGTGTGGCTGTGAGTGGGGGTGCCCAGTATAGGTGTGAGAGTCTAGTAAGTGCTTTCCGTGGACAAGTTCCGGAATCAGCGTCAGAAGTTCCAACGGTGCTTTATGATGGAATAGGTTGTAAGATCCTGAAAGGCGAGTTATCACATTCTTGATTTAATTAATTTAATTTCACTAAGAACTAACTAACTAACTATATCCAAATGCACAGGTATAGGTAGTGTCAACAACATTACCTGGTAACTACATATATAAAAAAATAATGCTGGACATGAAACGACGTGCTTAAGTTGAACTAGTTCATCACTTTTAAGGATATCACTATACTTGCCAGAGAGAGATGGAGCAAGAGCTTGAGAGTGGCCAAAGGACGCGCGCGCGTAGAGAGAGCTAGAGTGAGAGAGAGAGGGGGCGTTGTGTTTTGAAACGGATTTTTCCGTGTTGAGATTTTCGCACACACAGTTTTCCGCAGCGACGCCAACAGCAACAACAACGGCGAAGAGAGCACACGTGCCTCTCCTGTATACTCGTCGCGTGCCCGTGCTTTTGTGTGTGTGAGTGCGGGTAAAACAATGTAAGCTGAAAAGGATCAAAAGCGCAAGGCGTTGTTGCAGGACCTCCCAGTGCGAGAGAGCGAGAAGGCGCGCGAGAGAGAGAGTGCGAATGCGAGTGAAATATGAAAATTGCATTTTCCTCTTTCCGTGTGGGAGCGCTGGTCTAAAGTTCCGCCTTCTCCCGCCGCCCATTGTTACGCCGTTGCCGAGTTGCTTCACGGATTCCTGCACTGCAGTGGCATCCAGTCCGGTTCTGCTCTGTCCTGTCCACTTCAGTTCAGTCCGATTCAGTGCAGTGTCGTGAAAAAAGCGCAGGCAGTTAACTCCTTGAAGAGTCCACTGCAGTTTTTCTTCTCCTTTCTATTTCCCACATCTCTCTGCCCCGCTTATTTTCCCCGACTTCCCCCGTGTCGATTGCGAGTGTGTGTAAGTGTGAGTGTGAGTGTGAGTGGCGACGCCCTCATCCGGAAGTTGTGCTGCCTCAAGCATATCCTATATATATCCCATATATCAATAATTGCAGCAACAGCAACAGAAGCAGTTCCCATAGCGCCCGCAGAAACCGGAGGAGATAGCGGAGGCACCGGAGGAGCAGACATAGGTGGCCCCACTGGCGGAGCTGACATTGGCATCGGCACTGGCGGCACCATCGGCATCGAGATGCTTAAGGCGCTGTACGACTTCCAGGCGGTTTATCCCAAGACCATTAGCTTCGATGAGGGAGAGTACTTCATTCTGTACCAGACCTCCGCCCGCCAGCGCAATTGGTGGCAGGTGGTCAGCATGAAGGGTAACATCGGGTTCGTGCCCTCCAATTACGTAATGAAGATTAAGGTAACGCTGGCGCGTAGCCAAGGTTCACGTTGCGCATTCTCTAAAGCTGACGTCTAACCGCTGCAGGTGGAGCACGACTTCCTCATCAGCTTTCTGAACTCATCGATCGAGTCGCTGGAAAAGTGTACGGACCACGAGATCAATGGCATCATGTCCAAGGACGAGCTGTTGGACAGGCTGCGCGAGAAGAAGCACACCATGGAGCGGCTCTATGCGGTGAGATTCAATGATAATCATCCAATCCTTTCTGTGATTGCCTTCAATTTGTTTTTCGTCCTTCCAGGAGAGCTCAGAGCGAGACGGCGACTCCTCGCTGTCGTATTCGCACAGCTACAGCGACAAGGGTAGTCACCGGCACTCGCATCCCCACCCAGCACAATCGCAGACTCAGCTTCACTCCCAGCACCGGCAGCATAGTCCACCGCCGAGCGGTGGCAGTGGCGGCGGAGGCGGTTCGCAGCGACTGGACATGACCAAGAAGAGCATGTCCAGCCCGGCTGTGGGATCATCTTGCGGCGCCGCATCCAGCCAGGGCATGGTGGAGTCGCCCAGCATGGGCAGCATGCAGTTCCACGGCAGCAGCTGCACCATCCAGACGCCACAGCAGCAGCAGCCGCTCCCAGCACCGCCGGCTCCAGCTCCAGCTCCTGCTCCTGCTCCTGCCACACCCACAACAGCCGCTGCCAAGACGGCTGGGGATGTGGCGCAGGATAACAGCATCACTTCGGAGCCGTCGGAGACGACAACGACCACCACCACGACCAGCGAGGATGTGGTGACCACTTACAAAGAGACCAGCCAGATGAGCACCAGCCAACACAAGCCCCTCAACGGTAGCACTGCGTCTGCTTCCATATCCGCCTCCGCCTCAGCTTCGGCCGTGCGCAGTGCCGGCAACGGCAGCGGCGGAAGGGGGAGCACGGGTGCCCTGCATCAGGATTTGCCGCCGGAGGAGGCGGACAGTGCGCCGGACAAGTCAGATGATGCGAGCGCCGTGCCCAGCGATGATGGATGTCAGGTCAATGGTGACAGTGCGGACAATAGCCAGGCGCTGGACAGCATTGAGAGTCCTTCGCACCGGGCACGAGGCGGCAGAGAAGTCGAGGAAGGAGCTGCTGGCGGCAGCAACGGTGCAGCTAACTATACACGCGGACAGCTAAAGGTGGAGTCCTCCGATGTGTATCAGATCGTGGACGCGTTGCGACGCAACACAAACCTCAGCTTTGATCTGTCCTGCGAAGCGCTGCGCGTGGTGCTGACCAGCCTTGAGCAGTTATACAATGGAGCCATCAACCCGTACCTGGAGGCGGTGGCCGTCCATGTCACTGGCAAGGTAGCCACGCCCAAGGAGCTACTGGGCATAACGCACGATGCCAAGCGGCTGCAGTACCTCTTTGCCCAGCTGGCCGACTGCAAGAACGATACGGAGCAGCGAACCTGGATGCTGTACGAGGATGAGGAGGACATTATTCAGTTCCTCGAGGAGCTGGTCGAGATTCTGGTGAGTAGTATACCTTAAATCTGCATAACAAACCTACTTACCCATTAATTTTCCTTCAGAACAACGCTGATGAGAACATAAGCTGCTACGAGATGTCCTGCGACCAGTACCAGATGTTCATCAACTTGGTGCAGTACTATCAGATGGAGACACGCTGGTCTATCAAGCGACTGCTGCTCAAGACCTTCACGGCCGCCTGCCACTTGGACTATATTATTGTGGACATACTGCTAACGTCGGTGCTGCCGCTGGAGATTGTAAGGGAATCCAGAAATCCTTAAAGAGATAGCTACGTCAATCGGAATCTTCTACCCTTTTAGGTGGAGGACATGAAGACGCATTTCTCTAATCTAGACCGCTTTAAGCAGCTGGTCAAGATGCTAACCATCATCTTCTCGCTTGGACAGCCCATGCCGGTGAACCATCAGGGTAAGTTTCTGTCTCTAATTCTTCGAACCAGAAATCATAGTTGGATTCGCTTTGCAGATTATTTGGGTGTGCACTTTGCCAGCTTCCTTCTTGAGATCGTCGAGGGCAACAACCCGGAGCATCTGGTGGACATGGTCATTGCCCTAATTCTGGCCTTTAACCAGCAGTTTAGCGAGCACACATTCAACGTTATCATTGAGGCGATGCAGAACCTGCCCTCTGCCAAGGTCTTCACGGAGAAGCTGCTGCTCCTGCTCAATCGGGAGGGTGAGTCGCCCGGCATGTGGGATCTAGAATAAAGAATGCATACATTAATGAACTCTGACTAAACATACATATATATTAAATATTAATGAGATCTCGTTCAATTTTCAGATGATCCCACGCGCCTCCTGAAGCACCCCAACGAGCACATGAACACGGTGCTGCGCATGTTTATCGACATATTCAGTCATCCGGACACTGCGGGAATGTTCTACACGAACGACATCAAGGTGCTCATCGATATTGTGGTGCGCCAGCTGTCAGACTTGGATGCGGGAAGTTCGGTGAGTGCCTGCTATTTATTCTATCTGTACCAGCACTTACCAGAATCCCTCGCAGACGCGACCCTGCTACTTGGAGCTGTGCAGACGCATCCTGCGCAATACGAACTACCAGGAGCATCAGCACCGCAAGCACGACCTCATGAAGATCTTCACGCGCATTTTCTGCGAGGAAACGGAGTGCAGTGCCTCCGATCAGCAACTGGTGAGAGAGATAGCCAACGAGTTTCCGCAGCTGTTCAAGGCCTAGAAATACCCAAACCCAAAGCTCAAAGCCCCAACCATACACAAACACTCGAAACCAAATTGTAAAGCGTTGCTAGTGAGGCGAGCCTACCAAGCGAGCCAACCGTAAAATCCAAACTAATTTCGATTTTAATCACTGAATTGTTGACGCATTTGTTTAGCATCTTGGTACTCAGCCCAGCTCAGACTGCATTGCGATTCCTCCCGGGGTCGAAGGGCAGCACACACTCACGCGACTTTACATATATCTTATGAACATAGTCGATAAGCAGGAGAAGTGTACTAGTTGCATGTGGAGTAGATGCAACCTCATAGCGATACCCAGTAGCGTATCAAGTAATAGACGTAATACTAAATTATATATTATATATATTGTAATTCCCAAGCAATCGTTGTGGTGGGTCCCATGATGATTTCTCACTCAGTTAGTTTAGTCAGGGACAGGATTTTAGCCGGAGCCAGAGTTCAGCCGAGTTCAGCCTCACTTTTAAATTTTTGTAGTTATAATTACCAATTTATTTGGAGATTCAAATTTTGACAGAACGAAGAATCGAATCACTCGGAGAATCAAATATTTATAGCCTAATTATACACCTATATAATGAAAATATACATTCATAACATGACAGATGAGAGAAGTTAATTGCAATCTACAAGAAAGAGTAATGCATATTATGTAAAAGTAAACAATTGATTGATATTGATATATTATAGCGAAAGTATTTGCAGCTGGCAAAATCCAAATCGAGTCAAAACGTAACGAGCATGCATATAATGTTAAATTTGTTTATATAATCTATGGGGAGAAGAACTAAGCCGAATAGGAAACGGAAATCATTGACAATTGTTAAAGCTCAAATACAAATATAAAATTGGTTGAAAATTAAGGACGGAATGTTGCAAGAGCTGCATTGAAAATTGCAATAACAACAATTAAGGACACCCATTGCATTTCTCTCCCTTACACGCAAGACACACTCACCCGTTCTCTCTCTATCTCTATATATCTCTCTCACTCTCTCTCAAGCTAGGAAAGGAAAGGAAAGTTTGTTATACATATACCTATCTCTATATAGACACGATCCCTCATCTTTCTCCGATAACTGGAGGCATCATTGGTCAATCGTTTTCGTTATTGTTATTGTTTATTGAATAATGTAGAAATCACAACGAAGTTAAAACCCAAAGATGTAATTAAGAATTAAGTTTGGGGTAAGAAACCACATTGGATATAACAAATTGAGAACTTGAAACCGTAAGTTTCATCACAGAAATCGCTGGATATATGAACGAAATGTTAATGCGGGTCAGCTTCACAGCATACTTTTCGGCAGCCTTTAAAAGGATTTGAAATCATTCGCGATTCCTGTGACTCTTTCACTCACCAAACAAGCTAGTTAACAAAATTGGTTTTTGGAACACTGCCGCAGCCCGTAGCATAGGTTTATAGCAAACAAGTTAGTGTATTGACACAGGAGGATAGACTTTTAAATTCAATTCCAATGTGGTTTCTTATCCTTTGGGGACATTGAGACATTGTCCTTGGCCTTGAGATTGATTTTCATTTAATGGCATTTAAGAGAACACAGCATTCGTTATTATTTAATATTTAAGCAACATTCATCTATTCGTGAATTTCTCCTTGGATTCATTGCCTTTTTATACCCTTGCAGGGAATTCTACTTTAAGTCAGAAGCTTTAAACACTGTGAAGGAGTCATTTCCGACCCCATAAATCATATATATTCTTGATCAGCATCAAAAGCCGAATCGATCTAACCATCTTAGGCAGAAAACAAAATTTTTCAATTTTTTCAAAAAAATATAAGGGGTTACATCGTTAAAATTTTCAAAAATTCAAAAAAAATTTTAGTTTTCTTAAATTTTAAATTGAGTATGCAGATTTATTACCCTAATAAAAACTAACTTAGGAAAGCTTTCCGAATTAAAATCAAAGCATTTTTAGCGTAGTTATAAGTTTTTTAAACTTTAATTTGCCAATAAAATTGTCATATAGAAATATCAATAAATATCGATTCAAAGAATGGGAACATGATAACTCCGATTTCCGATTCGATTGCAAACTGCAAGGGTATATAAACTTCGGTTTCCCGAAGTTAGATTTCATCTTGTTTCTTTTTTTCGTTTAAAATCTGATGACTCGATGGGGCATAAACGAATTTAATTTGCCAAGTTTCGTAACGAATAGGGATAAATTTACAGCCAGTTATAAACTAACTAAATCAAGTTGATGTCAAATGCTTCGAAATTAATATTAACCACAAATTGTACCTTTCGATTTTAAATTTCAACAATTAAACACAATTAACACTCTTGGTAATTGAAAACAGAAACAAAACAAAGAAAAAAAAAAACAATGAGCAGCAGCAATAAAAAAACAATTAATATATTTAATAGTACTACGTTAACAATAAAATAAAAACACATACACACGTTTTATGTCAAGCAAATAGAGCTCATTTAAAAGATTGTTAGCCTTTCATTTTTTAACACAAAACAGATCCTAAAAAATAAAAAACAAAATTACAAGTTTTAATAAACGCATTCAAAATGTACCGAAACGAAATTGAAAATGTAAGACACGATAATAATAAATACAAAAATTCAAAGTAAATGCTAGTGTTTAATTAAACAGTCTTTGGGTCGTCGGGATTAAGCTTCAAGCCAGAAGAAGAGACACAGACACATCTATATAAGTGATATTTCAAACTCATATTCTAATAATGAGTTAATCAGCTTCTGCTGCTTTCTGCCAGGTAGGTTAACTTATTTGGCGAACACTGTAGTTCGAATTCAAATTTGGCGGTTAACTTATGTGGCGCCAACTGATCGTAATAGATGGCGGCACCAATCGGTTCACATGTAAAAATGGGCAGCACTTGTAATACATATATACATAAACATTCATTCACATTATTTAATATAACAAAAAATAGGTTGTTTTGATTTGTCACGATTTTTAATAAATTCTATATATATTTAGACCACACTTTATAGTGTATTCCTCTTAAGCAACACGCAGCTCAACACGCAATCTCAGCCACAGCAACATCGTTGTGTTGATAGCAGACACAGATGTTGCTCAACATGTGGCGAACAGCATTTGTCCAGCAACATTATCCAGGAAAGTTTAACAACATAAAAAACATACTATTTAAATAGATTGCACTAATAATAAATAGCATTAAATACGATTCACAACACTTTGTTTTCTCATCGTTTATTCGTCGTGGAATAAATGGATTCACTTAACACTAGTGTGGTACATATACAGCTTGATTCGGTTGGGGTTAGGTTTACAGCCTAGTCCTAAGTTCTACTGACAGGTTCAGGTATAGATTAGCTTTAGTCACAGCTCGCAGCCGCGAACTGCTGCTGCTCCTCTCGTGCCGCTTTTACCTCCAAGAACACACCTCGATCACTTACTCACTAATAAATGCATTCGCCTCCGGTACGTTTTCAACTTGTTTTTCTTTTTTGGAACTACTCTCCTTCTACATTCTCTCCATTTCCGAAATTTCCTAACTAAACTCTTGTGGTATTTTGTAATTTTGCTTTGCTGTCGACGCTGCTTGGAAGTAAAAGCGCATAAAGACGATTCATAAGCATGCACACAGCTTCAAAGAAACAAATTATACATAAACAATAAACAAAATAATAAAAAAAAATAGAAGAAAAAAAAACAAAACTAAAAATATAATAGAAATGAAAAAGAGTAAAAGCACTAATCGTTAACATTGAACCGTGGTAAGTTGGGAATTATGTACAATTCGAATTCCTGACATATAAATAAATAAATACACATTTAAATGCAACTTATACGATCGCCCGAATATTGCGCCGTATATAGTAAAATCTGGACTTACTACGCTACCCTAATTATTATATAGACAGATGCAGATAGATATATCGCTAAATGCACAACAAACGAAACAAATTCGAGCACATTGGCAACCCACAAAACGCTTGGCAACTAAATCCTACTAATACACGGTACGGGAGGGGTAGGGGGGGAAGGTGTAGGGGATATACAGGATCTACAGGATCTACAGGATAACAGGCAACGGAACAGAGCTTAGTCAATCACCACCGACCACGGATGATCCACCTTGCCGTACTGGATGTCGGTGAGGGTGTCGCGGATCAGCTCATGCACGGGCTTCTCCTGCTCCATGGTGGGTATGTACAGGTCCTGGCCGAGGTAGTTGATGCGGTTCACCGGACTGACTACGCACGCCGTGCCCGCTCCGAAGAGCTCCAACAGCTATCGAAACGATAAAGAAACTCCGATTAGATCCAAGCTCTGCAGGCGAAGAATCTTCAGGGGCCACACTTACCCTTCCCTGGTTGAGGAGCTCGCAGACTTGGGGCATGGTGATGGCCGCCTCGGACACCTTGAACTTGCCCCATTGGCGGGTCATGCGCAGGATGGAGTCACGGGTGATGCCGGGCAGGATCAGGCCACTTAGCGGGGGGGTAACCAGTTCTTGTTCTGCAAAAATACAAGTTGTAGAACATGTGTGGCAAGGCATTCCCTGGGCTGGGCTCACCTCCTTGGTCGTTCACATAGAACATGAAGATGTTCATGGTGCCCACTTCGGTGAGCTGATGATCCTCGCCGTAGAGCCACAGAACCTGCTGCAGCCCCCTGGCTGCCGCCTCCTTCTGGACATTGATGGTGGGTGCGTAGTTGGAGCCCATTTTGCGATTGCCAACGCCGCCTGGCCAGGCACGCACATAGCTGGGATCGGCTAGGAGGGAAACGGCGCCCGAGGAGCCTGTCTTGAAGTAGCTGCCAACGGGACTGAGGATTGTGTAAAGCAGGGCCGAGTCAGAGGAGGCTACTCCCAGAGTGGGCTGTAAATGGTAAGGATACGTTAGTTAGTTCCAAAATCTCACATTCTGCCACTAACAGGACCACTCACATCAATGCCAATCAGCGTGGGACGAATGTACAGGCTGGCGGTATCCGTGTGTGGCACCCACTCGGAGTCAATGGACAGCAGACGGGACAGGCACTTGACGAATTCCGGGCCCTCGAATGTGGGCAGGCCGGATCGCTGGGCGGCCAGGTTCATGCGGTTCATGTTCATGTCCGGCCGGAAAATGCGAATCTTGCCATCGACGCCGCGGTACGCCTTCATGCCCTCAAAGAGCTGCAATGAAATCAGATTCGAAATGGGATTTAAATAGGTGATAAGACCACTTGGCAGCATTGGCAACAGTCGGATGACTGTGATCTTGATTCGGATTCTGTCCATACGACTCAAATACTATTTATAAACCGCATGACGTCAGTACTTTTGCCACACGTGCGACTCGTTGTTGTTGACAGAGATTGCGGACTACGGGGAAGCGCGATCGCGGGTTCACTTACAGCAACTAGCTCGAGAGTCACGTATGTAAACATACTTTCCATGAACTCGCGAAAACAACATTCGATATTGGTACGTATCAGTCGTAAACAGAATAGACTCAATAATCCTTACCTCGACGGCGTAGTGCAGCACCTTGGCGGCCGGGTGCATGACCAGGTTCTCCAGCGGGGTGATCTCCGGTCGCTGCCAGCCGCCTAGGCTCTTGTGGTAGTAGATCTTCAGCATGTGGTCGGTGAAGAGACGTCCGAAGCCCAGCTCCTCGTCGTTGTCCGGCTTGGCATGCAGCTGCTCGGGAGCGGCCAAGCGCACGGACAGCTGGGAGGCACGGAACTGATGGCCCAGATCCTTGTCGTGCTTGATGGGCTCTGGGGCACCGCTGGCATACTGTGTGTCCACGGAGGCAGTGATCTGGAAGTCGGCCGTCGACTTTTGCTGCTGCTGCTGGGCAGCCTTTAGCGACTGGTTGCTGCACAGCCGGATGGACTTCTCGATGAAGCGGATCAGGCGATGCTGGTTGCGGAAAATATCCTGCAGGGAAACAAGTAAATACATAAGCATTAATTAAGTTTAAATAAAGAAATAGAATGTCTGAAGAGACTTGCAATATCTGCGGTTATATCTATTGCTATGTTTCTTATCAAATTTGTGGTAAATACCTATCAACTTCGAGTTCAGCTCTTCACAAGGCAATTAATCTTTGCTTCTCATTAAATGATTGTATGCTAATTTCGGGGTCTAGACCCGAAATCGTTGTCTTCGGACCCCCGAAAATGATTTGCACATTCATTAATTGCCAATTTGCAAGGCAGACGATCTCGCTGGCGGGGCTTGGACTGATGTAACCCCCCGGGCTTATGGCTATAGTCTACATTCCGGGTCAGACTAGAGTCAGCAGCTTAGATTCCGTTCCGGCGAGACCTAATCAACCGCCGTATTTTGTATATTTTGCTGATTCCGACCTGATCTCCGGTCTCCTTGGCGGATCGCGGTGGCTGATGAAATCGCCCCAAACTATCAACTAAGCCAAAAATTGACTAAGGCGGTCCGAACTGCTGTCAGCACTGGTCGGCATTGCATCAGCCAAAAGTATCGAAATACCGAACTAGATTTATTTGTTATTTAGACTCGAGAAAACCCGTTGGAAAATGGGCGCCGCAGAAGAATCGAATGTGTCGTCTACATGTCTGCCCATTCACAGGGGAGGCTTATCTGACAAGTGCGAGGCACTGTGATCGGGGGAAACGTGGTATACGGGGCGGTGCGATAACGACGGCCCATAAATGTCCAAAATAAAACATTAATGGGTTCTATTTATAAGTGGTCTGGAGCTGGGAGCGTGGCAGGTTGTTCGGAAATAGTGTCCGTGTCTATAAGGCCAAGTCCAGTGGTTGGAGTCATGGAAAAGTTTGGCATTAAAAACTTTGTCTAATAAACAACTTTTTAACTATATATGTAAGTAAGCTTTAGAACTTGTCTATTGTTGTACTATTAATAAATAATTAAAGATAAATAAATATAATACATCAAAAACGTATCGTTTTTAAGTTAATAATCTTTTTGGAAGATTTTTAAATTAAAATACATTTTGACACTTTTTATCATTCTAAGAATGATCTTTATCTCAAGTTCATGATCGGAATTTGGAAACTCTTAATTATTTTTCTATTTCTTTTAAATTTGTCGCGCGTTGATAAACAAATGAAGCGAACGCCGCCGTGATTTGCATATATTCATAAGGGAACCGCCAATATTCCGATTTTAGGTCTGTTGCTAACTTGCCGAGATTTCAGCTTTTATTTTCGGCGTTGCTTGGAAACAGGCGGCGACGCCAGATAGTACTGTTTGGTATTCGAATTTTTTTTTTTTTAATTTTGATTACAAACCTTAGCGTTGATAGCCATTTTGGTCGTCATCTTGTTGGTATTTTCAGTGTAACTTTCCCGTTTGCGTGCTCTGCTCTTGCAGACTCTTTAACTCTCTTTGCTGCTGCTCTTCGCCTCTCGCTCTTGGGGCGCCTTTTTGCACTTGCACTTTGTTGCCGCACTTTCGCGAACCGATTTACGTCGACGTGTGTATGATGTTGTAATTGGCGGAGCGAACTGCACTTTGCACAGTAAAAAAATGATTGTCTTTCACTCGATGGCTTCGATCTGCTTCGATTACTTTCTTTTCTGCCTTCAACTCGATCTGAACGGCACGGTGTCTCTGCAAGAAATGAGCTCTGCCGCCGGGCGCTCCTCTATGTATAGCTCTCGGCGCGCGCCTGTGTGCGTGTGTGTCGTACGATTATTGCCCCGTTTACCGTTCGTCCCAGCGCCATTTTTAAGAGCGCGGCGCAGGAATGGCCGCTAAGAGAGCGGCGAGCGAGCGAGCGGGAGAGCGGCGTACACTGCGCTAGAAAAGTTGAAAAGATCACTGAGGGAGATATAAAATTAAGGCTCTCTTTTTAATTCTTTTGTTATTGCCATTTAAATATGTACAATGCTCCGGCGATTATGACTGATGAAATTAACAAAAATAAGCTGACGCTTCAGTTTTTGTAAAAATCTATAGCTCATCACCTGTTCAAATATTAAAAATAAACCTACATATTGATCACGATTATTCGATTAATAATAATAAATTAACAATGTTAATTTATTTAAATAAAAACAGTTTTAGTTAATTGAACACTACTCAGTCACTTCTTGGAAAATGAATATATTCGAACTGAACTCTGAACAAAAGATAGTTCTAAATAATTTATATATAATATATATAATATATAAATAATTTATATATAATATATATAATATATAAATAATTTATATATAATATATATAATATATAAATAATATATATATATATTATACATATATCATTTTCATATTAAAGAAACTTGTATATTTTTCAAACGTTTTGTCTTGTAAATTTGTTTTCACAGTGTAGCCAAAATGTAAGTTGCCGAAAATCGAATATTTTTTTCGGTCGCTCCCTTAAAAGCGAGCCGATTTCGGCTCTCGTTCGGGTTTCTTCGTGATCGATCGCTTTGGTCTTCGCGTGGGGGTGGGGTTCGCGGGGTGAGGTGGGTAGGTGGAGCGGTGTATACCCCCCATGGGCTGCGCATACTTATTTGGGCGCAGCGATAGCCGATTTCGGCGGGCATTTTTTCTCGTTTTTAGCAGACTTTTTGTTTTTGCCTCGACAATTTCGGGCAATTATTTTTCGGCTTTTTTTTGTTGCCTTTCTGACATGTTTGCTTCGAGTTGAGTTTTGGAATTTTCGGACGGTTTCTCTTCTGGTTCTAGTTCTTTGTTTGCGCCGCTCGAGCGTGTGTACTTTTCCATTAAAACGGTGAGCACACAATGGCATATGTATCAGCCGATATCTATATGTTTTCTATATGCATAGCACTATATAGTGTGCTAGTAGTTAAATAATAGTCCTTGTACCGCACTAAAACATGTTTTAAAAATTCTAATAAACTGCGAACTTAATTTGTTTCCTTAGAGTATAGGTAGCTTAGAATCGAATTTCCATTTTTCCATTTTCTTGGTAGCAAATATTAACTATTTATCGATTAATTTCCTTCGACAGTCGGCAGGATATTTAGTTTGGGGAATTTCTTGTGCCGCGCACACATGTTATCAGTTGTCACTGTCTTCGCCTCTTCCTTATGCTCTTAGTTCTCTTCTTCTGCCGCTACCTGCCTGAAATCATTCGATTTTCTTCACCGCTTTTTTACCACGCAAAAATAATAAATGAATAGAAAATGTGTGGGGAAAACTGCGCTTGTGTGTTTTTTGTGTTTTACGGCCGCAAGATGACGTGCACGTTTCCCTTTAGATTTTTTATTTTCCTGTTTTCCTGTTTTCTTCCTGCCTGTAGTTTCCCAACTGATAACGGGCTGCATCTCTTGACACACGGCAACGGTAATCGCGTGCGAGCCTGTGTGTGTGTTTAGGCGATTGTGAAAAACATGGATTTGGGAAGCGAAATCCCCCTCTAATCCTGGCTGATGCAATATCTAAATCAGCCGCATCACGATCGCCGTCTTGATAAGAGCCAACAAGTTGTTAATTCGTAGGTGTTGTAAGCTTGCAAGATTTTTCTCGTAACTTAAGAGCGGGGCGCGATGAGAGCGAGATCTGTGGAAGAGCTAGGAACTCATTACATCGCTCTGCTTCTACCCGCCTCTCGTTCTCTCCGACTCTTTGCCTCTCTCGCTCTTAGGCTGCTGAACTGGTTGATAAACAAATAAATTAGCGGCTTCTTCTTCGTCTTCATTTTTCTTTGCGCCGTTTTCAATGTCAATGTACGTGCGCTGGAGCGGGAGAGGCGATGGATAAGTGCGGGCGGGGGCTCGCCATCCCACTCGGTCACCCGGTGACCAGTTGTAATGTGTGTCGCTCGCTCTCTATCTCTCCCTGGTCACTAGGTCATCCGCCAGTTGTCTTAGTGGGCGACCTTCAGTTGGTCGTCTCTCTTGCCATCAGGATCTCCGCCATTGCTATTTGGTCCATGGTGAAGAGAGCGAAGGGATATTACACAGTACAAAACAAGTTAAAGGAATAATGGTATTAAAATATTTAAGTGTAAAATAATTATTTAAAAACACTTATATCGAATGTGTATTGAGCATAATTTGTATGATATTCGATGTTTTAACTTTGTAAATAATGTTTTTTGGCCACGATTCGTCCTATGATTTATTATTTTTTGCCATCGGGAGATCGAAAACAACGACAATAAAACTGGGAAACAGAATCTGGCGAAAACAACTTGATAAACGATTTCCAGCGAAGCACGTAACTAGCCAAGAGATAAACAATAACAAGTCAAGGTGTCGCTCACTGAGAGAAATAAGGGGGGCGGTAACTAACTTCCCATGCTGTATATTACACTATAATTACATATCTTAACGAGCGAAACGAGAGCAAAAGTCATTGAACTGCTGCACTGTTTACACGGCTTACATTGTTTTTGTGCACGATCAAGGACGCAATGTCTGTGTGTGTGTGTGTGTGATAAAGAGGTGTGTCTCGTATCGCGCTCTCCGCACTGGCGTCTGTGTGCGTTTGTGTGTGTGTGTTTTGGAGGCCCGTTCGCCTGAAACGGGCCCCAGGCACCAATACAGATACAAGCACAGATGAAGGAACACACACAGCATATTGCAAAATAATAGTTACACTTGTAGCGAAAATATAAAATGGCTTGTCCTCTGTAGATTTTGATAATTAAACTAAACTGCTTATTACTTAGTCATGATTTTAAATAGATTGTAAAAATAACTTCTTTTTCTCGCTATTTATAAGTTGTAATGGTAACTATTTAATTTAATACCAAACCTTTTGGTTTCACAAGATGGCTAATACCTATTGCCTTGCACTCGCCTGTGGGTATCGGAATTCATGGCGCACCACGCGGCGTATGCGCAATATGCTCGCCTTAACCCCCTGTCGCCCTGTGGTCACATTTTTCACTTATTTTTTTTTTTGCTTCGACTTGTTTTGTTCGTTACAATCGTTATTCTGTTATTGTTATTGTTTTGCTCACTTTCTGCGAGAATTTGTTTTCGCCGCCTTGACAGTCACTCGACGCGTTGAGCGCGTCATCCGAGATGCTCTCGCTGGCCGTTTGTTGTTGGATTTTCGTAAATATTTTCGCCAAATTTATCCGTCTCTGTAACAAAGACGCCATTAAATGTATTAGGGAATTCTTAAGTTCGTAAATTACGCACTTAAGCGAAGGGATCATGGGGCGGAGGACACGCTGTCACTGCAACTGGTGACGTCAAATGCAAGCACCGCTTTAATCGCGACCAACTGTGTCGAGGTAATTGGAATGGTGCCACCGCTCCCACCGCTCCACGCACTCCGCTGCCGGGGAACTCAATACGATTCCGATTCCGATTTCAATTCCGATCCAAAAACACTGGCGGGGGGTAAAGGGTTTTCCGAACGACGCAGTTCCAATCGAATCACCATTTCCGATATTTAACGCCAAATATTCAGCATATTCAAAGATCAAAGTCGGTAATTAGACATGGAAATGCACACTTAGGGATATGTTTATCTAACAGATTTACTTACCTTGAAATATTCTTCGATAACGAATAAGTGAATTTCCAATTTCCTTGGTCAGCCGATGGATCTTCCTTTCCATTGACGTCAGAGAGCGGGCACACGCCCCCCCAAAAAAAATATATTTGCGGGCAGCTAGTATCAGCTAATATCAGCTACCGCCTCCAGTACGGACGGCCACTCCCTCTGGCGATCACAAGATACACGTTTCCGGGGCTTTGGCTGTCACTGGGCAGCAGCAACAGCAGAGATAAAACCGTGATACAGGTACGGATACAGATACAGATACAGGGGCAGAAGCGGCAGCAGAAGCACATGATCGCGATCGGTTTTATCGCCGGAGAGATACTGTCCCCCGATACACCCGATCCCCGATCCCCGATCCGTCCTGGTCACCGTTCACCACACCTCCTGACAAATTATTCACGGCCAAAACAACACTGATAACGCCTTTAGTCACTCGGTCTGATTACGGGATACGCAAGTCATCCTGGGGATATATGAATCCGGATGTCAGAGCGATTTCCCAGATTTATTCGCATTTCCCGAGAGCGAGCGAACGGCTTTTACGCATCGCACATTTATTGCGACATTTATTAGGCAGTTATTTATTTTTATCATTTGAATGTTGCCAAATTAAGGGGTTCTTTACTCACGGGGAAGGTATATAAACTCAAATGGGGAAAAACTGGTTAGCTGTAGCACCCACTATTTGCTTTTAATTTAACAGGGAATATTTTATATTTAGCATTAAGAACTATTAAGTTGGTTGGGTTGCTTGTACAAAAAGTGGCTTTACTAAAGTCTAAAAAAGGGTCAAGATAGGGTAGGGTTAAGATCCATCAATAAGAATAAATTAAAAACCGAAAGACTCCGGATTTGTTCTTGCAAATAATTCCTAAACTCAAATGATCCCTTTTATATATCACCCTCTTGCCCCAAATGTATGGCTTAATTTTTTGTCCAAAACACACACACAAACACACTCATTTCTATGAAAATCCGTAGTATCCAATAGATATAGACTGGATATTTATGATGGCCAAGAATCGTGGGCGCTCTGGCAAGTGATTTATTTGCTTACGCGAGCTTTCTTTATTTTCTTGTCCGCATCTCGGTATATATTTTTTACTGCCCAAGGTCTCGAGCGCCGTCTGAAGATTTTCACTGTCGATCTTTGGCATTCAAAAATAGCCCAATAGCAGTGCAAATAGATACAAAAAATGAACAGAATTTCTGCTGTTTACCAGCTGCCCCGACTATCTCTCTAATTGATTCTATATCTTTTTTTTTCTCCACCCTCGCGGGTCGATCTTCAGAAATTGCCTAAGCTTTTTCAAGGTTGGGGACGAGAGCTACCGCAGAAGAAGATTCAACAGAATAAAAAAAGAAGCTGATAGATAACAAAAAGGCAAAATAGCAAGAAAGTAAGCCGAAGATTGCATACCCTTGCAGATTGAAATAGGATCATGTGACGAGTTTTAAATCGATCATAACTAAGCCAAATATGCATTAATTTTGATTCGGCAAACGTTTCTGTGTTAGTTTTTATCAGGTTAAAAAATCTGCATACTCAATTTGGAATTTTAAAAAATTTAAATTTTTTTCTAAATTTTGAAAATTTTGACGATGTAACCCCTTATAAAATTTGTGAAATTTTTGAAAAAAATTTTTTTTCACCGAATATAGCCAGATCGACTGGGCTGTTGATGCTGATCAAGAATATATATGATTTATGGGGTCGAAAATGACTCCTTCACTGCGTTTCAAACTTATTACTAAAATTATAACACCCTGCCAGGTTATAAACACTAAATAAGATTCAGCGTCGCAATCATAACGCTTTACGATCTTTTAACGATCGGTCTTTATGGCTTTTTATGGCTTCTCAAGCCCCGTGAGTGAGTCGCGTGCCCGGGACGAGCCCCTCTTTTGTTTTGGGGACAGAATCCCCCAGAAAGGAGTCACTGAGACCTGTGGGAGTGGCAATAATGATGTTGGAGAGGGCATTACCGCCCAGTCAGCGACACGTGTGGCTCTCCAAGTCGATGGAGAAACTAAAAGGGAACAACAAGAATGTGCCAGAAACTATATATGTATACAACACAAACATACCTGTATATAAATACTTGTTTATGCTCTCCTCCCATATGTACACTCGTTTAGCCTGAGACGGTGTGCTTTCTGTCATGAAGCTCTTGCTTTTTGGCCGGCTTTTGTTGCTGCCATACGACACTTGTAGGGTATTATGAGGGTATCGACGGTCTTGGAACGGGAGAAGATGTATTAACATATAATATATTCAAGTAATTTTAAACATAACAATAAAGAAAGTAATAATAATGAATTTCACACAGAAACACAAACACTTTTGAATTAAAAACAGCAACTATAATGGTTTTACTTCTTTTAAACCTCTCTCTTATATACACAGATAGATATTTCACATATTATTATATAATAAATATATCAATCGTTAATTTAGGTTTTAAAATAGTATTATAAATAACTTAGTATATTATACAGCATCTCTATCTTTGATGTATGCTTTAAAGTGTTAATAATAAAGTGCATCGAATCCTTCCCATAAAATACAGGACATCCTTTGGCTGCCCATAATTGAAGCATACTTTTGGGCAATATTTTTTCTCAAATACCCTTCCATGGGGCGGGTAACCAACAAGTTGATCATCTTTTTTACTTTTCCAAACGAATCTCTGAATTTATGCCACCTTTTTGGCGGCGAGTGGCGGAGTAGCAATTTACTTGCGCGTGGCCTGCCGGTCGCACTCGAATTATAAAGAAATAAATATGTAAAAAAAAAAATAAATAGCTACACAAAAAATGTGCCTAGTTGACAGAGAGTCAATCAGTCAAACAAAGGCGCCACAGCGTCAGACCGTCGTCCACAAGTGTCCAATTTAAATGCTATATAAGATACACAGACACAGACACGAAAAACGCCAAATACCAGCAGAGATCTCCATGGACGAGTGCGAGCACAGTGCCCAATGTGTGTATGGGTGCCATGGCACCTGTTCTGCCGCCGGTTGCGTAAATTATTTGCGCTCTTTGCCCGTCGCGACTCTGGCTCGGCTGGGGCTCTTTGGCTCTTTTGCAAAAGCCAGCGTGTGTTGCTCTCCACTGGTGGATCCCGCTCTCCGCCCGACCCCGTCGCTAGTTTATATAACCCGCCTCGGAATATCGCTATACATATACACATATATCTTTGCCCCCCGCGTACACAGTAAAAAGTCAAGCTACTTTGGAGGTAAACATAAAACTTCATGTGTAGGCACAAAGAAAAGATCAATTCACATTTTTCTCCTAGTGTACGTACAATATCTGCATATGTTTATGTATTTTATGTATTTTTATTCACATTTCTTTGCGGTGCGAGAACACAGGCGGACGGACGAGCCCTGAAATCCAACCAATCCCAGAGCTCTGAGCTGTGGGAGTGGATTATCTCACTTATTGTGACAGATGACGCAGTGCGTCAGCAGATTTGTATGTTGGAAACATGCAAGCAGTGGGAAAACAATGTTCTTATTCCAATTTTGATTGAAACCTTTCATGAAACTCTTCTATTTATGAGAACTATCTTTGCACTGTGCACATCACGTATACGCCATGTTTGCACAAACAAGTTGTGAAATTCAACGTGTTATCTCATCGAAGCTTCCTTTTCATTCTATTTAAAACGAAATAATTGGAAATTAATAAGTACTTTAAGATGAGTTTCTAATTTATGATGTTACTGAAGCTTTCTAATTTTTAAAAATGCGAAGTAAACCGGCTTCATTCTACTAACTTTCTTGAAAGTAAATATGTTATAAATGTTAATTCCAAAAATACATCAAAACAAATATTGGAAAAATATTATAATAATTTGAAAAGGTTTTAAGAACAGCTTATTACTAAACGATTTTGAAAAGCTCTTTAAAAGAATGATAGCAGACCTGTATAAAATCAATAATGTAATAATGAATTTTAAGATTGTCACTTCTTAAATAATAATCAAAACTATTTCGGTTACTTATTATGATAAAGATTTTCTCTTAAGCTAAAACTAATTTTAAAATATCCTACGTAATGGATCATATTTCATATTTTTATTATTATTATTATTATACCCTCGCAGGGTATTATAATCTCAGTCAGAAGCCTACAACGCCATGAAGGAGTCATTTCCGACCCCATAAATCATATATATTTTTGATCAGCATCAACAGCCGAATCGATCTAGCCATCTCCGGCAGAAAACAAAATTTTTCAAATTTTTCGAAAAAAAGATAAGGGGTTAGTTACATCGTTAAAATTTTCAAAATTTCGAAAAAATTTAAGTTTTCTTAAATTTTAAATTGAGTATGCAGATTTATAAGCCTATTCAAAACTAGCATAGACACGCTTTCCGAATTGAAATAAATGCATTTTTTGCTGAGTTATGCTCGATTTTCAAAGATTCTTAAAGTAAGCTTTTTTTCTTTACTTATAATTTATTTCTTATTATATTTATTTCTAACGAAAAAGGTCTCAAACAAACAAGATTATGGTTCGCTACCTAAGCTAAAGATTAATCTTCTCGGCCCAATAAAAAAAAATAAAACTGGTTCGAAAAGGCACCGGGGACTGGTATTATTTTATATTCGTTTTTTGTTTGTGAACCGCCGGGCCAGACACAAATACATATATGCGAAAATTAAGCAAAAATCAAATAAATCGAACGCGAAATACATTGGAATAGATGAGAGAAGAGACTTGGTATTTATACGCTCCCAAGGAACTCGATCTCGTTGCCATCCACATGGCATTGAGACCGAGTCTTTGCTGATTCTACCTTCACATGTCGTGGCTTTTTTATTTTTTGGCAACTTTCATTATCAATGTCAAGCACGATTCTAATTAAACACTGTTGAAATGAAAAGCAAACTCAACGAGATAAGAGCTTAGGCAGCTGGCCATGTCATTAATGGATATGAGGAAGGAACGCGATCTATATAGTAAATACTTTCTATATAAAAGCTATATTAAAGAAGTGCTGAGGTGTTTCTGAAGGGATGACGTATGGCCCAAGTATTTCGGGATATGATAAGGCTGAACTTATAAAAGACAAAGAATTCTTAAGCTTTATACTATAGGTTATCCTATACTAACACATACTACACATAGGTTATTAATACCATTGAAATAGTATCTTACAGCTTATCTTTCTTAAATTAATTTATGATTCCCATCTTATTATTGATCATCCTTACTGAACCTATTTACTTATTCATTTGCTAGCTGTTAATTATTGATTTATTGTTATTTGTTTACTTATTTTTGCCAATTAGCAAGGGAATTAAGATTGATTCCAGTTAGAATCTTTGAAAGTCAAGTCTCTCGTGAGGAAAGCCTCACGTGTCCCTCCATCTATATTTATAGCTACGTATTTTCGAGCTGTTCCCTGAATTATTTTTAATATGCCGCAAATTCTGAAGTGGCTGCCAAGCAGAGCTTATCAGGTGGAAAGGAGACGCAGAAGGTGGGCCGGGCCTGGCACGGCACTGCCTCCAATCACTGACATCGCCTGTTTGCCATCAGCCAAAACCGGGGCTGTTGCTAGAGGGAAACTCTTATCGCCATCACACCGAGATTCTGATTCTGATGTGCGTCATCGCAGCGAGAGATGGCACGGGCTTCCTGCTGCTGCACCCGCATCCATTTCGATTCCCCTTCCACGGTGATCTGATCGGCAGGCAGTCCTTCATGACAACTGGTTATTGGCTTAAATTAACCGGAACAGGTTGTCGGATCCAAATAATACAATCAGCCAAGTGCTTGGTCTGTACAACATGGACTCGTCTATATTTACAAGGAGTTGGGCTTTGAAATAAATAGTTTAAAAGAAGGCAGAGAGTGGCGTAGGGCTAGGGTAGCTTCTTGAGGTGCGGATGTGACTGCTTGTGCTTCACCTTGGAAGTGAGGACGTCGTAGCCGAGACTAATGATGTTGTCATAGAAGATGCGGTAGTGAGTGGGTATCCAGTAGAAGTTGACAAACTGTGCCACTGGCCACACCGTCCATTCGGCGGCGTAGAGCTTCCAGGCCTTCTCCTTGATCTCCTCCCACACTTCATGCTTGTCCTTCCGTTCCAGCAATCCCAGCGTAACAAAGAACGCGGATATGTAGATGGGCGAGCAGATCAACTGGTCCAGCACAATCTTCTTGGCCACCACGCGCATGCTGCGACCAGGCATTCGTCTGTCCAGCATTTTGTACCAATAGTGGCAGATCACACCAACCGTCACACCGCTAATGGCCATGTGGGCGGTCCGGGTGGACTCGAAGCGCTCAATCTCTTTGCAATAGATCTCAAAATGCTGTTCGAGAACATCGCCAACACAGCTGAGCGTCAGCGAGATGCCCACATTGGTGAAGAGCAGGAAGCGGCTGCTAAACGCAATCGCATGCAACTCGCGTAACTTTTGCAGAGCTCCTGCAGTTCCAGCTCCCACTCCGGCTCCAGCTCCCAGTCCGGCTCCAGCTCCTGATGCTGTTTCACCGCCGCCGACGCCGCTCCTCCGAGGCCAACTGATGCGCAGACTGCGCGGACTTGAGCCGCGAACGGCGCTGGAGAGCAGGAGGCCGCGGGCCGAACAATTGCGCAACGATTGCATGGAGTCCTCGAGGCAATGTCCACGTCTGTGTCCCGCTTGTTATTGTATTAATGTTGTTCCTTCCTCAGCAGCGGTCCAGCCATATTCCTCAGTTGTTCAAAGGATGCGGTTGCGGATCCGGTTGCAGATCCAGTTGCTGTTGCGGGTTGAGGTAGTTTGAAATAACGGTGGGGAGGGGGTGTTGCTTTAGAAATGTACACGCATGTTCGTTATTTTTGTTTAGTTAAATTTTAACTTTTGAAAGGCAACTCGGACACGCAACAGCAACAACAACAACAATAGAACCGACAGCTGCAACAACAGCACCAATCACGTGTAGCGATCAGCTGTTGCGCCCAGGGCTGGCTGGACACGTCTTATCGATAGATTTTTAGGGTGCCAACGAAATTATAATTAAAAAAAAGGGAGTCCCATAAAACTTTTTGCAGCACTTCCTAACTAAATAAATTGGTTTAAATGCTGACCTTGGCTTAATACAACAAGACTACGCTAAGACTTATAGTTTAACGTATCTTAATTTTATGTCTAGTTTCGATTAGCCTCGCTTAATTTGCTAGTTGTAGTATACTTTGTTCACTTAAACTTTTCTTTAATATCTTTAAACCCTAAACGAAGAAAAAATAACATATTCGAATTTTTAAATTGCTTACAAAATCTTTGTAGTTTAACGACTTCATATTCTCCATCCCTAACCGTTATAA
Organism: Drosophila bunnanda; assembly: GCA_035046265.1. Lineage (NCBI taxonomy): Eukaryota > Metazoa > Arthropoda > Insecta > Diptera > Drosophilidae > Drosophila > Drosophila bunnanda. Next base: position 374,876 of record JAWNOB010000013.1, on the reverse strand, counting down.
CGTCCGATATTTTTGTATCGATATCGGAGAACACAGCGACAACCCTAGAAAGCATTCCACTGCGTTTGTTGATTTTTTTTTTGCAAGCGTCGCATTATCATCTATTTCTAAAACCTAATTTGGTGACCTTTATCGGATTACAAGTGCGTAAGTTAGCCTAATCACGGTCTCGATGCCACCAACTGCACATAGAAATAGCTGGGCAGGCCAGTCCACTGTTGTGGCTGCCCCCCTGCCAGTGGGAACGCAATTGTTGATGGGTTTCCAAAACAAAAGCGCAGCAGTTAAGAGATAAGGAGGAGTGTTACAAGGCCCAAAAGTAATTCCCACATTATTCCCGCATAGGAACAAAGGAACTCGACTCCTCACACACGCGCACACCTACACCCATACACACTCACCGCCCGCACACGCACAGCACACAGGGACAGAGCCAACGAGCGAGCGAGAGAGTCAGAGGTCGCTGAGCGAGAGGGAGCACAATGGGACGCATTTTTCTGGAGCATCTCGGAGGCCTGAAGCTCTTCAATTGCGCCCAATGCCACACGAATCTGACCAATCGCAGCCAGTTGATCAGCACACGCTTCACGGGAGCCACGGGTAAGACACATCCGGCCGCGGGATTATGCAATGCGTCCTCAATCACTCAATTTATGAACTTGTTGTTCCAGGACGCGCCTATCTGTTCAAGCGTGTGGTCAACCTGACCTTCAGCAACATCCAGGAGCGGGTGATGCTCACAGGCCGCCACATGGTGCGCGATGTCATGTGCAAGAACTGCGGCGCCAAGCTCGGCTGGATGTACGAGTTTGCTACGGAAGAGTCGCAAAAGTGAGTATAGCCTGGCATCCCAAAGCTTGGACTTCAACAATTCTGCAATGTTCAGCTTCAGTTACGCACCAAGGCCAGCAGGATCCATAGAAACAGTTGCTAAAGTATACAATAATTGGAAAATATGTTAGTAATTCAATGAGGGTTAATTTTTAGAAAGGCTTCAATAATCAAATGTCTTACCAAACTTCACACAATATTTAATCAGTTGTGTCCAGTCCTAATGTCGTCCGATTCCTTTATAAAGCAAGTCAGCCTATCCAGGTATCACATTTATATGTCCATCTGTCTCTCCCTATCTTTTGCTGGCGTAGTGTGTGAATTTGAGCTGCTTCAACGCACTTTTGGCTTCAGTCTTGGTTGCATTATAATGCCAAGACATACTAATCAGTTTTGAGCTGCTACTAACTTATAACTTTCAACTCCTGCAGGTACAAGGAAGGCCGCGTTATCCTCGAATACGCCCTGGTCACCGAGGCTGAGGGGTTTCAGTCAGAGGCCGCCACCACAAGTCATTGAAAGGACAAACCCATCCAGCGAATGAAAGAACCACGCATCGGCGAACCGTCTAACCGTGTGTAGCCCTAAGTATTGAGTAGCAAGCCACAGGCGATGGCTTCTGCGCATTAAACCTTAGTTTAGAGATCGCCGTAGTCAGCTCCGGGGTCCGGTGTCCGGTTGCCCGGTTTACGGAACGGAGGACTTGCTTACGGCCCTGTCTTAACGTTACTTAAACGTAGTTGTAGGCATAACTAAGTAGCACGTAAGCAGCTGCGGCACCCCGATTCTATCATAAACTGTCATGAGGCTGAAACGCTAAAAAGAACGAAACAAGAATACGAAAAAGATCCTGTCTTTTCCAGTTCCCGTTCAAATTCTAATCACACTTGTGTCTTTCAAACAAGATCTCTAGACCGTAATCAATCACCAATCAATCAGCAATAAAGTACCACACTTATCGAATAGTAGCTCCGGGTAACACCATTAAATCGTCCTTTACTCAGCTATTTTGACAAATGCAACAAAAATGCATCATCTTTCAACATCTAAACTAGTTAGGCTAGAATTTAAAAACCATCTATAGTTTGCCAGTCTTTTGGGCCATGGCCAGGGCATTCTCGTTGGCGATCACCTGGAACTCCTGGAAGCGCTGCGATACCCGCTGGTTCATCTTCAGGTACTTCTCCATGCAGTTTAACGAGCACTTGTCCTACAAACACACACGTATAACACACCTAATGAGTTCCGAGTCTAGTGTTCACTTGGCAATGTGAGCACTCACCTCCGATTCCTTGACGATTCGAGATGAAAAGTCGCGCACGCAGTCTGTAAAGCACATTTCGGACAGCTTGTTGTAGGACATCAGGAAGTCGGAGAACTGCACAGAAGGAAATTAAGGTAAGTACAAAAACACACTCATTCATCACTTGGCCGCCTTTGGAGGGAATTCCCGCGCCAAGTACTGTCGCCACCTCACCGTCTTCATCTGATCCTTGTCCAGCTGCTCTAACGCAATCGATTCCGGGGTCTTGGCCATTTTGTGTTTCAATATTTTATTGAGGTTTCTCCAAAAAAGAAATGTGCCAAAATTAATGTGCCTATATTAAATAATAGGGACAGCTGAGCAGTATGACCGCGCTGGAACCGTCAAAATGTTCTTGCAATGGAAATGGTATTTATTTTTACACTGGTCACTCTGTTCACAGTATTTTCTTTGAGCTTCCGAGGCAAAACTGGGCAACGCCGGGTCTTGTAAGCCTTTCTTGCCGATTTTCAGAGGAATATCGAATCTTTCCGAATGCCTCAGGATCCTAGTATTTCAAAATAAGACTACAAGCACGAAAAACTATTAAATAAATACGTTTTCTGGCAATACTTCTTCAGCGATGTGTAATCGTTTGAAAGCAATCGATAGTACTAACACTTAGGCATCCATATTTTATGTTCGGCGTTTTGTTAGGATTGTATATATCACATTTTTGTAATTTAAACACACACGACACATGTAAGAAAACAATTAAAAACCTGCCACTATTACAAATGTGTGCTAAAAATTAAAAATCGACGTATCGATAGTGACATCGATGTTTCAGCAGCTCTTCCGATCATCCCTAGTGCAACGCCATCTTTTTTCCGCAAACATTGTAAATTTTTTTTGGCTTGGGTGTGTTCACTGTTGCTGCGACGGAAAACTGCAATTTTCACGGACCAGCAGCTGTATTACATTGTAAACTCAGCGTACCACGCACCAGGAGACAAGAGGGTCTGCACCTGGCAAGCCGGGAATCGGGACACGGGACAGACGGAGCGACAAGCAAGTGAAAGGAAGACACAGATACAGACATTCTAAGCGAGATGCCACGCTATCGGGAGTGGGACTTGGCCTGCAAGGTCTACGTGGGCAACCTGGGCTCCTCGGCCTCCAAGTACGAGATTGAGAATGCGTTCAGCAAGTACGGACCCTTGCGCAACGTCTGGGTGGCCCGCAATCCGCCCGGCTTCGCCTTTGTGGAGTTCGAGGATCGCCGCGACGCCGAGGACGCAACCCGCGGCCTAGACGGCACCCGTTGCTGTGGCACCCGCATCCGCGTCGAGATGTCCTCGGGCCGTTCCCGCGAAGGACGCGGCGGTGGCGGCGGCGGAGGCGGAGGAGGTGGCGGCGGAGCGCGAGGCGGTGGCGGAGGCGGCGGTGGAGCCCGTGCTGGCGGTGGAACTCGAGCTGGCGACGGCGGTGGACGCTATAGGTGAGTACCTTGGGCATTATGAAACATAATTGCATTCATATGTGCGGAAAAAATACGTACACATACTTATATATATATATATTTGATCTGTCGTGTGTGTATGCATGTGAAAAATCGATTCGCGTATACATACGAAAGCGGGGCCAGCAAAATTACCCACACACATATATATACATAAACATGCACACATATACCCACACCCACACATGCAGTAGTATGCGCGCGCGTCCAAGACTGTGGGCACACGGACAGTGGTGTCCGCACACAGTCGTGGGCAATTGCTAGGCTTGATACGAATAATTCGGTCGATTTTTGGTCAATTCAAACCATTTTCAATGCGCTTTCTCATCACTTATCATTTCGCACAAAAAGTCAAAGGAAAATCAATAAGAATGATAAACATAAAAACAGAAACCGTAGAGCGTACAAGATGATAATAGAGATGTAGAGAAAAACTTTTTGTTTGTTGTGTTTTTAGCGAAAAAAACTTTTCCAAAATATTAAAAGTAAAACGAACGCTTGGAGCCAATTTTAATGTGGTCTCACCAATCATTTTGCAGGATAAAGTCTTCTTCTTCTACTACAACAAGCACAACAACAATAAGAACAACAACAACAGCTACTACTACTACTACTAGAACTTCTACTACTCCTCTTCCTTCAACAACAACAACAACAGCTACTACAAGAACAACTTCACGTCTCACCACTACTACTACTATTACTACCACCACCAGTACAACTGCAGATCCTGCTCCTCCTATTACACATATTTCACCAACACCAAAACCACCAACGAAGCCATGTGTAGTCATGTTTTCGACATCCAACAACAACTACACCTGCAGACGCAACTCGTTGTGTGGCTTTGGTCAGATATTCAACAAGTTCGATATATTCCGCTGACCACACAATACCAGAACCAATCACCAAACGACCGAAACCGCAACACTATGTTACAACAACACTACAAATCCAACACCAATACCCCCACACCTTGAGCTCCGAATCAGCAATCAGCAATCATCACAACTCAGCTCGGCAACGTCTCCAGCTCTGCAGCTACTCGTACCAGAATAGTGCACCCACATCACACACATAACACACACACACACCCGCATCATTCATTAGTCCCCTTGTTGAATTGGTGTGCCCAGAACCAGTCCTTCGTACCCGCGGAGGAATCTACACTCTCAGGGATGCATAATAATCAACAAAACAGCACAGTGCCACAATGCAGCGTCAGATTTTGAATTCTATTTTTAGTAAATATTCTGAACTTTGTTTCGCTTTGCTTGGCCAACTGACAAATGTTTCATAAGCGCAATATTGTATGCAGGCCGTTTTTAATTAGCTGTCGGATGATAATCTTAAATGACAGTACTTGTTATATTTTTTTGAATGCCTTCTGCAAGATAAAAGTACATATTTTCATCAGTAAATTCCAATATATAAAAATGAGAAGTAATTACGTTACTATATCAAATGTTAGGGTTGATTGCAATTAAATATTTAAATAGCTGAATGATCATTATGCATTTTAGAGTTTAGAGAACCTTCAAGTCACACAATTAACAATCTGACACTAATCACCAAAGAACAACAGCGTCCTCGACATCGGCGGCAACAGAGCAACTCCATAACCGTACCGGCCAAACTCCATCAAGAATCTAACTCCAAATCTCTGCATACTCATATATGTATATATATTGAATTATATATATTTATACACTCACCACTTGAGCAACGCTTCAATAAGTTAACTTCCAACGCCTCCAAGATCTTCGGCTGTGTCTTCCGGCTGACTCGAAAGCGATGCCAGCTTGCTTCTTCTCCGTCCACCGAATTTCTTCCGTCCCCAACAAACCACCAATCAGCCAAGCCACCAACCAAACCACCAAACAACCAACCAACCACCTCATCACTCGTCATCTCTAGTGCAGCTACAGCATCAGCAACCAGCTTCAGCTACGGCTACAAAGAACAACAGCAACAACAGCTACTCCAGTGCAACAGCAGGCAGGCAGCCGACAGGCAGGAATCAGCATCAGTGTTGGGTGGGACTGAATCCTTTGGGCTTCGGTCCCGTCCTTGACCTCTTGTTGGTTCCACCACACCCAGTAGTTGCACCTTTCCCTTGAAATCAATCAAGATTGAGGATGCTTTTACGCTAATATACCTTCAATCACAGCAAGTATGAAACCTTTCGCAGTCCCCGTTTGCTCCCTTAACCAATCAAAACATAAAAACTGAAGGGAAACGGGGAACCGAAACGAAAACGTAACGTAATCGTAAACGTCTCTAACCAAATTCGTTTCTTATTTTTTCTAATTATGGTTTCTGCTAATGTTTTTTTGTCTTTCGTTCTTGTATCTTAACACCCACTAAGATAATGTTGTTCAAGCTAACTGTCTGCACTGTATTATATATATATATGATATACACTATATATATATATAAAACCTATGTACCACTTGTGTGTGCATTGACTTAAAGTCTGACTCTTCACCAACGAACCAATCAAGAAAAGAAACAACCGACCGACCAACCAACCAACAGACCCACCATCCAACCAAGCACCAGAATCAGCAGCAGGCAGGGTCCTCTTCAAGACTTCGTTTCCGTCTTCATCTCAAGCTCCAAGTCTCTCCACAACGCGCGGATGGTAGGAGCACCACTGACCACCAACCACAACCACAATTACCACCACCAACCTGCTCCCTTCTTGCTGCTAACTGATGCTTGCCCACAACTGCTTCTTCATCTCCGACCCTCGTTCTTCAGCTGCTGCAACTGCAATTATGCGGAACGAAACAGAGATCTAAAAGAGTCACCAATATCCACATAAAAAAAAATGAAAAAAAAAAACTACACACACCAACCAAAACCACCAACAACCACAACAAACACCACTTTAGTCACAGTCAATCAGCTCAGTATCAGTATCGTATCAACTGTCCAAACTACAACTCAACAACAACCTACTATTACTACAACTCAACTCAACTACTACAACTCAACAACAAGAACAACAACAACAGTCTTCTCAGTCTGCTCTGCTCATCAACCAACTAAGCAACCAACAAACCAACCAACCAACCAACCAATCAGCCAACCAACCAACCAACCAACCAACCAACCAATCAACCAACCACCACCAACCAACCAACCACCACCAACTACTTTATGTAAATGTCACACCAACGCTTTCGTAAACGGGGCCAAAAAAGATCCGAACAAATAAGATCAGCTCAAAAACTTCACCACCTTCAAGCACCTTCAGCCAGCCTTCACCAAAAGTAAAATCAAGCAAAAAAAAAAAAACAGCCAGCTCTCCGCTCTCAGCTCTCAGCTCCGCTCAGCTCAGCTCCAAAATCAACTCCGATCCGTATCCGATCCGCCAGATCCGTCAGCCCAGCCCAGCTCAGTTCAAGTTGTGTGTTGTTTGATCGAGGCTCTCTCAACTTTACGTATCTTAAGGAATTGTTACTTTACTACACCGCCTAGTTAGGTTAATTGTCAGTGCAAAATCTATTTAATTTGTATTTCTCTCTCTCTTTCTTTTCTCTCTATCCCCTGTCTTTCTCTCGCTCCTGCCTGTGTGCACTGCGAATTTGTTTCCCACATCGCCACCACCTCGTCCCACGTCCCCTCGTCTCATTACAGATCCCGGTCACCACGGCGCTCCAGGACACGCAGCCGTAGCTTCTCACGGGACCGCCGCAGCCGCTCCGACTCGAGGGATCGCCACTAGACGAGGGCGCTGGAGGAAGGCAGATCCGGACTACACACTCACATATATCTATATACATATAGAGACACACACACACCCACTCCTTACTTGACCCACAGTGCAGCGCCCAACTGTGTGGCCTAACTCGTATAGCCACAGAAGATTCCTGGTTTAAGTAAGAATCTAAAGTTTAAAATTTAAATATCGCCCGTCCCGCCCACGTCACAGAACCAGAATCAGCACACAGACCACAAACCAGAATCGAGCACTCAGAACGCATAGTCCAGCCGTCTCCTGCGATGTGGACGGGTCGCAAGTATAGCCACAGTATCGTATGGTACACATTGGTATTTAGCCTTTAAGACTTTCGGTAGACTTTAATTCAGCAAAAAACAATTAAGGAGAATGCAGTATACAACCAACCATCACAAGAACACACAAAGAGCGACTGTAGGGGGATGAGCAAGTGCATCGGTGAAGGTAAATGCGATCAAAGGACTCGCATTCTGCACTACCGTTTTGTTTTTCCTCAAAAACTGTCGCAACACAAAATGTTTAAGCAAAAAGGAAAGAAAAAGTAATGGTTAAAGAGAACACGTAAGAATTTTCTATATATACGTATATATGTATATATATTGATAGAAATGAAAGTAAATAAGTGAAAAGTGAATCAATAAATTGAACATAATTTAAAACCAACTTATGACTGATCTTGTTATTTGTTTAAAAAGGTACTTGAAGGAGCACTTTGGGAATATCCTACATAAGGATACAACTATTTATCCATAAGAAATATTTTCTTAGTGGAAGCACTACAATTTTTGACCAGAGCACGGCTCAATAAAAATAGAAAGGCTAGTCATAGAAAACATATTTTAACACATTTCGTTTGATAATTTGTAGGATTTGAAGGATTATTTTATCACTGCAAATAACAAATACAAAAGCTATAGATAAAAACACACCTATATTATTTAACAATATGTATTTATTTTGTATATTTCACTTCGATTTTTTTTTTTCTTTCTGTAACATTAGTAATGACTTGAAAGGACACAACACATCATATGTTTTTCGTGATCGATTCGGGATAAGCATGGCTAAATATGTGTATATACGTATACGTAAAGCAAATATAACTTTCGTCTAGAACAATATCAGAATTTTGGCCTTTACGCCGGCCAAAGTAATCAACACGCTCACTTGGCTCCAACAAAATTATTGTCACTTCTCCGCCAGAGGCTTCAACGCGTCTGCCGGGGAATCAATTCATTCAATCAAGATCAAGGATTACACATAATGTATATATATAGGTATATAGTTGAACATTCACTTGCTAACTGCACGACACATACAACTCAGAGGAATTCATAACAGTTTACATACATGCATATGTATATTTGATAGATAAAGTAAAGCAGAGCACAGTATGGCGAAATATTCATCAGTTAAGACACAATAACAGATTAAAAAAAAAAAAAACGAATAAAATATTGTTTATTTTATAAGCTAACACAGTGGCGGGGGCCGGAAGAGGGATGCGAGACGGGATAGTGGATCGAGGAACCATCGTCTACTTGTACTTCTTCATGAACTCGGTGTGGAACACACGGAACTTCTCCATCATCAGCTTTAGCTTGTCCGTCTGCGGCAGGATCGTGCTGCGGAAGTGATAGGTGCCGGGCTTCTGGCCGAATCCGCTGCCAGGAACAATGCAGATGCCTGTTTTGGGAAATCGAATAGAGATTAGGATTCTTAAGTAAGCTTGTGCAACCACTCACCGCTCGTCTCGAGCAACTCAAATGCGTAGAAAACATCGGGTGCCATGCCCTTGGCCTTGGCCGCCTCGATGGCCTTGGGCGGGATCTCGACCTGGGGGAATACGTACATGGCGCCCTGCACGGGGTTCACCGTGTAGCCCTCGAAGCTGTTCAGTGCCTTGTGGACGAGCTCAGCTCGCTCCTTGAGCGCGGCCAGAATGCCGTCACGCTCCTTCTTGTACAGGTCATAGGAGGGCTCGCCGGGCGTCGGTGGGTTAACCAGCGCGCTGACCGCCACCTGGCCGGCGGTGGTGCTGCACAGCGCCGCCGTAATCGACTTGGTCAGCATGGCCTTGACCTTGGGATCGAGATTGAGCACCTCCATATAGCCGCCACGAATGCCGCACTCGCCCAGATAGCCCTTCGAGGTGGACAGGAAGCTGACCAGCTCCTGGCTGCGATAGGGCTCACCCATTTCGTAGGCCACCTTCTTGAACGACCAGAACTTGGAGTTCTTGTCGTAGACATTGTCCTGGTACACTTCATCGGCGAGAATCAGCACCTGGTTCTCGTGAGCGAACTTAATGATCTCCTCGATGTTCTCGCGGGTGAGCACCTGACCGGTGGGATTGCCCGGATTGATAACGACCAAAGCTCGGGGATTGCACGTCTTCTTAGCCTCATCGAACGAGCGCTGCAGCTCGGCCTTGCTCAGGCTCCAGCCGGTCTCCTCCTCCAGATAGTAGTCGACCTTGGTCATGCCGTACTCCGAAATGGTGGCCGAGTACAGGGGATACTGGGGAATGGGCACCATCACGCCCGGTGGCTTGCCACATACCTCGGAGCTGAAAGAGAGTAAGTAGTTAATCTCTTGAACTTATTAAACTTGAGAAGGTGAGTATTTCTGGGAGAAACAAAACTCAGAAGGTAGGGAATTACAGATATTGAGAAAAAGTTCTCTTAAAAAATGCTCTTTAAGTAATTATATATTTAAACAATCATTTGGTTATTTTCAATATAGAATACTCAATAGTAATGCCACTATTCACTTTAACTAGCCCTACCTACACTCATAACCATGTCACCTAAAATTCACTCTTTCACAAAACATTTATAAATTTACAATTAAAGCGTAACTTTTCTAAAATTACAACAATTTAAGTTACTTTGGGGATAAGTAACTATGAGCACTAAATACTTGCCACAACTTAATTGCACACACACACCATCTATAAGACTTGGACTGCAATCGACAGTCGAAAATCGTAGCTTCATTCCGGGGAAGACAGAACTAGTTGGGAATCATATATGCACATGCAAGTTACTTTTGGGGTAAGCAACTATGATCACTAAAAACTTGCCACTTCATAATTGCAGACACACACATACCATCTATATAACTTGGACTGCAATCGACGGTCAAAAGTCGTAGCTTCATTCCAGGGAAGATAGAACTAGTTGGGAATCATATATGCACATGCAAGTTACTTTTGGGATAGGCAAATATGATCACTAAAAACTTGCCACTTAATAATTGCATACACACACATACCATCTATAAGACTTGGACTGCAGTCGACAGTCAAATGTCCCCGGCTTCATTCCGGGGAAGATAGAACTAGTTGGGAATCATACATGCACATGCAAGTTACTTTTGGGGTAAGCAACTATGATCACTAAAAACTTGCCACTTCATAATTGCATACACACACACCATCTATAAGACTTGGACTGCATTCGACAGTCGAAAGTCCCCGGCTTCATTCCGGGGAAGATAGAACTAGTTGGGAATCATATATGCACACGCAATTTACTTTTGGGATAGGCAACTATGATCACTAAAAACTTGCCACTTCATAATTGCACACACACACACCATTTATAAGACTTGGACTGCAATCGACAGTCAAATGTCCCCGGCTTCATTCCGGGGAAGATAGAACTAGTTGGGAATCATATATGCACATGCAAGTTACTTTTGGGGTAAGCAACTATGATCACTAAAAACTTGCCACTTCATAATTGCACACACACACACCATTTATAAGACTTGGACTGCAATCGACAGTCGAAAATCGTAGCTTCATTCCGGAGAAGACAGAACTAGTTGGGAATCATATATGCACATGCAAGTTACGTTTGGGATAGGCAAATATGATCGCTAAAAACTTGCCACTTCATAATTGCACACACACACACCATTTATAAGACTTGGACTGCAATCGACAGTCAAATGTCCCCGGCTTCATTCCGGGGAAGATAGAACTAGTTGGGAATCATATATGCACATGCAAGTTACTTTTGGGGTAAGCAACTATGATCACTAAAAACTTGCCACTTCATAATTGCACACACACACACCATTTATAAGACTTGGACTGCAATCGACAGTCGAAAATCGTAGCTTCATTCCGGAGAAGACAGAACTAGTTGGGAATCATATATGCACATGCAAGTTACGTTTGGGATAAGTAACTATGATCACCAAAGACTTGTAACTTCATAATTGCACACACACACACACCATTTATAAGACTTGGACTGCAATCGACGGTCAAAAGTCGTAGCTTCATTCCAGGGAAGATAGAACTAGTTGGGAATCATATATGCACATGCAAGTTACTTTTGGGATAGGCAAATATGATCGCTAAAAACTTGCCACTTCATAATTGCATACACACACACCATCTATAAGACTTGGACTGCAATCGACAGTCGAAAATCGTAGCTTCATTCCGGGGAAGATAGAACTAGTTGGGAATCATATATGCACATGCAAGTTACTTTTGGGATAAGTAACTATGATCACTTAAGACTTGTCACTTCATAATTGCACACACACACACCATCTATAAGACTTGGACTGCAGTCGACAGTCAAATGTCCCCGGCTTCATTCCGGGGAAGATAGAACTAGTTGGGAATCATATATGCACATGCAAGTTACTTTTGGGATAAGTAACTATGATCACTTAAGACTTGTCACTTCATAATTGCACACACACACACCATCTATAAGACTTGGACTGCAGTCGACAGTCAAATGTCCCCGGCTTCATTCCGGGGAAGATAGAACTAGTTGGGAATCATATATGCCCACGCAATTTACTTTTGGGATAGGCAAATATGATCACTAAAAACTTGCCACTTAATAATTGCATACACACACATACCATCTATAAGACTTGGACTGCAGTCGACAGTCAAATGTCCCCGGCTTCATTCCGGGGAAGATAGAACTAGTTGGGAATCATATATGCACGCTTTAATAAGGAATACTCAATAAGAATGACACTGTTCACTCTAACTTAGCCCTGAGTACACTCATAACAATGAGCCACATAAATGTCACTATTAGACAATAGATTTATAAATTAATATTAACTTTTATAGAATTACAACAAAAACTTGAGCGATGCATGGGGTAAGTAACTATGATCACTTAAATATTGCCACTTCATAATTGCACATACACACACCATCTATAAGACTTGGACTGCAGTCGAACGCCGAAAGTCGTAGCTTCATTCCGGGGAAGATAGAACTAGTTGGGAATCATATATGCACATGCAAGTTACTTTTGGGATAAGTAACTATGATCACTTAAGACTTGTCACTTCATAATTGCACACACACACACCATCTATAAGACTTGGACTGCAGTCGACAGTCAAATGTCCCCGGCTTCATTCCGGGGAAGATAGAACTAGTTGGGAATCATATATGCACATGCAAGTTACTTTTGGGATAAGTAACTATGATCACTTAAGACTTGTCACTTCATAATTGCACACACACACACCATCTATAAGACTTGGACTGCAGTCGACAGTCAAATGTCCCCGGCTTCATTCCGGGGAAGATAGAACTAGTTGGGAATCATATATGCCCACGCAATTTACTTTTGGGATAGGCAAATATGATCACTAAAAACTTGCCACTTAATAATTGCATACACACACATACCATCTATAAGACTTGGACTGCAGTCGACAGTCAAATGTCCCCGGCTTCATTCCGGGGAAGATAGAACTAGTTGGGAATCATATATGCACGCTTTAATAAGGAATACTCAATAAGAATGACACTGTTCACTCTCACTTAGCCCTGAGTACACTCATAACAATGAGCCACATAAATGTCACTATTAGACAATAGATTTATAAATTAATATTAACTTTTATAGAATTACAACAAAAACTTGAGCGATGCATGGGGTAAGTAACTATGATCACTTAAATATTGCCACTTCATAATTGCACATACACACACCATCTATAAGACTTGGACTGCAGTCGAACGCCGAAAGTCGTAGCTTCATTCCGGGGAAGATAGAACTAGTTGGGAATCATATATGCACATGCAAGTTACTTTTGGGATAAGTAACTATGATCACTTAAGACTTGTCACTTCATAATTGCACACACACATACCATCTATAAGACTAGGACTCCATTCGACAGTCGAAAGTCGTAGCTTCGTTCCGGGGAAGACAGAACTAGTTAGGAATCATATATGCACATGCAAGTTACTTTTGGGATAGGCAAATATGATCACTAAAATCTTGCCACTTCATAATCGCACTCATACCAACACACACACCACCTACGAGACTTGGACGGCAGTCGACAGTCGTAGCTTCATTCCGGGGAGGATAGAACTAGTTGGGAATTATGTGCGCACACGTGCGAAACTTTTGTCGGTATAAATTTAAGTGTGTTTTCACCACGGATTTAGTAATAATTGACGAAATGCAATTCAGCCATAAATAAGGTAATATACTACATGAAGTAAATCAGAAATCAATGCTGTAAATATGAGGAAAATAAGAAAATTAAATTAAAGTAAATTAACACTAAAAAATTGCCATTATGGTGGCTTGTCTTGATGTTATGCTGACTCGCCTTAAATTCATGGAAACTATTTCCTAATTCCTTAAAGTGTTCTTATTTTAAGGGGCATTTTTCCTTAAATATAAAAACATATTTGTAGGTGTACAAATATCTCTTATTAAGAATCGAGAAATATTGATGCTACGAATTTTTAGTTGCTATTTTAATAATATTATTTATCTCTATCAAGAGGCTTTGTGAAACAGACCTTTCCTTAGATCCCCCATAATTTTATGAGGCCTCTTAAGTTGTTTATTATCATCATGCTACTTTGCAGAACTTGGCATGTTCTAAACACACAACCAAAAGTGGTGCCATTATAAGATAGCTCCCAAAATATTCCCCTTATCTGTCGCCTGGTTTCCGGATTTGTCTGGGCTTTTTGAGTACTCACTTAATCATGGCCAGAATGGTCTTGATGCCGGGAGAGGCGCCCGCAGTGAGGTAGATGTTCTGCCAATCGCTGGGAATGCCACCATCGCGCTTCTCAATATATTTGGTCACCTGGCGACGGACCACTTCGAGGCCGGCGGAGTCGGTATAGGAGCCCACCGACTGTCCCTGGCAGCCGTCCAAGATGGCAATAGCACGCTGCTTCACATCGTCGGGATACTCGGGCGAGTCCAGCAGACGCTTCTCAAAAGTCAGAGCCATCAGCTGCAAAGGAATCAGGATTTTAGATATATTATATAGATATAGATATAGATATATACTCTCACCTGTCGCAGGAACGTCACGGGCTCCTGGCCCATGGCATGGCAATCACCGATGTTGGCACGGATCACCTGGTCGAACGGCTTCTTCACGCCCTGCAATCAAAGTTAATTGAAAGGGAAACAAAAATTACACATTGTTTGCTTGCTGCTCAAATTGAATTCTAATTCTAATTATAATTATAGTATGACGATGGCGTATCAAATGAGCTTTTAATGCGTAGCTGGGTGGAGCATTCACTATGCAAATTACCATCAAGTGGCGGTCTGGCATATTTGATTTGTAATCAGTAATCAGGCTAAACAATCGATGAAATTAATTGCTAATTTAACTATTAATTTTTTATCTAATGAAGGTCAAGTGGAAATTGCAAAGAGAAATTGGTTTGACGAAGGAAATTAGCTTAGGAAATTAGGGGTTAAGACATTTGGATGGTTCTTTAGCTTCTTTAACTCAATCTCAAGAAGTTTAGCTTCCTATAAGGATTTCTTCAGAAGCTACACGATCTAGGAGAAGGGACTAAGCTCCTGCTCAATCAGGACACACATCCTTAGGATTGGTACCCTGTAATTTATAAAACTTCACCCCAAGCAAGATGCACAATCCTATTCAAGCCACATCAAGGGGATATAATGGCAATGCCGACACCTACAAAGGTCTCAACCCTACCCTATATCAAAGTGGGCTCAGTGCACCCATCTAACCACACTATCCTGCACAACCATAGGGCTCTATATAGACACACAGAACACAGACTGTGGAAAATGTCATCAGAGAGGCACACACACATGCAAGTTGCATTCATTAAAGAGCCCGGAGCTTCTCGGGTTCCAAACACATTTACCACGCTCGAATGGGCAATTTACCGCATAATATGCCACTTGACAGGGAGGCTAGAGGCGGTGCGGTGCAGGAGGCTCCCATCATGCCTCTGGATTTTGCTTAATAAATGCAAATTACGATGGCATGTAAGTGAGCTTCATTGACGTCACGGCAGTGCAATGTAACTATTGGAAAAATCGAGGGAAGCACACATTGCTCCAGATTGTGCTACCCAGTGTAAACGTGCCTCGCCCACCTTATCGAACCTTGTTAATTATTTTCATTTTTAATTTCTAAAAATTTGCTGATAAAAGCGTTGCCAAGTGGGTTCGAATGGATGGCACCCACATACCATATGTATATATATGTAAATATTTCTACAATCGCCATGTGTTTGTATTTGGAAATATGGTAAAATCTATATAGAAAATTTGCTTTATGGCACCTTAAACTGCACCTAATTAGTTGATCGCTATTGTAGGCACTTGTAGAATCGTTTAGACTCTCTCTGGCATATTTTCCACCTTGCCCTTCCAATCAATTCGCACTCAAGACGCTGTAAACAAACTTTTTCCGGTGCTAAGTGGTAGTATAATTGATAAGTACCTAATATATATGTGCGGAATATAACCGCAGGTAATCATATATTGGTATATAAAGGCGTTGCCAAGGCTAACATTATGGCATTATCAAGGCCTAGAACAATAATAATAGCAATAATACTAATAGCAATTTACTCTGCATTCTCACAAATGTCAAATAGAAGTTAAGAGGTTTAAATAGGTATTTAAATATTAAAGAAGCTAGTACGAAATTGGAACTGAAATAAGTCTTACTTATTTTTTTGAATTTAAGTAAGAAATAAAGCTTTACCCTTGCCTTTTGCTATTGAAATCGATCATAGATTACTAATGTAAGTTCATAGAAATATAAAATGTCTTTATTAAATTAAAGTTAAAACCTCGAAAAAGACTTCTAAACTTGTTAAAAAATACTGTTAATCTTCTATGTTCAATAAACTCAAGGCACACAATCTCTTCATTTGGGTTCAATCACAGAAAGGTGAAATAAATGCATTTGATAAGCAACGTCTGCTGCTGTCAGATGTTCTGATTCTTGGCCAAAAGCCAAGGCTTCCAAGTGGATGCCGAGTGGAGGAATTTGATAAAACGTAAAAAGGCAGGCATCACACACAGAGAATCGAGAAGTCAGTGGGGCGGAAAAGGAAATCGAACGCAGCGGGGGAAAAACGGCGGGAAACCAAGGAATCAGCGACGTGCTGTTGACGGAATTTGAGTTCTATATGCTTGTTTACAGATGTACATATAGTGTGTGCAAGCCTGTGGAAATACTGAGACTGGCGGGTCAACAAAGTTCGAAGAGAATGTGGGAAAAATGTGGAAAAATCCAGAGAAAAGCTGGCGTATGTACCACACATTTCCCCTGGCTCATGCGCATATTGTTTTCCTCTTTGTTATTATGATTTTCCACGTTCGCACAATGATAACAGGCAGCATCCCAACCGCCCTACACACCCACGCACCCCACAATTTTCGCACTTATGTAAGCCAAGTTGAAGGTCGTTCAGTGAACTTGAAAGTGGCCGCAACTCGCCGATGGCTTCAATTGTGGGGCCATCGGCCAAGAAAGGCAATTTACACTAATTAGAAGCGGCTATGGGTTATGTATTTATATATTAGCAATTAAAACCATGACTCGCTGTGGAATAAAACTCGGCTTTCTGAGCTTATAGTAGAGCTTGAGTTCTTGGGCCAACTCCCTGGGGACGAATCATTCACTAATTAATGCCTTTATTGCCTTGTTTGCGCACTTTTCTTTTCCTGCTGCTATAATAATAAATATATTTTTTAGATAAGTCTTCGATCACTTTATGACAGTCAAATAGATTACCTTTGTTATCTTAACTTTCCATAGCGTTGCCTATTAATTTCCTATACTAGAAGTGTTGCTATTTTTACTATTCTTGAGGTAGTAAAGAAATCAAATATATAACGCATTTCATTGCCTTTTCGTTTAGTTTGGGTTCATTTACATATTTGCTTTGTTTAAGTAAATCTTGAAAATCTAGAAACAATAATAATTACTTAAAAAACACGTTTTAGCTAATCAAAAAACGAGAATAGGTCAAGCAAAATATATATGCACACTGAACAAATGAAATCTGAATACATATGAGCTAAATCGCTTTATAAGTTTAATAGAATGTTTTTTATATTTATTATCACAACATTTTAATACAAATTAAGACTGTAGACTGTCAAGCATATTAGATTTAATATTTAAAGGCAAATAAATGTAGTTTTAAAGCTTTCAGAACTGTATCAGAAAAACAATCATAAAAATAATAACTAGAATTCGAAATAAGAATTTGAATTACAATTTTAAACATAAGCTTTGCTAGTAATAAACTAATAAAAAAAGGAATGAGATCTGCACTTTTCGCTGGCCAAAAATTTATAAACAAAAGCTCTCAGTAGGAAACCAATTTTATATGATTTTGTTTTTGTGTTTCCAAAACAGATGTTATCACAAACAAGAAAGAAAAATAAATAGTGTTAACCGAAATTTATATACCCTTGCAGTTTGCAATTGAAGTTTTAGATCGAATTAGATTGAATACCCTTGGATGGGTATTGAAACTAGGCACATATCGGTATATTTATGAAAAACTCAAAATTCCCGTCCGACTTTAAAGCAACAGGTGTTCTCGGCGTAAGCGTAGAATGAGGTGAATGATTCCACGCAGCGTTCTCGCCCCGACGAATTGAGGCGTAAAGAAAAGGGCGGCAAAGCGAGGCAGTAACACACACACACGCACACACACACAGAGAGAGAACACATTGAAAACAAACACAGGCACAGCGGGAGTGACACAGACACGCCATGGGAATAATTGTAGCGTGCTTAGACATTAAATGCTAGCTTTTGCCATTAAATTTGACGAATCAAAAAGGGGAACAGCAAATGGCGTCGCATTTAACGCCGCACTCACTCACCTTCTCCAGCTCCTTCTCGATTTCGCCGGCGCGAATCACCAGCGGACCACGCACCGCATACTCCATGGCAATGAAGTTGGGGTTTATGTTGTCCAAGGACAGCGACTTCTCGGACGACGGCATTCTGTTGCTGGTGGAGAACGAACTGCGGCGAAGGAGTTTTGGTTTTAGTTTAGTTTATTCTATTTTTCTCTACGTCAATTCGTTTACTCGCGGAGCTTACCGATGGACGTCTAACGGTTGAATGGTGGCGTTGCTGCTTTGGCCGCCGCTGCTTCTGCTCGCCGTCGTCGTCGTCGTCGTCGTCGCTGCTGCCAGCGTTGTTTTCGCCGCGCGGCGATTTCCATTGTTGTTGCTGCTGCTGCTGAGGAACGATTTCCAGCGGCGAATGACGTGCTGCTGCTGCTGCCGCTGCTGCTGTTGCAAAGCCACAGACATTGTGGCAGCGGCGGGCTTAATTAGCATGCGACTCATTTTTGGCTGCAAGTACAAGTGATTAATTAGTTGGCACAAGCTCGAGAGCACACGTCGCTTAAAGTTCCAGCGCGACACTGGAACAAGAAGAAGAGGAAAAGACTCTCGCACACACACACACACAGACACATGTGTGTACACCCGCCCTCAAAAATCAGGGGTGTTTTGCGGTATAAGAGTAGAGCTTAAACTTATAAGAGCGGCGAATTGAGAGCGCAGCTGTTATCAGCAAGGCTTTTAGGGCTTATCAAAGAGAAATGTCCGCTATCAGTAACATATTTACGGCTTATCAATGGAAATTCGCATGGTTCGATCCCATTATTAACCTACCGCCTTATATAAACGCATAAACTTGCGGGGAGTGTATATAATTACGATAACAAGTAAGTTGTTTAAATACCAATATCAATTTTAATTTGCCGCGTCAGTGATGGTGCTGCGGCGAATATGCATTTAGACAGGACGCAAACCCAGCTGCATTTGGGCGGGCAATTTGAAAATGCCTTTAGTTTAGTTTTCCCTTTTAAAATATAAAAATTAAGTAGCAAATAGCTGTGAGTTTAGCTGGTTATCTTTTACCCCCAATTGCTGCTTATCGCCATGGAAGTTCTTATTTTTCGGAGGCAATCTACGCTTTTTTTTTTAGGGTATTTACTTTGCAGATTATGTGATTTAATAGCACTGTTTGTTCCTTATATTTGGGTATTTAGTTCAAGATTATATGTATATAGGATTTAAATTCTATATTGGCAGACTCATTAATAGAGCGCGGCTTTGAAATGCTTGTACTTTTGACTTTGAGCCACACCGCTTATCAGTGACGTCCCCAGATCGGGGTTTATAAAGCCTCAGCTTCATGCTCTTCACATTTTTGCACTTTGAATTGCGGCAGTTGCGCAAGGCAAAAAAAAATAAATAAAAAAAATTCAAATAAAAAAGCGGACAAAGAATCGTTTGGAAGACATGACAATGACCAGAGAGATATACCTGAAATATAGGTATATAGTACATTCGCCTGCGTTAGCACTCTAAACAAGCGTCAATCAGCCGAGCATATTGTTTGCTTTCTTTTTAGCGACAGCCAAATTTTTAGAAATTAAAAAATCACATACAGAAATATATATAGACACAGCTTAAATATATATATATATAGGGAGAAGAGTATTTATTTATGCCAAGCCAAGCCCCACACGCTTTAAAGAATATATACTATTTATATTCCTTTCAAAACCGGTTGCGGATTTCATAAATAGGAAAAAAAATCAGAGGAAACCTAATTTGGGAGAACAAACAAACTACAGTGGTCACTAGTTAAAGAAAACGATCTATGTATATCCAGAAAACTATTATTTCGAATATTTTAAAGTATATACTTGCTTATATTTTAATTTTTGTACCACAACTGAGAGATTGAAGTGGTTATAAAAATATTTATATATAAATATTATATTAAAAAGAATAGTTTAAAAAATATAAATATTTTAATAGGTAAATAAATAACTTTCTGGGCTGTTTTTCTTTTAATTATTTTTAATAACTTTAAGTTAAATTTTACTGTAAATATTTATATATTTTAGTGAAAATTTCTTGATTATTTTCATAGTTTGGTTATTGTAATTGGTAGAAATTTCTTTGGGTGTATAATTAAATTTTCTTTAAATTGTTTAATAAGACTTCGATTTTTTCGCCTCTTCTTTTAATGAATAATATTTTCAAAATTGTATATAAAACCTTAATTTATGTTTTACTATTCCCTTATTTATTAGTTCCAATAAGACTTTCTAGGGTATACATATTGCTATACACTGTGCTAGCCGCAGCTTTTGTGATTTGTTTTGACAACAAACATAATTATGCAACAAGCCCCCCCAAAAAAATGTGAGTATTTTATGTGCACTTTGCTCCCTGCTACCCCTCTCCCTCTCCCTCCCCTTCTGCTAATTAGACCACCTCGGGACCCCAATCGGACGCTGCTGCTGCTGCTGCATACACATCCCAACTGGATAAGATATAGCGAACGAAACTCTCTGATAAGCAATTGGAAGCTAATTAAAAGTACCGTAAGCCTCGAGGAAATCACTGAATTATTAATATAATATTAATATATATATTATAGCCGAACGTCAGCAAATTATATTACAACTTGATTGGCACGTCGAGGGTGCAAATAAACAAAAACAAATTACAGTGGTGTTTTTTGTGCTAATTGGTTTGCTAAACAGCTGTTAACGCCACACGCACACAAGCACACAAAAAAAAAAAGCAAAAAGCTGCCGCAGAAGCAACAATTTAGCGGCTTTTGTTGGAGAAACACGCAATTCAATTAAAGAAACACGCAAAACTATAAACAAAATCTGAGGTACTACTACACTGTTTTTTAGGTTCCCTTGATTTTTATTTATTTTTTTTTTTTGGGCGCACAAATCACTTTCACTGTCACTTCCTTGCTGCTCTGCTCCCAATTAGAATTTCGCGGCCACACAAGTATTTACATGTGTGTATGTAGTTCAAGAGCAGAAAACAACGGTGTTTTAGCCTCAATCGATTTTTCGCTGCACTTTTTACCTTGATTTGGAGGGGGAGGGGATGGGGGTTGGTTGCTAAGGGGGCGGGGGTAATGGCGATTATCTAACGGCGTTTGTTGTGATCCCCAACCCACGTGTGAGCGTGTGTGTGTGCTAGCCATAAACTTATTAATAAACTTATCTACACCATATATGTATGTATGTATGTATATACCTAATAAATGTGCGCGCTGGTGTGTGCGGGTGAATGTTTCGTCTGCTGTGGCGTTCCAATCAGAACCAGAATCCGAATTGGAATCACAAAATCAAAGCTCCTTGGCCGCTAGCCGCAATTAAACAACTGAAACTGAAACGGCGACCGAAACAGCAGCAGATGAGGCGCTGGCAAATGTTTTTCTCGGCAGCGTTCGCGACGCGCCACCTCTAGTTGTTGTCACAAAATATATACTATATACGTGTGTGTACTAAGTAGTACGGCTACAACTATATGGCGCGTATGTTTGCTTTTGTTGCAACGGCGAAGAAGTCACGGCGAAAGAGCGGCAAGCGATTACGTTTTCAAACAAATATCACGATTGCAGCCCTGGGCCATCACTGGGCAGCTTTTTCGATAGGCAGCGATAGATCGATAGACTCGGAAAGTTTACCATTTCGCACAATTTGAAATATAACGGTTGAAGGTTGATGCCAATATCCGAACTATAAAGATAGTAACTTTATTTATACTCTAAATATTTATTTATTTAATTAATTTCCTTAAGTTCCTTGCGTTCTCCCCTTAATTTTATACTATATCTTGCTTAATCGTCCGATTATTACTCACTTACCTAACTGATAGTCCTGTTGGAGGCTGATTGTCCTTCCGGATGGGGTGTTATGTTCCAGCATAGGTTCTCACGGAGCTCTTTCTGTCATCCTTTGCATTCAATTTTGGTATCCTGAATGGAAAAAGAGTAGTGGGTTAACTCTAGATACAATTTGGTTCCATTGGGGATAACCCAAAGGATCGTGTCCGATCCAGTAAAAAGAATTTTTAAGAATTTTTGTTAACTTTTCATACATGGCCTGCTGCGATTTGTACACTAATCTAAAAAATACTTTAGCCTAATAAAAATTAATTAATTAGTTAATGTTTTTTAAAACTCGAACTTAATTTGGTGTTTAAATTAATGTACTTTTCGTTTTTAATACCTTTGCAGGGTATTAAAATGTTGGT
The DNA here is from genome assembly GCA_035046265.1 of Drosophila bunnanda. Taxonomy (NCBI): domain Eukaryota; kingdom Metazoa; phylum Arthropoda; class Insecta; order Diptera; family Drosophilidae; genus Drosophila; species Drosophila bunnanda. The sequence goes on along the minus strand of JAWNOB010000013.1, from coordinate 352,149 downwards.
CAAAAGCTTACAACGTAATGAAGGAGGTAAAGATTAACATTACAATACTCAAAAATTCATAAAATGTTTAATATTTTAAATATAAAAGCCCAATATACTAGTATTCTAATAAAAGCCAACATAAAACAGCTTTCCAAATTAAGATTAATGCATTTTGGGCTTTGTTATGATCGATTATGATCCTATGGATAACTGCAAGGGCATACAAACTTCGGTTTTCCGAAGTTAGCTATACTTATTGTCTTATTTTGATTTTTATTAAATAAATAGGTCTTTTTATTTTGTTTTACATATGGGAGGATTAGATAAAGAAAAGTATTCCATAAAAAGAATACTACATTTTACAAAAATCATAATTCATTGATGCAGTAATTCTCTAAATAAAGTAATTTGTATAATTCCAAAATCTAAGAGGATTACCTATTAAAAATATCAATCAATGAAATTTTATTTCATTTAAAACTGAAGATTATTTAAGGACTAGGTCATATACTCCGAAGAGGAATCTATGTTAAGGATTAATTTAAAGTGATAATTTAAAAATAAGATCTTTTAGAATCTCCCAATAAAAATAACAAACTAATACAAAGACCTATGCATTTTCATAGTTTTATTTCATTTGAAACTTAAGGCTATTAAAAAAAAGGGACACCTTATCCTAGGGCTATGTACAGAGAGACAGAGTGTGCTCCAGTGGCTACGTGCTGATGCCCATGATGGCCTCAATGGAGAAGCTGAGCTTGGGCTTCTTGGCGGTGCTGGAGTGCTGCTGCTGGGTCAGGCGTGTCCTGGGCGTAGCCACCAGTGTGTTCACAGGCGGCGGCATTGATTGATGCAGGTTGTGCTGATGCTGCTGCTGCTGCTGCTGCTGATGCTGCTCCTGCTGAACGGCCGCGGCAACGGTGGCAAAGTACAAAGCGTTCCCGCCCAGCGTCGCCTCCATGACGTGGTTCAGTTCCGGATCGGCGAATGCCCGCCGCTTGCGCATGCGCTCCATCAGCGGCGAGCTGAACGTGGGAAAGCGCTGCTTGTATTCTGCAACGAGGAATGGGGGGCAGTACCGAAATTAGTACGGATTAAGGACGAAAGGATACGGAATGGGGGGGGGAATACAAATTGCCGCGGATTCGTTCGGCTCCTAGGGAGTTGCGAGGACACACGATTGGAGCTATCGCATTGGGTAACCGGAGACGAGGCGACGGCACCGCACCAGACAGTCTGGCACCAGGATCGCCACTTATTTGTTTTCGGAAAGCAGATGGAGGAAAATGGGAAAAACCCAATGGAGAAGAAGTCAATTGCTGTTGCCACATTTTTCCCTCATCCCCCTGCTCGAGAGGTTTTTCCGTTTTGGTGGCGTATCGGCTTACGCCTCAAGTGATTGGAAAATGTGCGTACACACTTCGGGGCGTCCGATTTCCATTTTCCATTTCCATTTCCATTGTTTTTCTCGTCAGTCCAATAATTGCTACATATTGTTGGTGTTATTGTTGGCATTGTTATTGTTGTTGCTGCAGGGAATCACTCATTTCCTGTCCTCTCCACACCGCTGGCTCCGTGATCCGTGAGGAGTCGGAGAGGGGGGAGGTGGACACGATCTCCAATTACGGAGTCTGTCTGGACCAGACAGTCTGGCACCGCATGGTGGAGGAAAATAAAGGAAGAATGTATCATAGATACATATCTATCTATCTTTCGAATGCATAAACTAATGGTCAGCTCAACTGCCTGAATATTATTTCTTTCTAATTTATAGAACTTTTAAGTTAAACAAGAAGGGAAACTAATTACGGGAGGCCTTTGCAGTTTTCCGATGAATTATGGGAACGAATAGGAAATCAGAATCGGATCTTATTAAAATATTTGCATTCTTTGAATCTATATTTATTTATCGAGATTTTTTCGATAAATCACTTTTTAAAAGTCTCATAACTATACCAAAAATGCCTTAATATTAATTCGGAAAGCTTTGCTATGATAGTTTTTAGGAGTTTAATAAATCTGCATACTCAATTTAAAATTTAAGAAAATTAAAATTTTTCTTAAATTTTTGAAAATTTTAACGATGTAACCCCTTATCTTTTTTTCAAAAAATTTGAAAAATTTAGTTTTCAGCCGGAGATGGCTAGATCGACTCGGCTGTTGATGCTGATCAAGAATATATATGATTTATGGGGTCGGAAAGGACTCCTTCATTGCGTTTTAAGCTTCTGACCCAAATTGTACCCTTGGAAGGGTATGAAAATACTGATGTCAAAGTCTAACATTTTCCAAAGGAAAATATGGGTTTTATGTCTGATTTAGGTGGAATTCAGGGAACTAACCTTCCATGGCGGCGGTGATGTGAAGCGTGGACTGCTGCAGGCTGCGCAGCCGCTGCTTATAGATCCTTTTCTGGGCCATCAAGGCCTGCCTGGTGGCGGATGACGATGACAATGGTGAAGATGAGGACGCGGAGGAGGAAGTTGGATGCACTGGTGGCGGCGATGTGGAGGTGAGCGAGTCCTCTCCCTCGCTGCTGTTGTGCGTGGCGGTGCTGCCGGCGGTGGCCTCCAGGGCCTCCATGGTCTGCTGGCGCCGGAGGGCCACCTGGGCGGCCATTACCCGCTGACGGTCCACCACCAGCTGGCAGTTGGGGCAGCAGCACTCGCGCCAGCGGCACAGCCGCTTGTGACCCTTGACGCAGGAGATGACACCATGGTTGCGGCACCGGGCGCACTTGGGCGTACGCAGCAGGCGTCGCTCCCGGGGAGTGATGACTCCGGCGACTGGTGACGGCGACTCCAAGTCCTGGCTCTGCTGCTGATCCCGGCTCATCCTGGCTGGCTGTTGCTGATCGACTGAAAGGATTCGAGTTGGGACGCGCACATTTAAGCGCTCAGCGAAGGCGGGCGGTAACGGAGGCGATGGCAACCGCAGCTACTTGTCGCCGGCGGACCGACCAGACAGCCTGGCAGCGTCAAGTGGTTAGACTCGAACGGAGACCGGAGACCGGAGACCGCAGACCGGAGGAGGCTGGACCGGGTCCTCGCCTGCCATTGGCTGCTAATCGCTCGGTCTAAATATAGACGATCCAATGGTCGCACAGATGGGAAGCATCAGCGGGCAAAAGATACACTCAGCGGCAGGAGAGACTCTCTAAGGAGGATTTGATCAGTGTTGCTGCCTTATATTTATTGATTTTAATTTATATTTTATATTTATATTTCATTTAAATTTTATGTCATTATTTGTATTATAATTTTTGTATATTTTATTTGTATTTATTTGTTTTATTTAACCGCTTATCCGCTTGTCCGTCAGAACCCCTATCTCAGAGACTATAAGATTTAAAGGATTCTTCCCTTCCTTCTTATGGATTAGAATTATAGTTTGTATTCACATTTTATCAAGAATAAATAAATAAAAAATATTATTAAATACTTGTAATAAATCCTAGCCTCTAGTCCTTTTGTACGTCTCAGAGACTGTAAGATCTTTCATATTCCTTTACATGTTTATTATTTATTTATTTATTTTATGTGTCTTTGTTTGCATTATTCATTTTACTTGTATTTTTTATATAGTTTATATTTATTTAATTTTTATTTAGTATCTTGTCCTCTATATCTTCATATATCTCAGAGACTATAAAAGTTCACAGCTTCCACATTCCCATAGATAAGAATTGTAGTTTTTAATAGATAAATAAATACATAAAGCAAAATATTTACTATTTTCTTACCCATATCCTTGATTCTCTTTAGCGGGGTCTGACTGTAGTTATCCCATCTGTGGATCTCTATCTCGCTCTTTCTGTTTGGACTCTGTATTTCGTCAATGTGCATATTGATTTCTAGTTGTTTCCTTTAATATCTTGTATCCGTTTATATATATATATATTTTTAAGTCAATTCTGATTTATTTGTATAACAATTTGTAGCATTATCTCATATAGCACGTACATTTCATTTATATATATGTATATTTTTCGTATAAATACAAATTCAACACGAGTTCTTTTTTATTTTAGTTTGGCTAACAAACATTATGTTTATATAAAAAAAAAAAATAAATAAATAACAGACAAAAAAAGAGAAGCTTTATATCTATCTGGAAATTTACGGTTACAGTGCGTTTCACACATGTCAGGCCTGGAAGTTGTGGGAATAGGATTAATTTGTGGCCGAATCAAGACCAATTCTTTCATTGGCGATTGTCAAATGTTATCGAATTCAGGCCCGTTATGCGATATGTTATCGAAAGGTAGTAAATTCTTGAAGAATTTCTAGAAAATATATATCTATGTATACGTGCTCTTCTCCGTGCTATACAGTTGTGAAACACACTGTTCTGCCGTCTAACCATGTAAGCAGTTAAGTGATTGAGCGAGTTCGGCAAGATTGATTGACTGATTGAGTGACGTACAGGAGTAGTGCGCAGATTAAAGCTGTGTGTGTGCTGTGTGCGGTGCCCTCACGATTCGTTGGTCAGAGTATACAAAGGTGCGGCTAGAAAAGGACTCTTAGACGGGTGCAAGTGCGAGTGCAATCTACGATCTACAAGGACATCCAAGCGGATCCAGCGGACAATCTGGAGAATCTGGTTAATGGGTCTGAACTAAGCCTCGATCACTATAATTATTCGATTCACTTGGAATTACATAAATGCTTGCAAAGTTATTGTCCTTTACTGTTTACAAAAAACGCTCTCTAAATGGAAATCCATACATACATACACATATATACTACATACTGTGTGTAGGTTTGATCCAACTTGAACCAACTAAATCTAATTATAAAACTACAAAATCCGAACGAATGCAAATCATCATCACAAAAGTACAAAACAATCGCTGGTGTGTCCATTATATAATAACTATATGTATACCGTATATATATATATATAATATAGATAATACAATTCGGCTATGGATTGCAACTGTCGTTAAATACTTTGATTTCTCCGATACGATACAGACTCGGCACTCTGAATCATTCTAATATATCATATCACAATGCTCTCAAGGGGCCAGCGCTTTTCGATTTCGATAAAGTCTCGCTTTGGGTTTCTAGTGCAGATGGGGAAGCATCGATTTCAATCGATTTGCATCGATCTTTTCGATAGTTCTCCACCCCTACTCTCTAATTCAACAACGATTGATTGCCAAACGATGATCTATCTACGGGGAAGGAGTTTTACTACAATAACAGGGCTCACAGGCCATACAGCTCGCGAAATAATTGTATCGTCTCTGGGTTTCCACTTCAAACCGAAGGGGGGAATCGTTTTGAAGTAGGAAATCGGAGCTCTCAAGTGGCAGAAGTCCATTCAAGATGATCTTCAAATTGGAAAATTTGTATTTGAGTGTTGAAATGCTGTTTGGTTTCTGTTTTCACAGATTTTTGTTTGCTCAGACCAAACAAATGGTGACATTAAAATGCCACATTTTCCTTGGAAATAGTATTAATAATTAATATCTATCATTAAAAAGCACCTTAGAAAGTTGAAAAGTGTGCAATTAAATCTGAAACAAGTTGTAAAAAGTAAGTTATAGTTACTTTTTTAACATTCCTTGGATTAAGGACTTGAAATTTGCTCAGAAGGTATATATATCCTTAATCAATAACTTATATAAAGCCTAGAGAGTTTTACAATTATTTCGCTGGCCTTATGCAACGACAAATCTCAACAAGTGCTCGACTCCGATCCACCATATGCTCGGTACAATAAAATCCATTACATAACAATTAGTGCGCGACAATATTATTAGAGGTATATATAAGTTTATATATATATATATATATAACTAGTTAATAGGCTCGTTTTGTCCTTTGGTGCGGGGTTTTTTCTCTTTATATAATAATACTTCTGGTTCGGGGGAAGCAGTAGAAAAGTAAGAAATTCTCATGGCAAGAGTAAACGGGCGTGGTAAATGCGATTTTCCACAAGGATCTGTCTCTGTCTCTGACTCTGACTCCTTCTCTCCTTTACCGAAAGGGGTTTCTGTCTGAGTTTTCTTTTTGGTTTCTTTTTTTCTAACTAAAATGCGTTAAATTGAGTGCCGGCGACGAGGCGGAAAATTTGTGTCCAACGATCAAAAGGAAGCCGCTGCATCCCAGAGCCACTCCCTCCTAGACAATGCTGTTCCGCTTGGCGCTGGAGCGCTGCAGGGTGTTTTGCATGGCAGCCACTACCGCCTCGGCGCCGCCCGTAAACACCGGCTGATTGACTGCCCGCCGCAGGACATGCCACATGGCCACCGGTTTGCGCAGCGAGGAGAGCATCTGATGCCAATGCCGTAACCCCTTGCCCACAGCACAGCTACCGGCAACGACATGACCGAGTGGCACAGGAGCACCACCACCACCGCTGGTCACCCCGAAGACGGTGAGCCGAAGCTGGGTGGTGGTCAGGCTTGGTGGCGGCACACTGAATATCATTGATTCATTGAAGATGGGACTCCGGTCCTTGCGCTTCAGCGAGGTGCGCTTCTTCAGCACCTTGCGATCGTTGTCCATCAGGTAGACCTAGGGTCAGGAGGGAGGAGGATGTGAGCGAAATGGAGCTGGGCGAGGGACTCCCTCTCTATCTCACCTTGACAAAGACACTCTGCACGGTGTCCGGTGCCTGCTCCGCGTCCAGCTTGAGATTTCTGGCCTTCACCACCACAATGGTGAGTCGCTCCGCCGTGGGCAGGTAGCTCAGGGAGAACATCAGCTCCCCCCAACGGGCATTGCATTTGCGCGAATCCGAGAGCGGTATCCAGGTGGTAATTGGGCGCGGCATCTCCCCGATTTCCATCTCCGCCTCCCCAATCAGGGTGTGGGCTGGCCCATTGTGGTAGAGATGGAACCAGAGGGAGTGCCTCGCCTGCCGCTTCTGTAGCCAAAAGTTGAAGCTCTCGTTGTAGCAGGGCGTCAGGGCAGCATTGACCACCTGGAAGAGGGTGGGAGTTCTCCTCCATGTATATATAGAGAACTAAAAAGGATGTGCCTGGCACTCACCTTGGTCTGCATGGCACCGGGATGATCGGGCACCAGGTAGATGCGCACAAACGTGTCCAGGGATTCCACGCTGAAGGGGCAAATTAGACCCTTGGCCTCCAGGACACTCACTGTGAGTTCCATGCCCTCGTTGCTAATGCTGTTCCTAGAATGGAATGAATCTCCATGAGAGACCATGAGGAATCAGCGGGCGTCATCTTACTTGTCGTAGTTGAGGCCTACGCAGAGATATCCTGTTATCTGGGTGTAGGGCTGATCCAGCTGATCGAGGAAGAGCGTCGAGTCCGAGGTGACCGAGTCGCAGGAGATGGCCCGCTCTAGGTTAATGCCCTCCAGGGAGCCGCTCACTGATCCAGAGCCCGAATCCAGAGATATCTGGGAGCTATTGCGTCTGCCCAGGCCCATGCCCAGGCTCAGGGTAGAGTCCTGGCGCAGCAGAGAGCGTCCAAAGGACCAGGTGCCATTGCCATTCCCATTACCATTCCCATTGCCATTGCCATTGACATGTCCATTGGCCATGGGATTGCTGACGCCCAGCTTGCGGAACAGATAGTCCTCGGAGATGGTCTTCTGCAGCAGGTGAGGACCCTTGACCCGTTGCGACAGTCCCGTGAAGGGGTTCGTGGTATTGTGGAGCTTCATCAAGCGACTGGAGAGGCTCTGCGACTCCACAAAGGGATTGCCGTTATGGTGAGGCGAGCTGCTCTCCAGGGAAGGCGCCTGAACTGGGACAGGTTCCGGTTCCTGCGGAGGAGGAGCAGCAGTAGACACAACAGGAGCCTCTGTCTGGGAATTGGGCATCTGCTCCGTGGACTCGCACAGGAAGGGATTAGTGCTAGAGTTCCTGCGCTTCAGCGCCGGCGCTTTCCTCTCCACTTCCTCGGCTAGTGCAGGAGCGGGAGCGGGAGCAGGCACAGGAGCAGGAGCAGCAGCACCTGCCACCTGTTGACCTCCATTGATGCCCTGCTGCAGGGACACCTGTCGCTTGGCCGTTGGTCTCGGTATAGCGGTGGCCGACAGATTCACCGACGCTGACGTGGTAAGTCGCGGCGGCGGTGGTGCCTCCAGCGGCTGGGGCAGGATGCTCACTATCCCACCATTTAGCCGTAGGCAGGAGCGACGCTCCTGCTCCACGGCAGCTGGGGCCGGTGATGCACTCCCCACCTCGTTCACCTGGCTGAAGGAGAAGGACACCGTCTTGCTGGCGGGTCCGGCGCTATTGGGCGTGGAGATTGAAGTTGGTGCCGGTGCCGGTGCTGGGCGCAGGGGTTGCGGTGGTATGCCGCCATCCGCCAGCGGCAGGTTCCACATCGGTGTGGTGGCCTCCACCACCGTGGTGCCGGAGGAGGAGCCCGGTGCTATGGACATGGCGCCGCTGCCGTTGATCAGCAGCAGCTGCGTCTGCTGGGAGCGACTGTAGTCGTCCTTGTCGATGGTATCGAAGCGCTTGAAGCTGCCGCTGGTGCTCAGCAGGAACTCTGAGCCGGATTGGATCTGCAGAGGGATGGGATTTCTATGAGAAAGCATTGGCAAGCTAAGTTTGCTTATAATTCTCAAGTACTTTTTTGGGAGTATGTATGTATAATTGATTTAATTTCATTAAATTAAATCAATTTATGTATCAATCAAAGCTTTGTTGCTACTTTTAACAATTCTCCTTTAATGGGTTATAAGAAATCAATAAAGAAATGATTAATTTTCATTGAAAACTCTTACAATTCCCAAGTCTTTTTTCGGCTATTTAATAAAGTTCTGTACTTTTTGTACATATTTAAGCAAATGTATTAAATCAAAACACAAATGAATTGAATTTGACACTCACACTAGCCATATAGCCATTGGCATGGAAGAGCTTGTGCTTGTGGTTGGACAACCCGATCTTCTCCTCCTTGCTGGACCTCATCCGCATCCAGTTGGCGGCCCTCGGACCAAGGCAGTGGCAGGCGAAGAGCAGGCACATAACCAGTACCGCCAGCAACAGCAGCGCCAGGCTGATGGTGAAGCTCATCATAGCCGGCGGAGGAGTCCCTACCAATTACGTACCATTTCCGCTTGCCTTCCGCTGCCACCGAAAACGGGACGAGAAGCTCTTGAAATAAAGGTCTACAAAGTGTACTCCAAGGTAGAGATTAAAAAGTGTGTCAATGGGTTGGATGCGATGCAGTTCCTCAATTTTTCACCCCAAAGAAGCGGCGTCAATGAGTCATGTGTCAGGGAAAATGATGAACGAAGAAAATAAAACCAAAATGTTTTCATTGGAAACTGACGACAATGGCGTTATGACTGGGATTGGATTTAGATTTAGAGGTGGGGCCGAAGGCAAACACTTTCATCTTGGATCGCTTTACACCCAGAGATTTGCCTCGTCATTGCGGTGTGTGTGCGAGTGTGCGTGTGTGCGTGTGTGCGAAGGCGGGGACAGGTGCTCGTACTCGTTCTCAATCACAAAACTTTGACAGTTTTTCAATTGAATTTGTAACCAAAGACGCAGCATTGCCACTTCAAAGCGGAGAAGCGCTGCCCAGAATGATGGACAGGTTCGGCGGACAGGGAAGGCGTTCCTCAGCTGATGACAATGGATCACTTTAACCTGACCCGGCCAGCGACTCTCACCCACACCTCGGTCCCTCTCTAGAGTAACTAGAAACTCGGCAGGAATTACTGCTGGAACTTTGCAAACTAATCCCTCTTTTATATAACTATTTCAGGGTTCACCCCCCTTGAAGCTGCACTGTATTAAGCTCATTAAGCTCTATGCTATATATTCTGTTCCCTATTTACTGGCTCATTCGGTTCATTGAGTACCTCATTAAATCGGTTTAATTATATTCCAGCCGGGCATGGTTAAGTGCATTACATTAGAGCCTCGCGAGGGGTCCTGGCCAGGTCCTGGGGTCCACTCAATGCAGCCAACGTTGACAGAATAACAGGTGTAATGAGCACTTAATGGGAGGCTCTAACTATATGCACACTCTGGTTATATACACTTAAAAAAGGGACCTTGGTAGTTGTAATTGAATTTAGTTGCTGTCGCTTGAAATTCAAACAAATTTGTTTTTAAGTCTTAAAAACATTCTTAAGCCATTAATTATCCTGTTTTACGTATCACAGAATAAGTAATCTTCTCAGATATATAGTTTTTGGTTATCTGGAATATCTACTTTATCTAGAAATTAGCTCTGGAGGAGCCATAAGTTTTCCTAGGCCTTTGCTGCTGAGATTTCAAGATAATTTTCAAATTCTCGAACTCAATTTGTGCAAGTGCAGGACAAAGTTGGTCACACATTGTGGCTTAGAGGAGGAACTTTCGGTGCGGGGAGCCAGGGGCAAGGAGGAGAGCCAGTTGGCAAGAGGCCCGGCCAGCAGCCAGCAGCCAGTAGCCAGCAGCAGTCGTAGTGGCACTTTTCATTAACCTACTCCGAGGTCATTCCACTGGCTCTGGCTCTGTCTTTTGTTGCACACGCACACCCCGATATCTGGCCGCATATATACGCTATATAGGATATATACTGGGCCCGATATATGTGCAGTGGAGTGGAGTGGAGGCTTTTGGGCCTGAAAGTGTCGTCGCGGCTAGTGACCTCTTTTCTTTTTGAGGGAAAATGGGGCAGGCGGCCAGCAGGCAGCAAAAGGAATGAACTCCGGTCACGTCACACAGAGAGACAACTGTAATGAGGATGTGCCTGGTCCCTCCAGGGGATCCACACGCATCCTTGAATCGCACAAAAAACACATACAAAAATAAAAGAAAAATAAGAAATAAAAGGGGGAAAATCAAAAAAGTTTTCACTGCGAAATGGAGAGTGAAAAGCGGGCGAAAGTCAAAGTAATCAAAAATGTGAGGCGAAAACTGAGGAAATTGGGAAACCCGAATATCTAGAGCAACTTGGCGGAAATACAGACACACACACGTAAAGAGAGAGACGCTTTTCCTAGGCTATCCCGTAACAACACTAACAACAACAGCTGAAAGTAGCACAGAGGAAAGCAACACCTCACCTGGATTTCCCTCCTGGTTTTTTTCTCAACCACAAAAAAAAAACCACAACAAAAACGGGGAAAACAATCTTGATTTGTTAAATGGAACCTTGTGCGCTTTTCCCCAAGACTGGACACTTTAAACAGCGCACTTTATCTTCACTTTTATTTGCTGCTTTTTAACAACAATAATAATAATCAAAACAAGGAGGCAGAGAAGGAGCAGGCGCAGGCGGAAACGGAACTGCGGCCGGAAAATTCGCTCATTTTCGTAGACCGTTCGGTGCCAAAACTCGCGGCCAACTGAGAGAAAGCTGCAGCTTAAGCGGGGGGAAATCGCAATAATGAAAACAACAACAAAAATAAAACATAACTTTGGTCCACTTTCGTGGCAGAAAACCTTCACTTTCTCTCGCTTTTAGCTTTTTGTTTACGGTTTGCGAATCGCAAACGAGCTTATTTTCGTCCTTTTTTGCCGCTTTGGGACAGAGTTTGCCATAAATAATGTGCCATACCAGGGATTTCTATAAATGTATGGCTTATAGCACTTAACCATAATTATGGAAAATGGCCATAAACTTATGGAAATGGCCATAAATTAAGCTTAAATGGGAGATGAGTCACTTGTGAATGACTTAAATATAAATTATTGTGTTAAGAATAAAACTGTTCTTAACACAATAATTTATATTTAAGTGTAAATATGTTCTTACAAAAATCATAATCAAGTAAAGAACAAATTACATAAATGTATTTATTTCTTATTAATCATTGGAATGTTCCTGTTTTTCGAAAAAATAAAATCAGTGAATAATCCATAAAGATATGCATATATCCTTAAACTTAACCAGAGAATCAGCACTGGTCATACTTTTCTAATGCTCATTTCATTTAGAAACTTATATTTTTTATATTTAATTGTTCGGTTTTGTTTCCCTTGCGATAGTTTTCCCTTTGTCGTGTCACGTGCCTTCCAACCGAGCATCACTGTTCGATTAGTTTGCTACACAGGGGAAGTTGTCGCCGTGGAAGGCATATAACAGGACATGCTTCCGCTGTTAAGCATCCGCCTAGATCTGTTAATTAGCCGCTGGCATTTGCAGCTGTTAACCTAGCCCAACAAGAGAGCCTCTGTAGCAACATTGTTGCTAGTACATGTGTTGAGTTCGGGACTCTGTTAACCCTTTTTTTGGAGGAAAATATAAAAAAACAGAAAAGGAGAAGCCGCAGTGTGTATACTCTTGCAAGTGCCCATAGGATCATGGGTTCGATTGTGAAATCGATCATAACTAAGCCAAAAATACATTCATTTCAATTTGGAAAAGTCTTGTGTGTTAGTTTTTTGTACGTTAACAAATTTGTATACTCAGTTTACACATTTAAAAAATCATCAAATTTTCAATTTTTGAAAATTTTAACGATGTAACCCCTTATCTTTTTTTCAAAAAATTTGAAAAATGTTTTCTGCCGGAGATGGCTAGATCGGCTCGGCTGTTGATGCTGATCAAGAATATATATGCTTTATAGGGTCGGAAACGACTCCTTTACTGGGTTCCAAGCTTCTGACTGAAATTATAATACTCTGCAAAGGGAAAGTTTCACCTGACTTAAGTGTGAGGGTCAGTTTTGAAACTATCGCAAGAGTAAGACTATAATTTGTAGATATTCCTAATAAAAATTGTTACATCGCTTTAAATTAAGTATAGTAATGGGGTTAATTAATTGGAAAAGAAATGCATAACTAGCACAGCTGATTCTAGACATAGGCCTTATACCTGCTATAGCATCTATAAATATGATATAATTGTCATGGTTAATACTTACCCCAGTAGAGGACACACGGCTATCCTTTATCGTCATTGCTTAATTCCTTCCCGTGTAGATTTATATGAGGCTGTTCCCGAAATGAGCTTCTTCTTGGTTATCCCGATGTATTGCATTATCACTATCACTGCCACTATCAATGACACTATCACTAGCACTCACACTATAGATGTAAACAGGGGGGAGGCCGTGGTAAGACTAAGGCCAGTGATCGCACTGTACCCGTATTTATAGTCTCCGCGTAAAGAGTTGCACAGAGAAAGTGAGAGCGCGAGAGAAAGAGATATCCCTAGAGATAGGCAAAGGCAGCTAGGGAGAAAGAGCTGTCTCTAGAGATACACAGACAGAGAGGCAGAGAGAGAGCGGGAGGAGGCAGTGAGGGAGAGAGGGAGAGATATGGACAGAGAGAAAGCCAGAGTGAGGGACAGAGAATGAGGGACAAAGAGTGAGGGACAGAGCGTTAGGGATAGAGAGTGAGGGACACAGAGATAGAGTCAGAGAAAGCAATTCACTGCCATAACAATATTATATTTTTACAAGAACGGAAGCAAATATGCTTATAATTAAAAGCTACTTTAACCCTAATTACATTTTCGAAGAGCACTAAATTTTTTTAAGAGATTACAAGTTGGTATTTCTGAAACTAATTCAGTTTCTTTTGTGTTTAAAGAATTTCACTAACAGCTCTGCGTGCTTACGTACCACTGTGCAGCGTACATGCAGTTAACAGCGCTGTTGCGCCACTGTAATTCGCAGGGGCAAAGCTCTGATGGAACGCAAGCTGTTAGAACAGTTTGACCTTAGCCAATGTTAGTGCAGGTCCCGCTAATCCTGGAATTTTAACAGTTTCGCCGAAGCGAGTTTAAGCGGATTAAGACGAGCAGAAAAAAACACCGGGGGGAAGGGGGAGGGGACTTAAAACTTGAATAATAGATAGATACACACACACCAGGGCCCGGCTGGACAGCGGCACCAGCATCAGCACCAGCATCAGGAGCAGGAGCAGGAGCAGCAGCATCACAGCACCGAAAGGCCGATAATGGATTTAATTCGTGGTCAATCTAGCGTGGCTCCCCAAAGAGTAATGCGCTGAGCTGTGCCTGCGCTGCGCTGCGATGGGCGAGAAATGTTTTTACATCTCGCGCGCGCTAATAAATTCCATTATTTTTGTTGGGAAAGTGGATAATGGAAAGGGGAGATGGGAATGGAAATGGAAATGGAAATGGAAATGGAAATGGAGCTGCTGCTGGCATTTTTGGCATTCCTAGCCATATTCTAGCATTTTGCCGTATTAGTAGACATTTAGTTGTTGTTGCTGCTGGTGCTTGTGCTATTGCTGCTGGCCATTACGCAATTTTGGCAACGCAAATCCCACTGCGCCAAAATGCGCCAAGCCCCACGCCGGGCCACATCACACCACGCCGCCGATTAAAAAGTACACGGCCACAGCACTCAAAATGTGCGATAATTTTCACAGCCTATCCGGCGGAATTCCTCAATCAGCCAGCAGATTGTTGGCCAAATCAAATTGCTTTCAATCGACACTCTGGCCCTGGGTGTCCCCTCTCTCTCTATCAGTACAAGGACGAAAAAGGATGCGGCGGCGGTCCGTTTGTCGGTCAAATCTTTGGGTGTGCGAAAAACCGCACTTTAGTCGTAATGAAAATGAAAATGAAAATGATGCCGAAACAGAAACAATAAAAATGGATATAGATGGGGCGGGAATGTGTGTGTTTGTTTGTGTGTGTGTGGCAACTGGAATTGAAATGAATTGCAATGGAATGGAATCAAATGAAATAAAATAGGATGGAAAATTTGCACAATTGGGCAAAATGCTGCTCTGCCGAGTTGAGGAGTCAAAGTCAAAGCAAATAAATTGTGCAAATTGTGGTAAATTGCAAACTAACACACACAGTACACACAATATACACACATATATATAGTTATATATATATACACAGCTACAATATGTATAATAATGCTAAATGCCGAAATGATTTCAAATGCAATTTCAATTGAATTTGCAAACAGGCTTTTGGCCCTTTCTCCTCTCTCCTCTCTCTTCTTTCTCCAGTGCTGCAGCTTTTGGTAAAAAGTTTTAGGCCATACAAATAACACGGCCGAAACCCCTGCCCCCTGCCCCTCCCCCCGCCCACGCTCCATAAACTATCCGGAATGCCTATCAACGAGCCCGTCAATTCATGGCAAAATATTGCACAAATGTTAAGAGACAGGAGAGGCACTGAGAGTGGCTGCCTGCAAAGGGAGCTCGCTTGGAAACTCGCCGAACAAAGTTTCCAGGGGGGGGTGCCATTCCACCATTCCAGCCAGTCACTTCCACACGGCCCGCATCAATTGACAGTCCAATTAACCGGGAATTACCCGAACTATGTGGGTCCGTTGGAAGTAATCCCCATTCAGCGTCCCGAGTTTGCAACTCGGCTTGGGGCCCAGCCTCTCCTCTAGAGAAGTGTTGTAATTACATAAGCACCGCCATTTCGCCATTTGCCAGTTTTTCATCTCTACCCGCTGCCACCCCCCCCTGCCCCTCCCCCCTACGGAATTGTTATAATTACAAATGAAAAGTAAAGTTTAAGGGGAGCAGGGAGCAGGGCGCAGGGAGCAGCGAGAGCGTGGGTGAGTGTATTATATACACTTTTTTTTTTCATCATCTCGCCAAAAGGATAATTAAAAAGGCACAACACTTAAAATATATACGTATTATGGTGGCAAAATGGAGAGGGGCGAGTCCAAGGAATGCAGAATGCAAAATAATAAAATAAAAAAAAAAACAAAATAAATAAAGTTGAGTTCACTTTTGCACGGTTGAATGAACTCTTCACATCCGAGATTCCCGGCGTTGGAACAAAAAATGAACAACCATATTTCCATTCGCATCCATTCCATTCGGACATTCCATGTCATGAATCATGATTATAAAAATAAAGTTCTCGTCGTTGCCGCCCTCAGTATGTGAGTTATTTTCGAGGGTTCAATGAACGCGCATGCTGGCCGGTAACCTTTCCTTAATGGCAAAGGTACAAAGGATATTTTCGTATTACCTTTTTCGGCCAACTTAATCAATATTAAGGAGCTGTCCCTCACCGTCCCACCTGAAAAGTTACTAATTTTATTTCCCGGCTGCGGGCGTTCCCAAAAAAAAAAACACGAAGAATCATTTAAGTTTTCCGCCAACAAACTTTTGGCCTGAGTGATAAACTGTCAAAGTAGCCGGTTGTCGTTGTCGTCGTCGTTGCCTTCAAAAAGTCGGTCTTGTTATTAAAAAATAGTTTAGAAAACAACAACAGCAAAGCCAGCAGCAGGGAATTGTAATGAAATTTTTAACAAATTACTAATTTAGAAGAAACCCTAAGGGAATGTGAGGGTTACAGAGAAATTCTAGTTTTTGCAATTATTTTTTTGTAAGATGTTAAGACAAAATCGTTAGGAATGCTAAGAAAACTTATAATATCTTAATTAACTAAACTTAGCAGAAAAACAAAGCAAAAGCGGTCTTCTTTCCATAGTTTTAAGAAATGGAATAAATTACAAATGTAATTTAAAAAGCATACAAACTTTTCTAGTCAAGGAAATTGAATAATTAAAGACTTCCACTATTTTAATCCAGACTTTAAAGCAAATTCCTCAGAGTGTGTGTGTGTGTCCTTAATCCTTAATTCAATGAACTGGCCATGCATTTCATTGCACCCATTGAGTGAAAAACTGTGAAAACGTTGCGATGCTCTCTCGCCCCTTTTTTAATTTCCCTCAAAAAACTACTAGGAGTAATGTAAGTTTTCCTTTTGCTCAGCAGTCGGCTGCTGGCATATTACAAAAATTTCTGTAAATTCAATGATGAAGCCGCAGAGCTCACTATATGTACAGACATCCATAAAGTATATATATCTATATGTATATATATATTTTAAAGACCCACAGAAAGCCGGCTCTGTGATAAGCTTTCAGGGCATGGCCAGGATTAGTTTCCATTCATGATAATTCCTTATTTTTTTATTTTTTGCAGCAGCAGAGCCCACCAGCCCAAGTTGGTTGCTCGCTTTGGCGTTCTCCCAGTGGCACCCGGGCACCCGGGCACCGGGGCACCGGAGCACCCTTTTTTCCTCTGCCTGGGCCTCGGCTTACCTTTCGCCGCATGACAGACAGAGGGTTAAGGGTCTCACCTCCCCCACCCCCTCCTTCACATCCAAAAGCCCCAACCCCAACCCCAACCCCACTGTGTGCACCCCCCGAGGCCTTCATTATAAGCGTAATCTAGTCATCGTGCCTTCAAACTCGCCCATTGATGCAGTGACTCTTTGTGTCTTTCATTGCCAGGCGGCACGGCGCGGCACGGCATGGCACACACATACATCGAGCGAAAAATAGTACAAAATGCGGGTTAATCTCGACTTATTTCATATATATATACAATATATATATTTATTTACCATTAAGCCTATATAATGCATATTAAATTGAAATTTTGCCTCTTGGCAGTAAGGGAGAGGATGCTGTTCTATATGCTAGAATTTCAGCACGTTTTGGTATATCAGATATATAATATATATTATAATAATTATATACAAAACTGTAAAACAGGAAAGAGCAACAATCAAAGTCCAGAACAAAGCGTGAGAGCAAAGGACCTACAGGACACATGTGATTTGTTGTGGCAAACTCAAGAATTTGATGCCAAATTAAAGTAGCACCATTTTTTTAATGTTTCAAGTAATCTATAAACTATAAAACAGAAAATCCTAGTAGCCAGACGTTTATAATTCCAAACAGTGTATATAAACTTATAAAACGGATACATATAGTCGGTAAAATCGGTCATTTTAACTTCCAATTCGAACTTCTATACAAATTCAGCTCTGGTTCTAAGCGTAAGATGTTCTTTCATATCGTATTATTATTCCATATATCCTATAATGCCGCTGATCCTCCAGACAATCCAAAATGGTCCAAAAGTCATGGCTAAAAAGCTTCACCGATGATGAGAAGGATGACAACGAACTGCTGATGACTCTGGTGGAGCTAAGCATTTCCCTGGGCGACTATAGCCACGATGTGCTCAATTCCCTGGCCATCCTAAAACAACCGCCGTCCCCCGCCCTGGTGAACGGTCCCTCCGAGTTCGATCTAATCGAACGGTTTCAGCAGAAATTCATAGAGCTAAGCGATGCGGCGGACGAACACAGCAGTAATGTCCAAGGTGACTACTTTATGCAGGCGCACAAGCACCTGCAGGATCTCGAGCCGGATGAGCTCAAGCGAATCCAGCTTCTGGATCACTTGTATCAGCTCTTTGATGCAGCCCACCCAACGGTGGCGACTCCGTATCAGGAAACTGTCGAAGAGCTGCTCGGCTGGTAGCGCGAGAGCTTCTCTGGGGCTTTATGTTGGCAACTCAGACTTAGATTATGGGAAAATGTGGCAAGTAATTAAGGGTTAGAACAGAAAGTGTTAAGTAAATTGTATTTCATGGAAGATCCTCAAAAGGAAAGCTTATTTATTGGGAGAGAGCTATTTGGGGAGAGCTATTTTGGTTTTGGGAGATCCATTGAAAAACAGAAGCAGAGAAATGTGGCAGAGAGAACTCTCGGTGAGAGTGGGAGAGATGGCTTTGCTCTCTTGGTACCCAACTCTCTCTCTTTCTATTGATAGGTTTTAAGAAAAGTAACGAGAAGAGATTCGTTTCAGCTCCACTTTAATCTCTCTTTTGGCGAGAGAAAATTGTGTTACTTTCTGAGAAAACAAATGAAATGAATATTATAAATATATATCTAAAATTGTATCAACCGGTTTGATCTTAAAAGATCTCAGAAAATAACGAATTTTTCTCTCTTCGAAAAATAAGACATTACAAAAGCGAGAGTAAGAGACTTTCTTTTCGTTTTCCCTGCGAGAGAAATTAATAATCAAAAGAGCTGAGCCCAGAAATAATATTGAGATTATACATCACATAGTTAAGAGACCTACTCTCCATTTGCTGTTATTATTATTATTTTTGTATTAATAAATCATATTTTTATACCGATTTTCTTCAAGTTCCTATAAAATATAGTATTTCAAATAAAACCCTAGCTTGGTGCTAGGAATAAAATACATATATTCATATATATATATTGCCTTGATCCTTGATCCCAACTATGTTTTTTTTGACGTGTGCATATACACATGTAACCAAAGCTAGTTTCGGGAGGGAATCAGAACGAGGAGAGGCAAGCCAACGGAAGAGGAGGAAGAGAATGCAGTGTAGGATGAGGAGGAGAAGGTGGCAGTGAATGAGCAGGAGTGGAGGCGGAGGACAGGTGCATTGCCAAGTGCCAGATGACGTTGGCCCAACATCGGCGTATCCGTTGCCCGGCTGAATGAATGATATACCAGTTAGCCAGGACAATGGGCCACCTGACTGCTCCTCCATGCCACGCCCCCCTCCCCACACACAGCCACACACACGCACATGGAATGATTTGTCAACAAAGCCAAAAAAAACGACAACAGAAATAGAGAAATGAAAACGAGCAACGGGACAGCGGGCAACGAGAAATGAGAAATGCGAAAGAGAAAAAGAAATGAGCACCGCCGGTGGACGCATAAGGTCCGCCGGAAAGGTGGCAAGGAAGTGGCCATTGTAGAGTCCGTGCTTTTGTGGCCGGAATTCGCATTGCGACTCCGCTCCGGAGACCATTTGTCGCAGCGTCATGCCATCCTAGCCCCAAAACCACGACCGACGGACACGTGTCCTCGATGGCCATCGATGTAGATGTAGATGTCCATGTCGATGGCCATGTTGCCCCATGATGATGGCCCACAGATTGTGGCCGCTTTCATGGCGGACGGACGCTGCTCTGCTCTCGCACTTTTCCGCCAAAAGCGAAACGAAACCGAAACCGAAACCGAAACCCAGACCGAGACCGAGACCCAACCCAACCCAGGCCCAGCCCGGCGCTTTTCCGGCTGCCATTTTCCACCCCATTCAAACTGATCACTGCTGACGTTGGCGTGACTTTTGTGACTTTGGGTGTGACCCCCAGCGGAGATGCGATGATTGTCCAAAAAGGGGTCTTAGCCATGGGTGACCGGGGTGGTGACCGGAGACCGGAGACCGGAGACCGGACAGAGGCCTGGGGACCAGGGAATCGGGGACAGAGATTTATTTTTGCCGGAACTGGGACTTTATATGCGCTGGGCTCGACGCCATTGCCACAGCTCGCAAAAATGCTGACTTCTTTTTTTTTCAGTTATTTTTTTTTTGTTGTATTTTTATGTTTTTTTGTTGTTTTTTTTTTGTTTTTTTGGTTTTGTTTTTGGTTCTTTTAGCCTGCAACTGGGATTTCATATTCAACCAGATGGCATTTTACAGCGAACAAAGTTAATTGGTCTCACGGGCATCTCGTGGTCCTTATTTACTTTCAAATAAATCCGGATTTCGTTAAATGAAAACTTGATGGCCAGCCAGTCAGTCAGTCTCTCTCTTAAAGAAAACCCAGGCTATAGGTCATATTTTCCATTGATTTTCTTTCTTAAATTATATTACATTTTAATTACTGTGGCAGCACATATAAAAATATATTACAATCTATATATAAAAGGCTTTTTAATTATGTTTTTCATTCACGAATTTCGAAACAAAGAGCCAGTTTTATTAAGAACAGAATCAGAGGTACGTAAATAGACCAGATATTTATATATATTTTATATACATATATTAATATATATATATTATTGATGGTATATGTATATATTTATAAGTCTGGCATATGAACAGAGAACGATCTTCCTGGCAAAATGCATGAAATATGTTATTTTAAGCTCAAGATCATGCCGTTGAAGCATTTTTAAGGTCTCACAGTGTCACTTTTTCCCTAAAGTTTTTAAACAAAATACAAAAGCCACTCAGCTTTTCATACTTTCCCAATATTTCGACTCATTCAAACACACAAAATGCACATAGAATTCCGAACTGAAGTTCAAAACCTTAATTAGAGCAAAATGGCATTTGGCAATATTTAGATTCCGCTGCCGATTTAAAGGCATCACGATCTCTGGCCTAAGTGGTTTTGGCATTTGTATGCATATGTAATTATTTGCCTCTTGTTGGCTTTCGTCTAATAGCCTTGCTTGTTGCCCACTAAAACATTTTCTGGCACATTCAGAAAGCTGAAAACTTGTGCTCTGCTCTCTGGTTGCCATTTAATTTTTATTGGTCGAAAAACACTGGCCAAATATTGATTTTGTCAAGAGAGAGAGAGAGCGGAGACTGTTCCCCGCCCTTTAAAAACTGTTTTCCCCGTAGACGTTGACAAACAAGAGTAATTATATGTACTTAGGACCGTTTCCTTACACTCTGGTTAACTTGAAAGTGTCAGGTAAACTAAACAGCCCCTTAATATATATATATATACTGGATATATATATATATGCATATAGTATAATGCCGTAAAAGTGCCGAATATAAACAATCAGCGAGAACTCGATGCTGGAAGGGAGGAGAGCCCCCTATAACGTAGGTACACATTTCATCAAAATCGCCTTTTTCATATAAAATTGCTGTAAAAGCCACAACTGAAACTCATCGCCATCATCATCCTCCACATCCTGCACAGCCCCCCCTTTAGTGGCACCGACAACGGTGAATCCTGGCCCAGTCCTGGAGAGTCCTCTAGCCGTGCCGTGGATGTGGATGTGTCAGCATAAATAACAAGTGCCATACACTTTTTGCTGAGTTTAACTGCAACATTAAGCTTAGCTGGAGTAGCGCAAAATGGGCCCTAAAATGTAAACAACAAGTTGACAGACAAATGACATAAACTACACTCAGAAGTCATCTTACTGCAAATGGAACTTTAATTTGGGGACGACTGGGAGTGCTCCTGATGCTGATGCTGATGCGGATGCTGCTGCTGATGATGGTTAAGGAAGGTGGTATGGTATGGTATATATAGAGTGGGTAAGTCGGTGCGCGACATGGATTTTATTCCCATTGTGACTGCCATTAAGTGTCATCGGGATGATTCCATTGCAAAGAGCATGAAGGCCCCATGGCTAGCTTTATTTATGAAAGTCATTAAATCGTTACAGTGATTTATTTGCTCCCTGGGAAGCTGTAATTTGTAAAATCAAATATATGTAGTATAGAGATAATTGTCAATATTGAACTCTTTGCCGTTGCAATATAATTTAATGGAGTAATTAACGCCACAGAGTCACTCATTTTAGATGCTTTAATTATTCTCAATTAAGGTAAATGAAATAGATTTATAAAGTCACTATTTATTTACTTTTTTCTCTATCTCTCGGGTTTTATTTTATTTAAACCTAAATTCTATAGCTTTTACTATTATATTATTATATAGCATCGATCAATATCGATCAATATCAAGTAATTCATTATAATTTTTTATTAAAATATAATTTAATGTTTATTTTCATGTTAGAAACTGCTTTTCCTAATAACCACCGCAAGAGCTGGAACCGCAGGGCACCGGAGTGATGAGAGCTCCGCAGGAGAACACATAGTTTCGTGGACAGGGCGGCGAGGGAATTCCGCTGGAGGCTCCATATGGCGCCGCCGCCGGTTCTTCGTCCTGGTCATAGCTGCGGGCAAATCCGAATTTACCGCGCCCAAAGCCAGGACCACCAAAGCCAGGACCGCCGAAGCCGGGACCACCAAAGCCAGGACCACCGAAGCCAGGACCCCCGAAGCCAGGACCTCCGAAGCCAGGACCCCCGAAGCTAGGACCCCCGAAACCAGGACGTCCAAAGCCAGGACCCCCGAAATTATTCTCCACAATCACCTCCTGGACAATCTGCTGCTGCCGCCTGAGACGCTCCAGCTCCGCATCCAAGCTGCTCTCCTCCAGCTGCTCCAGGGACTCCAGCGCCACAGCGCCCAGACAACTGGAGGCGGCGGCGAACAGGGCGAGGAAACCGAGCAGATACTTCCACATGGCGAATCGATGGCAGACAGTGCAGCTGGGGCGGCGGTCAGGTGGTTTTTATAACTTCGCCCAAACTACAAAATGTGCTGTGCCAAGCGAAAAGCGAAAAGTGGAGCCAAACCAGAGCGACCAACGATGGGCAAGGTAACCCCGATGCCGATGCTTTATGCCCATGCCCGTGCCCGTGCCCATGCCCATGCCCTAGCTAAAAAAATATATATATTCTTATCCCTAAAAAACATGAATATTGATTTGGGACTCGTAGACGTGGTCATACAAAAGATCTACTTCTATCATTTTCAGCTTTAAATTCATACAAAAAATTTAACACCAAATGTATTAAATATATATACAGTTAATATAGATATTTCAAGGTAAAAACCATTATATATTCCCAAAATAAAAAAATATAATAAAGTTTAGTCTTATTCCCAAACTAAACAATAATTCAAACTGAATGAAGTCTTTTTGACCTATTTAAAAACATTTAAAAAATATTTTATATTTCATGTAACAACTATTGTAATGATATTTAATAATAATACTTTAATTATAAAATACCTCGTAATATATATGCATTAATATGAGCTCCCAAGCATTTTCCCAAACCGGAAATTTAAAGGTCAGCAAGTCTCGATCGGTTCCCATATAAGATATAATATATTTCGCTGTGCTTGTAAATTTTCGATCGTTTTTATGCCATTCTTGTGCCACCCCAACTTTATAAAATTTAACCTCTGAGATCAGCAAGAAATCTACGTAAAAATAGACAACTGCTTATGGCATTTAAATATATATAAATATTGGTCGCAGCTTATAATATATATATTTATTTTTATTACTTCTGAGCTACGCCTAGCTAGTGGGTTAGGTCAGCTACAGATTTAGCAGATCAATTAAAGAAAATCATTTCTTTAATTAATTATAATTATTTAATTACAAACCTAAAGAGTCAAATATATAATTATAGAAGAAACAGTATTCGGCTATAGTTTGAAATAATAATATTAATATAAACAAAAAAAGAGGTATCTTCGGCACACCGAAGTTTGTAATTGGGTCATTAAAAATTTTAAATTATATTTCGTAATTATATAATAAAAATAATATTATAAGTAATAGTAATACAAAGTAAAAAAAGACTTGAAATAGATAATTAGAAAAGTTGAATTTGTCTAAGATTAGCCTGCATTTAGCTTTCCTTCACAAATACCCAAAAGAGTAAAGGTAAACAAATGTCAAATGTCAAAAAAGAGAACCACAAAAGAGGATCGTATCTTAAAAGGCTCCCTCGCTCTTAGGTTTAATAAAGAGAGCAAACAAGCTCGTTAAATATTCAAGGACAAGAGAAGAAAAAATGGCGCACGTCGGCAGAGAAAAACGAGGATAAGAGAATAAAGAAAATCGTTTCGATGCACTCACCCCCTTCACATAGCTTGTTGCTGCAGATCTTAACGGTGAATTAGTGGACGAAGCGCACACATACACTCACACAAAAAAAATAAAAATAAAAGAAAGGCCTTTTAATATTTCATTTTATTAGCTTCTTTTATATCTCTCTCCTTTTATTTGAAATTACAACGGCGATTGTGCGACTCCAGAGAGTAGCGAAATTGAGTGGAAGGAAGAGAGAATGCTAATTTTAAGGCCCTTACACACTTAA
Source organism: Drosophila bunnanda (assembly GCA_035046265.1). Classification (NCBI taxonomy): domain Eukaryota; kingdom Metazoa; phylum Arthropoda; class Insecta; order Diptera; family Drosophilidae; genus Drosophila; species Drosophila bunnanda. The sequence continues at coordinate 327,751 of JAWNOB010000013.1, read as the reverse complement.
TTTGATATTCTTAATTTTCACTTGCACAATAAAAAAAAATCACTTACAAAAAAATAAGGCGATGATCTTGGCATTTCACTCGCTTCTTTCACATCTTCATTTTATTTTTCTTTTTTATAATTTTCACAGCGACATATTTTTTTTCGAGTGTAGCGAAACGATTGCGAGGAGGAAGGAGAGAATGAAAATTTGCAAAAAACCCGTTGCAGCGGCCCGGCTTCGGTTTTGGGGCTGTTCCAGTCCTTGCCCCCACTTCACGAACGCTTTTCATTCACTGTTTTCCCGGACTTTCAACACCTGCCACTGTTTTTCCGCCGTAAGTGGTCCGCGTCTCGTTTTTTCACCGATCTCCTTGCGCGGAGTCCCGTTGCTTTTTCTTCGCGGTTTTTTCCATCCGTTTCGTCCGGCGGCGTTAGAGGAAATGACTTCGGGAGAGACGGTGCAAGGCGATGAGAGGATCATGTTGGCAATGCCGCCAATATCAGTTGGCCAGATCAATAAAAATTGTAGCTTCGACCAGGACTGGACACTCGAAGTCGCCATCTTGGATTTTATTTTCCTAATTGGGTCAAATAAAATAAATAATTTGATGCTGATTAAGAATATTTAAAATGATCAATATTATTATTGAAGTCTTAATTTATTATTATTATTATTACTATTATTATTTATTACAAGTATTATTGATTAATTATTTATTTATTAATTTAAATGTTATTTAATTATTGTTTATTATTTATTTGTTATTTTATTTATTCCAATAAATATAAGATTCAAGCTACATTATATATAAAGTGGGTGGTGTGTGTCCATTCCTGGTCGGAGCTAGAAGTTTTTGCGGTCTGGCCAACTGATATTGGCGGCATTGCCAACTCCGCTCACCCGCTCAACTAAGCCTCTCATCGCCTTCCCCCCGCTCTCCCGGCGTCAACGAACTCATTTCCTCTAACGCCGCCGGACGAAACGGATGGAAAAAACCGCGAAAAAAACCAACGGGCGCAAGAAGATCGGTGAAAAGTTGAAACGCGGACAACTTACGGCGGAAAAACAGTGGCAGGTGTTAGTGAAGTGGGGGCAAGGCCGGGAACAGCCCCAAAACCGATGCCAGGCCGCTGCCGTGCTTTTTTTTTACGGTTCCAAGATCAGTTCCTTTGCTAGTTGTCTGCTTCTTTTTTTGTATGTGAAAAGTGCAAGTGAAAAAGAGAGAGAATATGAAGTCACGTGCAATACGGTACCGCAACCGTTATGGCGTCTCTCTCAACCGTTTCGCTACACTTGAAGAAAAATGTGTCGCTGTGTTAATTATAAAATAAGAAAATAATCATAAAATAATAAAAAAGCTGGTGAGAGGCCAAGATCAATGCGTAATTATGTTGCTAATAAATTTGATTTTTTTTATATGTGCAAATAAAAAAGATAAAGCTATCAAGTCAAGTGTATAAAGTACCGCAAAGTTATATTCTCTCCTCCCTCGCAATCGTTTCGCTACACTTGGAAAAAAATGTGCCGCTGTGATAATTATAAAAAAAGAAATAAAATAGGGAGAGATATGCAAGAAGCGGATGAAATGCCAAGATCAGTGCGATATTTTTGTGCTAGTGAATTTTGTTTTTTTTTTTTAAGTGCAAGTGAAAAACAGAATAGTAATTCAAGTGTGCAAGGTGCCGTTAACTTCCATTCTCTCTTCTCTCTCTCCTTGCAATCGTTGCGCTACACTCGGAAAAAGAAGAGTCACTGCGATAATTATAAAAAAAAATAAAAATAAAAGGGAAAGATGTGAAAAAAGAGAGTAAAATGGAAAGATCAGTGCTTAATTTTTTTAATTTTTTTTTTATGTGTGCAAGTGAAAAATAATATCACATTAAGTGTGTAAGGTGCCGCAAAATTTGCATTCTCTCTTCCTTCCACTCAATCGTTGTTCTACTCTCTTGAGTGTCACTCTCAATCGCTGTGACAAGTTACAAAAAGGGAGAGAGAAATGGAAGAAGCGGGATGCAATGTTTGAAAAATTAAAAGGCTTTTTTTTGTTGTTTTTTTTGTGTGTATGCTTTTCGTCAATAATTCGCCGTTGAGATCTGCAGCAAGAAGCTATGTGAAGGGGGTGAGTGCATCGAAACGATTTTCTTTATTCTCTTATCCTCGTTTTTCTCTGCCATCGCGCGCCATTTTTTCTTCTCCTGTCCTTGAATATTTACTGGCTTTGCTTGCGGAACCTAAGAGCGCGAGAGCCACTTTCTCTTAGAATATGATCCGCTCTTTGGTTTTTAGTTTTGACATTTGGAAAGCTGCTGCCTTTGTTTACCTCTTGTTTACTTGCTATTTGTAAAAAAAAAAACTAAATGCAAGCGCGTCTTAGAAAAAATGCTACCTACTTTAATATATATATATTTTACAATATATTACTCATATTAATATTATTATATATAAGAATTTTACATATAACATTATACGATTTAAAAAATATTTTGAATTTGAACAAAAATATATATATTTATATTATTATGTTATGTTATTATGCTATTATTTTCCTTTTACAAATATGAATTGATTTTTAGTGATCCAATTTCAAACTTCGGTATGCCGAATTTACCTTCTTTTGTTGTATTATATTAGAATTTTTGGTATAAATTATTATTTGAAGTATAAATTATATAGATATATTCCTGATCAGATATAGATATATTCTTCATAATCTCACTAGTCGGAACATTTATTCGAATATCCCATTATATATGCATGCACCTCTTAGGGTCCTCATTAGTATCATGTTTTATTATCACCATGTTATTGGGTCAATCATAAAATGTCATCAATCAAAAAACAAGAAATTGCACAAAACTTAACAGAACTCGATCAGAAGTTGGCCAGAACTTGTCCAGAACTTGGTCAGAACTTGATACAAAACAAACGTCGCTTGGTTGTAATAGAAATTAACTTGAAATTGATATTTTATTGAATTACTTGTACTTTCTATATTGGCCATCCATCACAGTGTTTTGAAATGGAAAACAAGCTGGTTCTTAGCTGATTAAATTTATGCGCTGCCCCAGTAAACAAAATATCATATGTTGTTTATATTTTGTTCATACTTTGTTCGCAATTAAGTCCGCTAATCAGCCTGTATTTGTCCCCACTTGGTTGTTTGCTAATAAAGAATAAAGAAAAAGGGAAATGGGAAATGGGAGGCGAGGGCCAACAACGATGACTGTCATTTGCCGGCACTTTTATTTATATTTTTATTTGCAGACCGGGGCGGGTAAGCACATATATGTATATATCCTTACATGTATATGTGTATTTGTTGACTGTCACGAGGACATGTAAGGCGCTTCATTAGTTAAGCAACTTTTCTAGTCATAGTCAAGAGAGCCAAGCCTGTGCTATTTATTTATTTTCTTTTTTTTTCTCATGTTAGCCAATATATATAGCTATGGCGATGGCCAAAAACTTTTGCTGGCATGTATAATAAACGAGGGAAAAAAGTAAATACGACATATGTATGCAGTACTTGGGGCTGTAATAAAACGTACTGCTGCATCTTTAATGTGCCTAAGGAAAAATGAAATGGACTGACAGTAAAAGAAGCTGAATTTATTACACTCGAACGGGGAGGGGAGAGCTGGAACTGGAACTGAAGCCGAGACTGAGACTGAGACGGAGACGGAGGCTGAGACTGAAACTGAGGCTCAGCTGAGTGACTTATGTAAGTGTCAGCCCATATTTTTAACCCTCTGTGCTCCAATTACGGCCACCGCCCCAAAAAAGTGAGCTGGGAAATGGGGGGGGGGGAAAGCGCCATCGATAAGCACTGCATACTTATGTGGGCTGGGCCCAAGTTATTAAAATCAACAGCAATAAATTAGCATATTTTATGTTTGTATAAATACATTTTGGGAGGGCGCCTTGAGAGAGGGCGTGGCTCTCGGGGAGTGTGTGAAGTTTTTGGCTCAGCACTCCGAACTGTCGCCGAAAACAGGACCAAAAACCAAAGGATACTGATACTGATACTGGGAGAAGACCAGGGACCACCGGGGGTATGACAGAAATGCACCAGGCACATAAATCAGGACAAAGCAAAGACAAGGGAAAAGTTGTAACCCCCCAACCCCCCACCCCCTCTTGGCAGCCACCCACAAAGTGTTTAGGGAAATGCGGGGAGGGCGAAATGCAGAGTCCGTCCTCGTTCTCGTCCTCGCCAATGGACAAACAAGTGAGGATTTTACATTTTGCTAGCCAACAGAAAAAACAAAAAACAAAAAAAAAAAGAATTTATGCAAAACAATTGTCAACAATGAGGGAAGAGGGGAGGGAAACGGGGGAACAGAGCATAGAGTTTTCCCCTTCAAGAGCAGGATTAGTTGGGGGAAAAGGCTGCCTTGCCTGGGTGCCAAGGCGAGTGCATTGTTCTCTTTACCCAATATCAGTTTTTGGAAAATCAGTTGGCAAATGCGTAACGCCTTGGCAGGTCCCCTTCACCACCCACTACCACCCCGCCCCCATTAAAACCAAATAAATTCCGACCCCCACACAGAAGGCGAGAGGACCTAACGCCTCTACACGCCCACCGCCCACCGCCCACCGCCCCAACTAAACCGCACTGCAATGTGACATTATCTGCTTTAATTGCATAATAAAGCACTTTTAATTAGGTTTTTACATAAGAGTCGACCAGAAACAGCGCGGCCACGCCCAGTCGCCCAACCGCCCAACCGCCCACCGCCCCCCAAAAGAAAAAACCGCACAAGTCGTTAAATGCGAAAGGGGGCACGGGTCGGAATTCGACTCTATATAGGATCAGTGAACATAAAACAGAATCTCATTTAAAAACTGCTAAAAGAAGCAGCGGTTAAGGGCGGTGGCTAAATGCACCGGCAGAAATTTAATTGCAATTAGTAATTTCAAAAGCAAATCGAAAGGGAAAGACCTTTGAATAGGATAATTTATATAAGAAATATTCTAAAGGAACTATATCCTGTAATAATGTAACATCGTAAAAAGTGGGAAAACCAATTCACAGAATTTAATAGCTCAACAATTTTATTGCCTACTTCTGGGCAGCGGTTTTATGGATTTCAAAGCCCTAGTGATAATGAGTTGTCCTTGAAAGCGCCACACAGAAATCCTGACTGATTTGAAATCCCCTCAGAAAGTGTGTTTAAAGGGAGATTGGAAGCTGGTTTATATTAAAGAGTATTAAAGGATCATATATGATACTATACAGACTTTGCTAAGGATATTTAATTGAAATAAACTACTTATTAGTAGCTACTTCTACCTTTTTTAACCTTCTTTTAGATGCAAGCTGCAACTCAATATTAAAGAATCACAAACGTTATGTAAATGGCATTAAAATTGTGCAATTAATTAATAGTTATTGGCGGCGCTTCTTTCAATTTTCATTACTCTTAATACCCATCAATCGATTTTAAATACAAGGACTCGGCATGTTCCTGTTTTTCTTTGTTTAATTGCACATGCAAACGGGCAGAAAATACAATAAAATCTGTAAACAACAGCAGTCGTGTACACTTTTTTAAGTATTTAACACCTAGTGGCAACAACACACACACACACTGCACTATGCTCTTTTATTGACAATTAATTTCGAACCTTTCAGCTGCATTTTTCCCTTTTCGCTTCGCTGTTTGTTTCACAATTCAAAAAACCCCCATTCGCCTTTGTCCCGGCGGGGAATCCCCGAAATATTCTTAGGGACGCAGCTGGATATAAAATTTTTATATTTGCCAGGGATTTTTTGTGTTCTATTTGTTTTTTTTTTCTATTTTTTTTGGCAATGGAAAAATCGATTTGATGACAAATTTTTTTGTTGGTTGGCGATGCTTGTTTTTCTCCGTGTCGAGGGGGGTGGGGGCCAAAGATGCGGGCTGGTGTGGAAAAAGGCGTGACACAAAACTTTGCCTGTCTATATTCCCATATCCTTTATATCCTTTTCCTTTTCGCTGTGTGCGGTAAGGACGAGCGGGTGAACGCAAAAAAAAAAATATAACCCTCGAACAAAAACAAAAAAAATAAAAGTGAAAAACTTAATCCAAGTCCAGTCGAGCTGCATGCACGCAATGTTAACTTTTGCCAAAAGCGGTGCTGACAAGCAGGGGTTCCTATATACGAGGGGAGGGGAGGGGAGGAGGCTTGGGCTGGCCCCCAACGACCTTCAGCTGGAGGAGACAGAAGCTGAGGCTGGAGCTTCGCTCCGGTTCTGTCGCTGTTTGTGCTTCAATTATGCCAAAAATGCGCACTGACACGTAAAAATAATGCATACTTCAAGGCGCGCCACCAAAACCGCACACTACAATATACATATATAAATATATATATATATATATGTGTGTGTGTGTGTGCGTACAGTCGATCCTCCACGGCACGAACTTGCACACGAACTTTCTATAGCAAATGAAACTTTGGCACAAACTAGCAACAAAAGTGATTACCAGAAGTGCTTAGCTTAGCCACTTCATTTTCAAACAATTATGTGTCCATTATGGTGGGAGATGTGTTGCAAGATACTCTGGAATCAGAAAAGATATATATATCTATATATGTATAAACATAAATAACAAGAAAAGTATGAAGGCGTGCAGGGCATACATAAATTCGTTAGTTAGTTAGTTCCTTTTTTGGGCTCTATTAATATTTACCTACTTACAGTTCTCAACAAATTAACTTGTGTTTTTTTTATGGACTTTTCTTGCGTTATGTAATTAACATTACATTATCTGTATTCATTATACAATCATAAATCCTTTCTTTTATTTCAAGAAATGCTCTAATTTTAATAATGTTGTATAACTAATGTTAATACATTCGAGCATTTCTTTAAGTAAAAGCAAGGATTTATGATTGTATAGTTAATATAGGTAGAGATCCTCATTTATTTTAAGTTACTAGCTAAGTAAACGTATGCTTAGGTTAAGTTCCTGTTAGGTTAGGTTCCTGTTAAGCTGTTAATTGATTATTAATTATGACTACTGTTATCAGAACAATTAAACCCATTTAATTAATTCTCTTCGCTCTTAGAGAGACAAGCGCTTCAAAGAGATAGCATTAGCATAATGATGTAACTATGTAAGGTGGCCTAATCAGCTTTGTGAAGAACGATAAACATTTCCCTTTACTCTCTGCTCTCACAGTATATGTAGCAATACTCTTATTATCATAAGAGAACACTTTCAGCTACAGGACCACCTTTCAATATTTGCTTCATGCAGATCACAAAGAGAGGAGAGAAAGAGAGTGAAGGAGAGTGAGAGCGCCCAACTAACTAACTAACCTAACTGTGCTTTCTCCCACCCAAGCTAGGGGAGTTGATATTTTTGAGAGCATACATTATTTGCAGCTCAAATTTCCCTCCTACGGAAGTTCAACCGTACCTGCATATACATATATTTATTTCTGGGCCGTGCAGAGAGAGGGGAGGGGAGGGGAGGGGATGGGCAAGAAAGAGCGACCGAGTTGACAATGCCCGAGGAGACGGACGGACACGGGAAAAATCGAGAAAAGGCTGGAGCGGCAAGAAGGGGGAAAGGAAAGGGTGTATGTGCCTGTGTGTGTGTGTTTAGAGTGAAATGAGGAAAACCAGCAGCGGCAGCCATGGCAATGCATATAACATTTTAATTTCCTGCTTATTAGCTGGGCCACGCCCACAAAAGGCAGCCAGCCGACGCAAACTAACCCGGCACACAACCACACGTCCGCACGCCCGCATACCCGCACACCCGCACACACACCCGCGCCCACACACTCACTTACACCCGCCCACTCGAACTGAAACTAACACACACTCACAGCTAACGAACCCGCACACACACACTCTCGCCCAGACGCACACACACACTCGCGAGCCACTCACCCACACCAGCTCAAATAATACAATACAAACAACGACTTGGAGTGCACTCTGCGAAGAGATTAAAAATAGATTTAAAGAAAGCGCTTAAATGGAGCAAATATAAGCCGGAGAAAGAGAGCTGTAGAAAAACACACCGGAAGAGGGGCCAAGGAGAATCGAGAATAGACGGAATGCGCATAAAAACGTGGCAGCCAACGAAAGCCGATAAGTGGCACGAGCAAGAAGTAGTCACAGTTTAAAGTCACAGTACCTCAAAAGCTAACCAAGATAACTATTTTTAGATTTCATATTTATGCTAAACGATGATATTTTATGAAATATTTTAAGGAAAACCTACAATTTCAATGGGAATTGTTATGGGAAGATGTCTAAAAGGAAGAAAAGAGCATATTTTGGCACTATTTACAGTGATTTATGGAAAACTTAATCATCAAAAATTGATATTTAACATTTCTTATATATTTAATACCAGAAATAGCTAGTTTTACCACATTTACAATGGATTAGAAATCAAATACCTTTCAATATGTTAGCCAAGAAGGTAGAAAAATCAATTGGAAAATGCCTAAGAACCAGGAAAGCAAAAGCCGATGAGTGAAAAAAACAAGAAGTCACCAAGAGATTGAGAGATAGTTTCGCTCATAAGCAGATATCGGATTCCCCTCTTTTCCTGTACTTGTCCAGAATATTAAAGTTGATGCTTAATTTAAGTGGAAGGGAGCAAAGTGCTTTAAGGCAAGAAAATATAAAAAACCTTAAAATATGCAAAACGAAACTCTTATCTAAAATTTACATTCCGTCGTATACGTAATTTGGACACAAAAGGGAATGCAATTTATTCCAAAGCTTGTTGCTATTCTTTATTTTTTTAGCGACTAGTTTTTATAACAAGGTAAATGTTTATGAACGACAAAAATGCAAGCAGGCAAGCGCAGGGCATAAAGAAAAATGAAGGAAATTTCGAAAGTGGCCTATTTGCCCTGTACTTAGGGTACCTACTTTTCCATTCGGATTCGCGTTTGTTTTCTTTTTTTTTCTGCCTTTCTGGAGCACTTTCTGTGGCTTTGGGGCTCGCGAGGCTGGCCTTAACCAAAATCAAATAGATTCTTCTCAAAAATGTTGTATAAATAAAAACAATGCGAGGGGAAAACATGCTTTTTAATTGGCTGCACAACATTGACCTGGCGTACGTGACGTATGAGTAATATTTATGTGTATTTGTGAATGACTTGCACAAATAGCTGAGCGAAATAACGGAACAAGAGCCGGGTAAATGCCGACCAGGAAGAGAGAGAGAGAGAGGAAGGAGAATGAAGGCAAAAAGGAAAGGGAAAAGGAAAGGGAAAGGGAAAGGGAACGGTACAAGGGGTGAACATGGAGGAGGCGGTGGAGAAAAACGAGAAAATCCACTAGCGAATCTACCCGGTGACCCAGGCGACTAACGGGACATACGAAGATGCAGTGGCAAAGATACAAGTACAGGCTGACAGGGCTCCTCATGCACACGGATACTCAGCTGCAGATACATACACTTACGTGCAAGCACACACACACACACACACACACAGAGTACATAAATGCAGGCATTAGTACACGGCAAGAAATTATTGCAACGCAATGTAAAAGCATATTAATTATGCAATTTTATAAGAAATTATTGCAACCCAATCTAAAAAGATATTAATTATGCCATTTTTTAAGGGTCAGCAATAATTTATATATTTATTATTGTTCATAATGTCACATAGTTTATTGTACTTAAAATTACTAAAAATAAAATAATAATAATATGATAAATAAATGATCAAATAGCTCCAGTTTAGCAGAGGTGTAACAGCAACTTATAATTCAATTTAAGATTACGAAGGCTGTTAAAGTTAATGTCCAGATAAACTTGCTGTTAATTTAAATCTGGTTTCTCAAAATCGTATTTATTTATCCTTGACGGTAACTTCTGGTTAACTAAATCTAATATTACGATTTATTTAAGAAGAGATTAATAACTGCATTTTAGAGCCACTTCATGGTATAACTTAAGAAGGACTTTGGGAGTAGACACAAGTTAACACCCAGTTAAATAATCATTCATTCATTCAAATAATATGACAGACACATAACGACAGGTTAGAGTTAATTTTGACATTGAGATGCTTTTGTTGCTGCATTTTTCCACCGTGTATGAGTGTGTGTGGGATGCGTTTTGTTTGTCATGAGCGCGCGGTTGGCATCCAGCCTACGAGGCCCCATTTCCGCCTTCGCATCTGCCTCCGCCAGCCACCCAGCCACCCAGCCACCCAGCCCTCCCCCTACTCCCCCCCCACTCCCTCGCCCACCCATCCCTCTATCCGCTTGGTGGTGTCCCTCTGCATCGCTCGTTTTCCTGTCATACCCCACACATTTTTCATTACACACTCTGTCCCTTGCAGCAAACGAAATTTTCGGATGCGCCTCGCGCGTCTTGCCACGGCGGCTTGTACTTTGCCACTCACACACTACCACACACACACACACTGCCACACACACTGCCACACACACTCCGCACACTGGCACACTCAGCAGCCGCACACTCAACCAGCCAGCCAGCCACACTCGAACACACACATGTGGCCAAACAATATAAATCACCAGCCAGCACTCACACAAACGTGCGACAGTGGTGGAGTTGGAGGGGGGGCCGCCGACCAGGAAGTAGGATGAAATATCGATTTAATATAAGCCGGCGAAATGTATATACATATTTTGAGAATTATACCAAAACGTGACTGAAACATATACAAAAAGAGAGACGGTCAAAAACGCAAAAACGCCCCGTTACGTAATCTGCCGCAACAAACATTTTCCCTCCGCATCCTCCGCCCCCTTTTCCCATTTCCCGCCATTTCCCTCCATTGACCGGGCTTAAATGGCGCACAAAATGTGCATTGCAATTGGGGATACACAGGATTTTATACAGGTTTTCATCTATTATTTATATATGTATGTATTTTTTTTAACATTTAGTTTTTATTATTAATCCGCTGGCAGGAATATTGTTTTTGTTTTTTGTTTTTTATGGTTGGGTTCCATTGGCATCTATAAATACCGGAGGAGATTTATAACCGCTCATATTTACCTTAGCCACTAATATTTCACCCTTTATATTTCAATATTTCCATAGGGAAAACTTTAATTTTTTTTACATTCAAATGGGAGCAAGGAATGCCAGTCCTTTAAGAGAGGCTCCTCCTATGTATATATGTATATATCTCGCTAGCATGTTTATGTTTAATTTATGCGCAGGCATGGTTTAGGAGCTAATCACCCATAAGTAGCCTTGTTGTCTTTCCCCACAAATCTTACCTACAAGCAGTTGGCGTAGACTACAGATGTTGTTGACTTGGCGTACGTGTCGTATGAGTAATTTTATCTGTCGCTCATACGTATGAGCATATATATATATATATATTTATATTCGTATATATATAGTTTCTCATCCATCTATCTGTCTGCCAAAGAAGATGAAGAAAGTAGAGAAGCAGAAGTCGACGAATAAAGCATTTTACCCTTTGTCCTTAATATTATTATGGCAAAATATTACAAAATTAATATTTTACTAATACGAATGTTCAAGGATTAATTAGGTTCCTGAATCTATTATTATTATTATTATTATATCAAAATATAGCTAAACGACTATTTAAAATATTTAAATATTACCTGATTTAAAATATATATTCGTAGATAAATTAAATTTATATGTCCTTATAAAAACGATACATAAATCAACTTTTTTTATTTGTTTTAAATTTTTTTTAATAATAATTAAATAATAACAAATTTAAAATAAATTCCATATGCCTTCCAGTAAATGAATTCTTCAATATCTTGAGTTTACACCTATATACTCCCCAAAGGTACTCCTTTTATGAGGATATTTTGCAGTTCGTTCTCACTATAATTTACCAACAAGGCACCAAATGCATCGCCCCCCTTTTTCGACCACGCCCCTGGCTAACTGGCATGGTGGCCAGGACTAACTGCCGCCAATGGTGGTGAGGTGACCGCACTCCGGACACCGGCTACCGGGCGGCGGCCCTTGTCCGTGTCCGTGTCCGGGTCTGGGTCCTAGTCCTGGGGTGCAAAGGTCCGGCTGCGCTCCAGTTCCGGGGCCGGGCATTGAAAATGTTGATAATTGAATTCACACGTGAATGATCACAATCTTGAAGCCTTTACTTGCGTCTATTGGCCTGGTCCGTACCTCGGTTCTGGTCTGGTCTGCTCTGTATCCAGAGCAAGTCAAGGGGCGGCGACTGTGAGGATGTAGGGATGCAGGGATGCAAGGATGTGAGGATGTGCCAGAGAATGGGAGGCCGAGGAGAGGCCCAGATTGAATCTGTGCCGTTTTTGGCAAGGACTAAAGCGAAATGCCAAAGCCAAGCCCAAAACCGAGACCAAAGCCAAGTAATTATGATCGTAAATTGATTAGGCAACGAGCAAAGCATACAAAGAGGGAGGGGGGCTGGAACGAAGGACGACCAGACCACACAACGGGGTTAATGGAATTAGTGTTACATAATCTCTGTTGTTCCACTGGCGCTGGTGCTGGTGCTGTGCCGATTGCTGCACATGGGTTAACCCTCCAGCCGCCGTTCGCAAAAGTTTGGATAACTTTTCGCATAACACCTAAAAACAGGACATAAGCACACAACAAGTGACTGAGAAAATCACACTTTCGAGTGCCATTAAGTTGTATCTCGAGAGATCTGAATGTGAAGATGCTGGGCTCGGGGCTCCCGAACTATCAAACTAGACGACGAATCAACTCTGACACAAAACACTCCAAGAAGAACCCTCGACGGCAAAGCATTTAGAGCACATTTTTTTTAGAAACCAATCGACTTGAAATCTCTAGAGCTTTTCTCTCAACTTTTGTTGTTCTAATTTATTTTCCCTTTTTTTATTTGTTTGTTGAAAACAAATCAATTTGAACTATGAAGTCTGCATTTGTAACGAATGGTATGGAGATTATGTCAAATTCGACAGGTATATATTTATGGCCCCAAGATAAAGTTTAATAAGGACAAACATTCGTTACTAATTGTAAAAAATATATATATTTTAAATTTTTAAGAAAGGAAAAATATATATATATATAATTCAAACGGATATATCTAAATCAAGTCGCCTGATTATGCTAATCAAGGTACCTATAAAAATGCATCCCTAAAAATATTGTAATACCCTTGCAGGATATTTTAATTTTAATCAGAGGTTTGCAACGCGGTGAAGGAGTCATTTCCGACCCCATAAATCATATATATTCTTAATCAGCATCAACAGCCAAGTCGATCTAGCTATCTCAGACAAAAAAAATTTTTTTTTAATTTTATTGAAAAAAATGTAAGGGGTTACATCGTTAAAATTTTGAAAAATTTGACAAAATAATTAAATTTTTTTTAATTTTAAATTGATTATGCAGATTTATTAAGCTAATAAAAACAAACATAGAAAAACTTTCCGAATTGAAATTTAGGCATTTTTGGCTTAGATATGAGTTTTTTAAACATAAAAATATCGAATAATTCGAATATTTTAAGCTCGATCGATAGAAGGGTATATAAACTTCGACTTTCCGAGTTAGTTTCCTTTCTTGTTATTTGTTTTTATTATCCTGATCGATATGGGTAATAAAAACCCCATGAAAATCATAAAAACAAAAGTACCGCAAACGAAAATTCGTCACTTACATAAGTACAAATGCAATTTTAGGGTTAAAGGTGCGCATTGCGATTGCAATGTCTTCGCCCAAAATCGTGAAAGCAACAAAAATGTTTATGGCCAAGTGTAGCGAAAGCCGCCACATTGGCCGCCTGAGTGAGAATCTCACTTTGGCGAAACATGTTTGAGTCGTAAAAAGGGTGCATAAATCTAAATAAATTTATTACGAAAAGCGCCGCGGGGAGCATTCGTCACCTAAGTGAAAATTTCATTTTAGCAAGCGACTTGTGTCCTGCGGCAGACCCTCGAGACGAGCAAAGGGTTAAAGGGAGCGTCGCGCATATATATATATATATGTGTGTGTGTGTGCGTGTGCAGTGTGCAAATGCAATGTTTGCACTCAGCTCGAGAGCACTCAATTAGAAACGTTAAGCTAACGACGACCGCTGCTCTCTCGCTCTCCCTCGGCTCGTATCCGATCGACGGCATGAACTTGAGGGGGACGGGGCTATACACCCCTCTCCCTCAGCCAGTCGCTCTTTCAATCACTCTCTGCCCTTGCACTCGCACTCGCTTTCGCACTCGCACTCGCACTTTCGCACTCTTGCAGTGCCTCTCCCTCCACCCCCGCCGATCGGGATTTGTAACGAAAGCGATGGCAGGCATTCCATTCCATTCCTTTCCATCGAATTAATTTGCCTAAAATGTGGCACAAATCTCGATTGCAGCCGTGCACATCAATAAACAAAAACGGCAAGAACAAAATCCGTATTCGAATCCGAATCAGAAACAGAAAGGAGCAAAGGAGCAAAGGAGCAAGGAGCAAGGAGCAAGGAGCAAGGCAAAGGAATGCAAAAAGGAGAGCAAAAAGCGGCAGCGACATGTGAGATTGATGACACAATCAAACAGGTACAGGCGCGAGTGAGAGGCGTTTAGTGGGGCGCCCTAAGTGGGAGCGAGAGGAGGCGATGACGATGGCCCGGGTCGCTGACTGCCAAATGGAAAATGGATTTCGGTATTAATTTCGCTCACGACGAAGGACGACGGCCAAAGGGACGAAGGACGAAGGCGCAAGGCACGTTGGCAACATCAAAAGCGAAGCATATCCGTCTTGACATTCCGTCCGGCCTGCAGATGCAGATGCAGATGCCGGTGCTAGGATGTTGGGGATGCTGGGATCCGGGGATCCGGGGATGTAGGATGCGGGCTGCAGGACGAGGCACTAAGGACTACGGACGAAGGACGTGGTTAGGATGGAGGGGCTGGAACGGGAACGGGAGCAAACTGCGGTTGCCATGCCTGCAATGCGATGCGCCGGACCCCGGAGCCGGATTCGAAACTTCAGTGATGGGAAAACTGCAAGGGAAAACCACAAGGTATAATAATTGTAATGCGAAAAGGGTACCATTGTTTGTCAGGACAATTTACGGAAATACATTCAGGCCAAAGGGATATGCCCTGCGTAAGTCATCCTGACTTGAGTGTACTCACAAGGTACAATGCCTGTTTGCCAAGTCTATGCAATCAAGGTATCACTTATAGAAGATACTTATAACAGGGTACAGAAATCATAGTAAATAAAGTATTTATTTATCGCATATATGCGGATTATTATAAGTTTGCTACGGTTTAAGGTACACCTTTTATGGCATCAGGTATATGTACCTTAAGTTGATAGGGAATTCTTATTCCCAATTAAGGGATAAGTAAGATATGATTTTAGATAATTTAATATAATGAGGGTTCAAGATATATATACAAATTGAAAGATCCTAACTAATTATTTAGGAACTTAGCCGTCTGGATTAAGAATTCTTACTCCTATTAAGGAATTACCCAAGTACATCTTCTAGAACTCTGTTAAATGTACAAGATATATCAATTTAAATGTTCTTAATAATTTTTTAAGGACAATCTCTACCTATTAAGGTACTAGGTACAATTAATGTGCTTCGATACAATGCTATACCAATTTTAATTACCCATAAACTCATGGTATTTAAATAGCTTGATTGTAATTGGAAGATTAGAATCCAAACTCACAGAAACCAGGCACATTTCACCATATTTTGGTACCTCGGTTGACCTGTACATGTAGGGTACCTGATGGAGCTGCTGGCCTTCCATCACTGATCCTAACCATGTCAGCCGTGCCTTCCGTTCACCATGCTCTCCTTGGCCATTGGTTTTCGCTTTTATGGCGCGGGCACACCTATTTTCCAAAAGGATTTCCCAGCATTTGCGGCAAAATGAAGCAACAACAAAGTTGCAAAAACAAAGAGAATGGCGAAAAAAATACAAAAACAAAAAACAACAACAAGAGCAAGGGGAAAAAAATAAACTAACGCCAAGTTGGCTCTTTGTTATTTGGGCGTTTGGCAAGTTTCTCCGTGCTTTTCCCGTTTTTATACCCTTGCAGAGGGTATTAGAACTTGGATTAGGAGTTTCCGGCTCAGTGGGCGAGATATTTGTGAACCTAAAAAGTCATTTCTCCATAAGCTGTCTGCTTCAACGCGGATTTGTCCCGAGTCCGAGACTATAAAATCAATAGGGATGGATTTTTATTATTTTTGTTGTTGTCCGTTTTTGCCCAGCGCACCTTTTATTTACACTACATATACTACGATGGGGCTGCCGTTGCCACTGAGGGCTTTAAGGTTCCGATGGCTACTTGTATCCTCCAGCTGTCACAGAGGACAGGAATCGGTCCCCGGCAGGCAGGAGCATAACACAAAAAAATATTGTTTATGTCCAAGTGGAATTTGTCCTAAGTCGAAGGAAATTTCCAGTCAATTGGACTTAATTTCATTGAGAATCAGAGCTGGGAATTCCCACAGACGGACAGTGGGGGGGAAATATTAGTGGAAATATCAAGGATATTAAGATATCGGGACTTTAATGTCTTTAAAGGACAACTTAAACTTAGCTGGGAGTTTCGTAGTGCTTGACATAACTATTTCTAAGACTGTAAAGAACATGTTAACAATTTTTAAGGGAATTTCAAATGATGAAGGACTCTTTGTAGGAACCTCTTGTATGGGGTATCCTGTTCTTCGTTCCTTCGAGCTAAGCGTATGCTCTAGTTTCTTTTTTGGCTCTCTACTTGTCGTCGTAGTCGTCGTCGTGTCGTCGTCATACAAAATAAATGGAATATCTTCGCGTTCTGCTTCTTCAGGCACTTCCTCATCCTTTAGCGCTTTGCCCCCTCGCTTTTCCTGCGGTTCCCATCCGTCATGGCTTGTACTTTTCATTTTCATTTTCTTGTTTTCTTTTTTCCCCCTGCTTAGAGACAAAATGCGGGGGGAGCGGGCAGCGGGGACTCGACTCCTCTGTTGCAACTTATGCAAAATATTTGCACCAAAAGGGTTTCGCTGAGAGCGTCGGCACACACATAAATAATTTATGAGCCGCTGCGGCGGCGGGGGAGACAAATTGAAATTAGCATAATAAGGAGACAATACAGAAATCAGTTGTTTGCTCTTCCATCAACTCGAACTTTAATTGGATGCGTTTTAGCCCTGGCGTGCCCGCTTACGTTCCTGATATCGAGCCAGTGCCGCCTCGAAGACCTCGCCCACGGTTCGCTTGCGCCAGATGAGCGTGCGGTCAACGGGCGGTTTGGTGACTGTCGGCACGGGTAGATCCTTCTCATCCTGCTCGCTTCCGTCATCGGCATCGGCATCGGTATCGACATCAGCATTGGCATTCTTATCCTTGTGGGCTTCGCCATTGGCCCCCTTCTCCTTCGAGCGCTTATCCTTTGCTCCTGCTTCTGCTGTTTCCTTTTCCTTGCCGGCTTTTCCGTTGGCCTGCTGCTTTTCCTTTTCCCCCTTATTTTTGCCCTGAGTTTGAGGCTTATCCTTCGGCTTCGCCTTCTCAGTCTTCTCGAGCTCCTCTTCGTCGCTGGAGTCATCTATGCTGAAGTCAGAGTCGGCATCTATATTGTTGGCCAAATGAGCCTGCGCTGGCTTGGCCTCAGCCTGATCTTCGGATGCGGGACCCTCGCCTGACTTTGCTTTGGGGTCTTCATCCTCGGAGGACCGGCGTTGCCGATAGCTTCTATGCTTGGGGGCCTCCGCCTTGATGGGCTTGTATGAGACCTCCTCAGTGGACGGGGCAGTCTTGGGATTCATCGCATTATTATCGGCGGTGGTGGAGCCCAGCTGTTGCTCGTAAAGGTGCCGATAGAAGCCGTCGAGATCCTTCTGCTTGGTAACATCGCCAATGGCCTCGAGATACTCCTCCCGCGCATTCTGCTCCTGCAGTTGGCGGATGGATTCGAGCATTTTGCGGTAGGAGGCGGTCACGTAGGTGTCCTTGTCCTTGAACTTCTCGCCCTCGGCCTCGCGGTCCTTCTGCACCTGCCGCTCGATGCGCAGCTCCCTCTCCATCTTCCTCCGCTCGGCGTGCTGTAACAGCCGGCCGATGTACTTGGGCTTGCGCGGCTCCTGGCTCTTGGTCTGCTTGGCCTCCTCGCGACCGCGATCCATTTCGTCGTACAGCTCGTCGTACTGAAAGATGGTGGGGTCCTCGGCCAGCGCCTTCTCCTGCTGCCGGCGGGCCACGCGCCGCTCCATCAGACTGGGACCGCTGGACACGATGGGAGCCTTCGACTTCAGCTGCGGCGCCTTTGGGTCGTCGTCGCTCTCGGAGGAGCTACTTTCGTCGAAAATGGCGGGCTTCGATGTAGCCGGCGTCTTGACGGGGGCCGTCTTCTGTTGCCCGGGTATGATGAGGCCATACCTGTGTGTTGAATCCTCCATTAAAATTACTTAAACAACCCAAAATATTAAAATTACTCACTGTTTTGACATAATTCAATATTTGTTTTTGTTTATACAAAAATACAGTGTGACCGTAGTGCCGGACCGCGATAATATCGAAATTCGAGTGTTGCACAGACCTCTCGCTGACCATCACTGGTTCGCCGAGCAACCCTGCGCTCGCCAAAGCAACCCTGCCAGCTGTCAACTGTCACCTAGGCCGCTTCGAACTTCCTCTTTCTCTTTTCCGATACGTTCGCGGTCGTGTAAATTTGTGTTTGCAAACCAATCCTAGGTAATCGGTGCTCAAATTAACTGATTTGTTTGAAATAATATTGCCAATGGCTGGCCCATGTCCGCCGCCATCACGGCCGGCAAAGATTTAAGGCGGCTGCCGGGCGAATTACGTGCAAAATGTTACATTTATCATACATATATTTTTTTACTGTGCCAATATTGGATGGACTTGTTGTACTTGCGCTGTGTAAACAATCCCAACGAACCGAGGGACTGCATATGCGTATATTTTTTTGAGTTCTTTTTTTTGTTATTGTGTTAATTATATTTTTTTTCTGGTTGCGAAAAGTTGCGGGCCGGAGTTTGTGTGTTGCCCTGCCGCCCAGAGTGTTGTTGCTACTAGTGCGAGCCAGCCAGCGAATGTGTGTGTGTATGTGCTTTTGAGTGTGTGCGAGTGGTGTAAAAGTGCCGCCGAAAGGCTTAAATTGCACCGAAATGGGATTGTCAAAGGGAACCGGCTAAATCCAAAGGGTTTTCCGCCCAGAAATATCGCCGAATCCCAATCGCACGCACACACATTGACACTGGTTGTTTACAGGCAGAAACACACACACACATACGCAAATCTGCATTGGTTTTGTACTCTCTTTTTGCACGTGCTTCGCCGCCAGCCGCCTTTTGCAAAGTCTTGGCAAATAGGCAAAGAAAGAACTGAAAGAACTGAACTCATATCTCGCATTCTCTTGACCCTTTGCAGCCATGGTGCGAATGAACGTATTGGCCGATGCCTTGAAGTGCATCAACAATGCCGAGAAGCGTGGCAAGCGCCAGGTGCTGCTGCGTCCCTGCTCCAAGGTGATCATCAAGTTCCTGACCGTCATGATGAAGCACGGCTACATTGGCGAGTTCGAGATCGTGGACGATCACCGTTCTGGCAAGATTGTGGTCAATCTGACCGGTCGCCTGAACAAGTGCGGCGTCATCTCGCCCCGCTTCGATGTCCCAATCAACGACATCGAGAAGTGGACCAACAATCTGCTGCCCTCCCGCCAGTTTGGCTACGTTGTGCTCACCACCTCGGGCGGTATCATGGACCACGAGGAGGCCAGGAGAAAACATCTGGGAGGCAAGATCCTCGGCTTCTTCTTCTAAGCTGGGCATTGCGAGCGGACGAGCGAGTAGAAGGTGTTGATGGATATGTAGAATGTTGTTTTATTTCTCCGACGTGCAGCGCCTTCCTTTCCCATCTAACATTCAGCTACGTTTTGTATGCAAGCCAAGGGCGAGAAACTCATTCATTCAGACAGACAGACATCCAGCCAATGAATGTTCACAAAGAAACGCGAAATAAAATGATTGATACATAATAATTTTAATACACGATTTTTTTTTAAACAACCAATTGATGAAATCTATGTATGGTAGTGATGAACCAGTAAATCGATCTGTAAAAAACATGAACCCGACTGTGTGTGTGTAAATGGAATGTATATGAAGTGTGAAATACTTCAGGGCAATGCTACTCCAACAGCAAGTATACCACGCCATGCGGTTACTGTCACCTACTTACGGGAGAAGACACAGCCATAGGAATGGGTAACTGGTGATCGGAAGACATCAAGTAATGCCCCGAAAGGTATTCGTTGCACAAAGGTCTATGTACTCTTGACTCTTTGGGGCAACTTTATTAATCTTTTACCAAATGGATTCATTATCAATCTTGTAATTACAGACGACCACCAACCATGCTGTCAGGCGGACTTATCTAATATTTGCAAGGCCAAGGAAACTGTTACAAGGTTTTGCTTTGGGAACCTAGGAGTTATCCAAGAATTCTAGATTTGGATAACTTGTAGATAGTTCATTGTAAAGCTAGGAAGCTGGATTGGAATGTATAGAATGATTTAAATGTGTTTTATATAGAGAAATCTTAGAATACGCATTGTAAAATTAGGAAACTTCATTGGAATGTATAATGTATAATGCCAAGCAAACAGAATAGCCTTATGACTGTATGTAGTCTGTATAGAATTTATACCTTGAATTATAAGCATATACAAATAGTTCAAGAGTTGCAGTGGGATAGTTTAAGATGTAACTAAGAATGTGTATATGAACATAAGCTTTAATTAGATAAAACTTTAGTTATCAACAGCAAAATGTAGTTATTGGGAATAATCCGTAATGGATTTCTCTGGAGACTACAAAACAAGCTAATATGCTTAATAATATGTGTTAATGATGTTTTAACATCATAATCTAAAGACTAGACTAGGCTTACAATTTGTAATTCCTTTCTTTATACTAACTTGACATTTTCGGATTTATAAGCGTGAATCTGCGTCATTTGAACAAAGAGAGGATTATATTGATTAATAATTATTAATATAGTAATAAGCATAATGGTAGTGAAGGTTAATTGTCAGACTACTACATTATCTGTTTTTTTTATCAATTTATTATGAGAGTTTAGCTTAATCTGACTTTTGTAAAAGTGAACCTAAGATGCACTTCTATTCGCAGGCAATTTTTCCCATAATCTTTATCATTTATTATTAATTCAAAAATGTCGAAAATCTGGCGGGTAGCACTCGACTTTAGTGTTGGAAATACTTTTATAACAATAGTGCTGATAAACAACACAATACATTGTGTGTATTTTCCAACATTCATTTATTCGTGCGCAGGCCTGTCAACTTTATAAAGTAACGTAAAATGCATAGCATATTTTGCAGCTTATTGTGAAACAACTGTTGGCAGTTTAAATTTCTATATTACCAGATTATTAACGAACCCAAAATGGGTTTCCTGTCTGCAGGCCATCGGCCTTTAATATCTGCTATTGCTCACATATTGATGGCTATCGATCGGCCTTGCGTGTGCCCTAAAACAGGGAAATAGGATTGATGAGTTCCCAGTCCCCACCTGGCGTTATCATCCAACAATTGCCGTGTTGTATGGGCCCAATAATTGTTTTTGGCCAATACTCTCCCCCCCTCCCAAGACACCCCTTTGCTTATCGGCGAACCATCAACCAAATAAAGGTCGTTCAGGGCTCGCCATCATTAGAGATTCGGGTTGGGCGGGCCCAAAATGGCGGAACCCGTCCGAATTAGGGGCTTTTGCCAGTCAGTCCCCCGATTCCGATTACCGGCCATGTCATACCGCACGACCCACTCCGACTGATATCACTAATACCACTAGAGCACCCTCCGATTACCCAGTTATCAGTCTATAAAATAATCAAATTACGGCACAGACAGCACTACAGCATAGCTCGAATCTAGGCACTCAAATTGTGGCTGTCAAAAAAATAGTACTTACCTTTGGTCATTTTTATTTTAATTCATAAGTCTTTAGTTAATTAGCTGAATAAGACAATACTTTAATTTTTATTAGTTAAGATTTAATATGTGCATAAGTGACCTTAATGATTTATGTTTTTTTTTTTTGGGCATCAAAGATGTTCAAATATCATGTCAAAAATTATGAAACCCTGCCAGTGTATAATTATATAGCTCTTCCTAAACACATTGTATTACCATATTTGTTAAATATCCATGAACTTGCAACTTATTTATTCAATTTATATATTACATTCTATTTAATTCGAATTATGCTAATTTAGTTAATATTGCAAAATAACGTTTATGTTATTGACCGCAACTGTTTTATATGTATATGGCATGTAGTACAAACTACATACTATGTACTCATTTTCCGGGTGATGACTTCCTACGCCCATTAGCAGATTGGAAATAAGTATGTGCAGCATTCGGTGGGAATTTAATTAGAGCAAGTGCGTTTTTTTCGCCACCCAATTTCTATGGCAATTCCACGACCCATAACAACTATCGATCGAATCACAGCTTCATATATTGAAAGTCACCGAATAATGACATTTGCAACGCCCTCAAATTGGGCCCCTGGAGGGGGCATAGAAATCGGGGTCTCATCAGACCCGAGAGATCGGGTGATTGCAATGATTCAGCAAATGCTGAGAGCCAATCTCTTTCCATATTTATGCAGCTGTCAAGACGAAAGGTTGACTTGGCTTTGACTCGAATAAACCATTTTCTGTATAAGTTGGCGAACGAGCTCAGGTAGAAACGTTTTAGGAACTACAAAGTTTCCAAACAACGACACCTGGTTGCCCTATACTTTGAAGAATATATATATTAGTTACTACCTTTTGAAATTGAATATATACAAACGTTATACTATCTTTAAAACTAGATAAATATTAACACTTGAAATATAATAGAAAATAACAAGTTTCCAAAGAAACTTTTAAATCTATGCATAGAAAAAATTAAAGTTAAGTACCTAACTTATGATTTACTATATAGTTAAGTTTCCTATATTCTCAAATTACACAGAGAAATGATCAGGAAATCGTGGGCTTCGTGCCCAAGTGCTATTATCTTGACCTCCGCCGTTTGGTGGTGAGGCGAGGCTCTGTTTCCGTGGACAACAGGCACAATTAGCAGACTGATAATGGCGGACATAACGCTGCCGGAATGAGCCATCCAGTCGGTCGGTGCTACCCGGAGTCGGGCAAAAAAAAAGTAATAAACAAGAAAATACCCAATAGAAAAGGCTACGTAACGTGCGCAGCAGCGATCGCTGGGAAAAGGGTTCTCCTCTATCTTGTTCTCGTACGTTCCAAAGCTTTTCAGCGCCTCGCAGCTGGGACGTAGCTATGCACAGATGTATGTACATGGGTGCCTGGAGAAACTAGTTTCTGCGACGCAGAGATCCGATACGATTCCGTCCACCGAAGAAGCCACCCAGCCACACACACGTAATAGTTGAACCCCAACTAAGGTGAGAGGCTCAAAACCGGGTTCGGGCCCGCGAAAGCTCGCACCTAATACATACTATACATATACATACATATATATATATGGATATATATATATATACGCTTAATATGCAAGACATCCACGTCGACGTCGACCAGACGACTCTCGCTTGCACTTAACATTGAAAAAGGCGGCTGGCGGGACTGGATCAGAACGGGAATGTGCACTCGGTTACTGTGTCACCGCCGTTATATCAGCTGGATCCGATGCACTGCAAGAAAACGCCAGCCAAAAATTGGTAGACAATTTAAGTATATAGTAAATTATGGGATAACTATAACAAAATCATGATTTATAGGAGCATTCTGCTCTTGCAGTTGACTTTTAATTTCACTTTTCTATCAGACTTTTTCACCATTGTCTTATGAATCATTGAAGTAAATATTCCAGACTTCACAGATAAAAGATTAAGATAAGGCAAAGCCAGGTGTGATTATAAAAATTCTAAGATTAGGGTCTAATAGATGATAGATTTTTATACCCTTTCAGGGATATTATCATTTCAGTCCGAAGCTTGTTACGCTGTGAAGGAATCATTTCCGACCCTATAAATCATATGCATTCATGATCAAACTCAGCAACATAACCTACCTAGCCAGTTTACTAATCAAAATCAATTAAAATCTAAATCAAACTACTATTTTTCGCAGTGCCCCTTGGAATATGATGTCGTCACTGTCGCCGCCGGGGCATTCTCGGCATTGTGATTCAGTTTATAAGTTTATTTCGCCACTGCCAGCCACAGACGGCGATAAGTTTGCAGTTACTTCTTCGTTTTTTCCATTTCTTAATGTTTTTTTTGTTTGTGGAAATGTTTTGCCGGGCAGATAAGCCCACAGGTTTGAGGCGAAAGTCCGTCCGCCTAACGATTTCCCCTGATAAAGACCCACGTGCTTAGCTGTAGTATTCTCTTCCGTACAATCGTTTATTGTGGTGAATTACAAAAAAGGAAAATTAAATACAAAAAAATATGAAAAACAACACAAAAAATCACTTTTAGCCTTTCTGGCAAAGGTATGCTTCACAGGTGTTTCATCTACGCTCTAGGATTAATATGTAGTGGGGTGAATATATATGTATATAGTTAGGGTACGA
Organism: Drosophila bunnanda; assembly: GCA_035046265.1. Taxonomy (NCBI): domain Eukaryota; kingdom Metazoa; phylum Arthropoda; class Insecta; order Diptera; family Drosophilidae; genus Drosophila; species Drosophila bunnanda. The sequence goes on along the minus strand of JAWNOB010000013.1, from coordinate 303,227 downwards.
GGTGTTGCGATTCGAATCCGCTCCCGCTCGCCAGGAGCAGCCCCCGTCCCGACAATGGGGATTGTAGCCTCTTTAGGAGGTAGACTCGAAGTATGCCTTAGACTTGGTGGGATCGGCCACCATGGTCTTCTGACCGGGCTTCCAATTGGCCGGGCACACCTCGCCGAACTTGTCCGTGTACTGGAAGGCCTGCACCAGGCGCAGGGTTTCCTCGACGCTACGGCCCACCGGCAGATCGTTGATGGTGATCTGGCGCAAATTCTGCTTGTCATCGATGATGAAGAGACCACGGAAGGGAATGCCGGTCTCCTCGTCCAGCACACCATAGTCGCGGGCCACCTTCATCGACTTGTCGGCCAGCAGGGGTATGTCCATGCTGCCCAGACCGCCCTGCTTGCGAGGAGTGTTAATCCAGGCCAGATGGGTGAACTGGCTGTCGGTGGAGCAGCCAATCACCTCGCAGTTCAGCTTGCGGAACTCGGCGGCATTCTCCGAGAACGCAATGATCTCCGTGGGGCACACGAAGGTGAAGTCCAGCGGGTAGAAGAACAGAACTAGGTACTTGCCCTTGTAGTCGCTCAGCTTGACGTCCTTGAACACACCGTTGACGACGGCAGTGCCGGAGAATTCGGGAGCGGGCTTCTGCAGCTGGGGCATCTGTGCGGTAAAGGGGAAGAATAGGAATATTATTTAAATTATGGATTTTACTGGAAATATGACTAATGAAAAGTTAAAGGTGAAAAATTAGGGTCATGAAAAATGCCACAAATTTCGAACAAAAAATAGCATAAATATTTAAAAAAATAAATCATTTCAATTTAAGCTTGGTATTTTTTTGCAAGTTGGTGCAATGTTTTAATAAACTTAATTAAGAGAGGAAGATAAGGTTGAAAAAGTAATATAGAATTTATGAAAATAACTCAAGACTTTTGAAATTGCAAAGTTCAAGAGTAATTGCGATTTCCAGATGTGAAATTCCCTTAGAAATTAATAGGGGACTCGTCAAGAGCTCAACTTTACAAAATGGCCGCCAAAGTGAGGGCAAGGCGCAGGGGGAGGGAGGGGGGTAACAACGAAAGAACTGGAAGAAACCAAGAATTGTAAATTAGCCGAAAAATGGCCGGGCCCCGTGCTTTTTTTAATTCAACTGTTCGGCACGTTTATCCAATTCGCGGTGTAATGGATGCTGCCGAATGCCTGGCAAATTAATTACCAATCAGAAATATTTGTGATTCGCCAAATACTTTCATCTTATTTCGTTTCCGCTTTTACATTTCTCTATATATTCCCTATTTTTCTTTTTGCCGGCTAACATTTCATCTGTGTGCGTGTGCCTGAGGGATGTGCGCTGGTGTTGGTGCGACGGACGTGCCAATAAAGCAGAAAAGGGGGGAGCAAGAAGCAGAGATGAAACTATGCTCGGTGCGATTGACAAAAAAAAAACTTGTGAAATAATCTCCCGATCCAACATCATTATCTTGCACATCATCAGAACCACATCCACACACACGGACACGACACAGAGTTCATCTTACGCTCTCCCGCAACTTCTCCCTGACTTTGCCCAGAATTAGCGACATTAGCGGGCTCATTGGCCGGACGGAGGCACTCACTGTAGTTTTGTGTAGTTGGCAACGGCAAATACAGTAATTGGTCGACTTCCGCGTGGCGCTAGTTAGTTGCTGCGTTCAGATTGAGCTTAGCACAAACCTTTCGGCACGGACGTTATTTCGCGAATGGAATAAACTTGAACAAACTTGCGAAAGCGCATTCAATTTAATTTTTTTACTCCGACAGTGTGACCGAGAGCGAAACGGGAAAAGGCACATGGTTACACTAGCAAAAGCTGTCATAAAAAGGGTGAACAAATTGGGTGCATTGCCACATAAACAGTTATAAACTGTTATACGACAGGTTGAAAATAGGGAAACAGTTAGGCCAGTCTTTAATATATTTTTAACGTTTTTTTTTTAATCATTAAATCAATAATCGGAATTTTTAGCTTAAATAACATAACGAAATAAATTACTTATCCGAAATTCAAAGTTATAAAGAAAAATGTTATACATAACGAGCCGCAAAATATATTTTCTGAAATAATGGTTGCTTATTCTATACCAGAATTAAGAACAACCTGCAATTATCAAAATTCTTTAAGGCGAATCGAATAGCAAGAAATTACAAATGTATTTTCTAAAAAAGGTCAATGGTTAAAAAAAAAACCATCGATATATTTTATATTTAAACCGACCAAGTATCGCTGCATGGAAATGTCGAAAAAATTGAACATAGGTGATTATTAATCAACTATCCGAGAGTATATAAACGTATATTTTTAATATGTTTATATATTTAACACATATATATTTAAATACTACCTATAAAAAAATAATAATTTTTGTTAAAAGCTTATATGAATAAGTTGTTTAACTTTTAAGCCAGAGCTACAGCTATCGATAATATGGTACTATCGGAATAGTGTAAAGGAAATATTTCAGTTTCCTTATATTTGTGGCTTGATATTTAACTCTTGTAACCATTATTCTTGACAAGAAAATTAATATAAATATTAGAAATAATTGCAGAAATCATCAGGCCGGCATCCCATTTCTTGCGATTTTGTTTTGTTTTATTTTAAACATTAGTCTGGCAACGCTGTGGATACACACACACACAGCTGCTTGCGTGTATTGGAGCGTGAACGACGAAACAGGCACAACGCAAAACATGCGAATCACACACAGAGACGTAGTCGACTTGGGAGGGGGTTGTGAATTTATGCCCTGCATAACGAATGAATAATACATACAGCCATGCCAAAGAGATAACCTATACCTAATTATTTTCGATTTTTAAATACCCATGTATTTTTAATTCGAAAACCGGAATTTACAACGGGAGAATGCGGGAAAACGCACCAAGCAGATGCACTGCTTTTTGCATTTTCGGACCCTCTTACACTGCTTCTAGCTTTTTAGACCGCTTACACTGCTTTTTCGTTTTCGTGCAATAAATGTGCTGGTGTGTGTCGGTGTGAGCAGCCAGGCGAGCACAGGGTATAACGAGAAAGAAAGCTAACATCGGCAAGTAGAGTTTGCAATACCCTTGCTGTTAGTTTAATATATTCCTGTATAATTTTGTCTTTGACCTTGGTGGAGCTCAACAGGTCGTTGCAAATAATACAAATGTCAAATGTTGTAAACATATTCATATATAAATAGTGATCCTCTCTGTAAGACCTCTAGGTAATCGTATTCGCATCCGATGTCTATGTATCTCCAAAATAAACTTGTGAAAGTCGATAGTGGATAAACGGTATGAAAAAAGACCGGTTTGCCTACATAGACCAGGTGAATGTGATCAAGAATACATATGTACAAATACATAGTTATAGGGTTGCAGATACCTCCCTTTTACTGGGTTACAAACATCTGAATGAAATTGTAATACGCTCAGCAAGGGTATAATGAGCGAATCGCAGGCAAAGGCAGAAAAAGAAAACAGCTAAATTGCAGCTGCTATGTTGCGAGCAAGCGACGACGAATAGGGTAAAAAAGGCCACAGCGAATGATGGCGGTAAAGCGAACAGACCCGAAAGCAAACGAGCGATAGGCGAACTGAGTGAGTGACGTCAGGGGCGTAGCTACGGGGGATCGAGCATGACTTGACTGTAAAGTAGGCACTCTATAAATTCTAAGAATACATAATATGCTATTCGAGTTCCTGTTTGTTTAATGTTCGAAACGAATTATTGTGCAAATTTCTAACATTATAATTCTAATATGTAATATAATTGTTTGAAAGTCGTGTGTATAATGAAATGTGAATATCAACAAATTATTATTGATAAAATTGTACTAAATTACTAAAATAGGCAATCAATATGTAGTTAAGCATGTTAGGACATTTACTGATAGTTTGCTGTGCACGATCATAAGAGCCCTGTTGTTTTGTGCCAGCAAGGAACCCCCTTCACAGCGTGTTCGTGCAACGTGAGCGTGGAAACAACCCCCTTAAATGTTGGCAGCGCCGCCACTGTTACTGAGCGACACAGCACTGGCAGGCAGAAAGAAGAAGAAGAAGCAGAGGCGAAGGCAGAGGCAAAGGCAAAGTTGTGGAGTAGTTGTTTGGATGTGGACGGAACGGAAGACTGGCGGCAACTAACCAAATACATGCTGGCTGTGGCATCAAAAGGTAAGTCGGCGGACGTTAACGCAAAACGTCCCGACGGCAACGGCTACGGCAAGTTGTTACACATTCTCTTGTCGCCTCCTCTCTCTTCTCTTGTGTTCTGTTCAATCGCCATCTGAACTGAACTGAATGATGTGTTTCAGCTAGCTGTGCGTGCGCGAGTGTGTGTGTCTATTTTCCTACTCTTCTCTGCGGTGCCAAAAGACAAGAAGTATGAAAAAAGCAAAGCATTCGTTTATTATTGCTCGCGTTCGTATTTTTTCGAAAACTTATATGAAAAAGAAATTTTTTGCTGCTGCCTTGCTGCTCCTGCATAAGTGTGCGAGTGCTATGTGTATGTGTGCTGCTGGTTGTGTGCTCTCTCTGGGTGTGCGAGAGTGCGGTGTGTGCGAGTATGTGTTTGCGTGCGAGTGTATAGGTGCGAATGTGTGTGTGTGGCGGACCAAAAAGAACCCGACAACGACGAGACGACACTAAAAATTCGATTTGTGTGTTGTGCACGGCGGTGGAAGCGAGAAGAATATTTTTGGCGAATAGAGTGCGATTATCAGGCTGAGTAAATACAACAAATAACAGACGCAGCACAGCAGCAGCAGCATTAACAGTAATCAATCGAAGCCAAATCAAAGCCAACATATATACAGCTGCTGCCTCCCCCTTGCATTTGTAACTGTAAACCTAATTGTGTGTCTTCTCTTCTTCCTCTCTCTCTCGCTTGCTTTGGCTGCTCCCTCTTCTCGCTCTCCTGCTCACCGTCTCTCCGTTTCTCCGTCTCTGCGCCTCTTCCTCTTCGTGTTCGCCGGCGACTCTTGGATGCGAACCGAAATCCACAGCAGTACATTGACAGGAGCACCTTGGAGCGGAGAGGATAGCAAGCGACCGATAAGCGGGAGCGATAGCCAGCGAGCAAACCTAAAAAGCCGGGCGCGGAGCAGAAGCAGCAGCCAACGTCCTGGGCGCAGCGTTACAACCAGTAAGCATCATTAGCAGCCAGGCAGATCCGGGCAGGATCCGCACCCTAACACGCACACCAAGATGTCGAACGGCAAGGCAACGGTGTCGTTCTTTGAGAACGGTAGCACCACACAGTTCGAGTACTGCTACCAAATGTACCCGCAGGTGCTCAAGCTAAAGGCGGAGAAGCGTTCCAAGAAGCCACAGGAGCTAATCCGGCTGGACCAGTGGTATCAGAATGAGCTGCCCAAGCTTATAAAGGCGCGCGGCAAGGATGCGCACATGGTATATGACGAGCTGGTGCAGACCATGAAGTGGAAGCAGACGCGCGGCAAGTTCTATCCGCAGCTCTCCTATCTCGTCAAGGTCAACACACCGCGTGCCGTCATCGCGGAGACGAAGAAGGCCTTCCGCAAGCTGCCCAATCTGGAGCAGGCGATCACAGCTTTATCGAACCTCAAGGGCGTCGGCACCACCATGGCCTCCGCCCTGCTTGCGGCCGCCGCACCCGACTCAGCCCCCTTTATGGCAGACGAGTGCCTAATGGCCATACCGGGAATCGAGGGCATTGACTATACCACCAAGGAGTACCTCAACTTCGTCAACCACATCCAGGCCACAGTGGAGCGCCTCAATGCAGAGGTGGGCGGTGAGACGCCGCACTGGTCACCACATCGCGTAGAGCTGGCCCTCTGGTCGCACTACGTGGCCAATGACCTCAGTCCCGAGATGCTTGACGATATGCCGCCGCCGGGAGCCGGTGCTGCGGCTGGCAACGCCACCGGGACCGCCACACTCAGCACAAACGGCAGCAGCAGCAAGGTGCTCGACGGCGAAGACACCAACGATGGCGTGGCCGTTGATCTGGACGACGAGAGCCTGGGTGCAGGTGAGTCCCAATCCAAGTCCGTTTCTGCAGCTGAAGCAGTTTTTCAGAATGCGAGCAGAGTCCAAAAGTATCGAATCGCTTTCTAGAAGTCCATCTGTTTAGAATTGTTCCAACGAAAAGTATATTTGAAACGATTCTAGCCAGAAATTGTATCTAATAGCAGGTACAGATATCGTATCAACTGAACTTTGAAGTGTTTATAAACATCTTGTTTATGCGAAGCTTCTGTATATAACTTCATCAGTTTCAATAAACTGATATTCGATTCCCATAATTCATGGAAAGCCTTCCAGTTCGTTTGTCGAAGTTTGTTTATTACATTGGATATCGAGTATTTCTTGGAGTTTAGTAATACTCTAGAAAAAGTAATATTCTTCTATAACAAGCTATACTGCTACTATATGGAGACATAGTTCTTAGGAACCTAGATGGTATCGTTGAACATACAGTATAAATCGCAGGGCTCGCATTCTGACTGCAAGGGCTATCCAGCTTTGACTATGAAGTACTAAAGCTGCTTAACTTGATACCTTGTATTAATTTCTATCCCCAGGTGGTCGCAACACTGCTACAGAATCGGAGACGGAGAACGAAAACACCAATCCGGCTGCACTGACGCCGCTGCAGGTGGGTGAGGCCAAGAGCCACAGCAACGCCGCTGCTGTAGGTGCCGCTCTGCAAGACGGCGACTCTAACTTCGTGTCGAATGATTCCACCTCCCAGGAGCCAATCATCGACGACAACGATGGCACCACACAGACAACGGCCACTACGTCCACAGAGGATGGTGAGCCGATAGCCATGGGCATTGGCATCGGCATCGGAATCGGCCTGGGCGGCACACCCCTTGCCTCTGATTCAGAGAGCAACCTGGAGGCGCCGCCGAAAGGCAACAGCCTGACCGATTTGACTCCCGCACAGCCCACAACCCAGAATCCGAATCCGACACAGACACAGACGCCGAGCCAGCCCCACAATAACAACAAGCAGATAACCAACAATGGACAGGCGGTTCCTCCAGCAGCTCCAGCAGTAGCAGCACCAGCACCATCACCAGCATCAGCAGCAGCGGGAACAGCTCCAGCAGCCACATCACCACAGCCAGTAAACAAAGTGGGAGCGACTGTCGCAGCCAATGGTAATGGCAATGGCAACGGCGTCCTGGCCGACGATGAGGACGAGGCGGAGGACGAAGAGGAGGAAGAGTTGGATGAAGATGATGAGAATGACGCGGAGCTTGAGGCAGACGAGAGCAACAGCAGCAACAGCATCGCGAGGGATAGCAAACTGCAACAGCTGGCGGCGAACAAAGCGGCAGAGACGGTGGCGTCAGCGGGAGCCGCCGATCCGGCGCCAGCCATTGGACAGAAGCGCACAGCCCTGCACTGTGAGATGGAGCTGAATAACGCCGGTGGAGGAGTGGGCGTCGGTGTTGGTGTTGGTGTTGGCGAGAAGTCGCCGGAGTTAAAGAAACTGCGCAGTGAATGAGTCGGAGGCGAGGATACGAAAACGGATACGAATACGGAAGCCGAAACGGTAACGGAAACGGGGATCGGTTCGGTTTGGTTCGGCTCGCCGCGTATCCGGTGGAAAGACATATGTATGTAGTGCAGTTGAGTCGACATAGAGACATAGAGCAACATTACCTACACTTTACCACAACAACATTCAAGAAATTCTACTATTAAGCAACTAATTATACATACATATAATATATTATATATATATACAACATATAACGAGACGCAAACACACCCCCACACACACGCAACACAACACAACACAACACCCTCATACACACAACGCCACATAGAGAACAGAACAGAATAGAACAGATCAAATGAGAATAGAAGATCCCGATCCAGCAGGCAGAACCACAGACATTTCAATAGCATAGGAAGGAAGGAAGGAAGCGCGCCAAGATGTAGAATTTGAATCTGAATCCAAATCAGAGTCAGCAGGAGCAGGAGCAGAAACAGAAGAATCCGATCACGAAACCAAGCAGAGTTCAGAATGCAACGTTAACGTAACGTAATATTATAATTGAAACGAAAAGCAAATAACTATAAAGACAAAATCAGATGCAAATCGATATTTTTACACAGTCAAAATGAACATTTAAATATAAAGAAATTTACAAATGCCGCAGTTGCCCACTACATACAAATATAAAAAAAAAAACAAAATAATAAAAACAAAAACGACAAAAAAAAAAACAAACAAAAAAGAATGAATCTTAAACGGATGGAAAAAAAGAAAACAATAATTATAATAAAAGCAGAACATTAATTTATATACCTAAGTATTTAAATTTAACAATAAATCAAAACTTGTCGCATATACAACAACCTCCCCTCCGCCCGCGCTCTCTCCCTCTCTCTCTCAGACGACACTCACAACACACAGCACACACACACACACACACACACCGCACACACAACAATCGGAAGAAACAAAACAAAAGCAAAACAACTCATTTCAACACTAAGAAATTTTTGTGGTCGTAATTGTAATAATATAATTTATATTTTATGTGTACAACATTTTTTTTTAAACTATACATATACTGAATTTTTTATAATTTATACGATAATCACTTTTCATTTGATTCCCACGAAAAGGCCGAAGCGCAGATATAAGAGCACTGCATCTTAGCTGCACCTCGGCGCGCGCTGGTCCGGATCGACCGGTCTCCGGGTTCTTTGGACACCGAACAGGACGACCTCCACATATGTGTCCACCTAACCCGCAGATCGGTCGGGCTCCGAACAAAAAACAAAACAAGAAAAAAAAGAAAAAAGCAAGCAAAAAAAAAAAACAAAAACCATCTCAAAATTATAATCATTTTTATTATTAGAAGCATAAGTCCAAATAAAATGTGAAATATTAAGAGAACACGACATCAAACTGAAATCATCACCGAGAACATGTTAAATTCGAGGTTTGCGGGATCGTAAGAGAAAAGCAAAGGCTTGAGAGAGTTTCCTTTTGCTTTTAAAAAACCGTTTCCCTTCCGTACTGGCGTCTGTCCTGCCAGGTAAGGATATTGGTGGCGTCTGGCAACGCTACCGCTTACAACGAGCGGCATATCGATGAGCCAAATAAGGAAGATGTCAAAAATATTTATTTACGAACTGTTTTATCTGTTTTTAAAAGGAACCCACAGTTAAAATTGGTTGTTTAAGAAATATATTTTCAAGAAATACAATTTGTTTGCAGGGTACTTGTTTGTTATGTATGAAATTGTATTATTTGGCATTTAATTTTGTTTAAAGAATTTTCCGTTTTGGAATATTAATTTAATATTTTTGCAGCAAATCCAGGGCGTTTAAATATATAAGTATACAAGTTTTGTAATTTTCGTTTTGAAAAACGCACCTTTTTATTAATTTTATGTATACATATTGTTATTTTTCCGTGTATAGGATATTTCTCATTAGAATCACCTTAACTAAGTTAAGTAATAATAATTTAAATGAAACCTAGAATAGTTTAAGCAAATCGAACTTGTTCGCATTTAAATTTGTTTGTATCTACTCATTGATTGCCCATCGATAGCTAGATATGCAGCTAGAACCCGGCCAATCGATACTATCGCATCTATCGGCCAGCACTAATATCAAAAGAAAACACAGAACGTACACAATTGCGAGCAATTTTGCAGCTACTCAGTGCCACGACTGCCGATCCGATTAGGCTAATCCATCAGGCTCATCCTCCTCCACCTCCTTCGCCGCAGCTGACGCGACCACGTCCGCGTTCGCGTTCTTAATTGGAGTCGGCCGAACGAGCGGCGAGCAGCGTGAAATTAGCGAAGCAGCAGAACTCACCCGCCCCCACATTATTCGTGTGCGTTCCTCCGCCCCGCTGGAGTGGAGAGGAGTGGAGTGCCCCACACCCCGGCCACGACCATGTCAGTGGATCGCCTCAGTTGTCGCTGGCCAGACCGGAGTTAAGCTTGACTTGTCGGTCGCCTTGCATCCCAGCCTCCCTCCTTCCGTCCACAGCCCCGCATCTAACACAGCTGCCGCTGCTGCTGCTGCTGCAGCTGTCCTCCAGTTGTTCCTCTCGGCCCTCAGGCTACCGATTCTACAGTCCTGCGGCGCTCACCGCGTGACACCTCCGCCGCCATGCTGCTGGTGCGGCAGCTGTTTGGGGCCTCGGCCAATTCGTGGGCCCGCGCCCTCATCATCTTCGTTTTGGCCTGGGTGGCGCTGGTCTATGTGTTCGTGGTGAAGCTGACCAGCACCCAGGGTCAGCAGGCGGCCGGAGAGAGTGAGCTGAATGCCCGGCGCATCTCACAAGCGCTCCAACTGCTGGAGCATACGCGTCAGCGCAACGAGGAGCTCAAACAGCTAATCGACGAGCTGATGAGGTATGTATGGAAGAGGGCAGAAAAATACCCATGACACGCACAATTATTTGCAGTGGGGTCTAGAGAAGCCAGGTTCCCCTTTCAGATCTGCCCCATAGAGTTTTTTACGGAATTTAAAAATATTTAAATGCATATTTTGTTGATTAGAAACTCAACAATCAAGTTTCGCGCTCGGTTTCGCCCTCTAATATATAGTATACGAACGAAATTAGCATTAATTAGGAGTCTCCAGTAGTAGTCGCTGCTATGTGCGGATGTTTAATGGGTTAAAATCAACTTACTTATTGCATTCCAAGTTGTTTTTTCAAGTGAAAGGTAATAATAAACAAACTATTTAACTCTTCGAATCGACAATCAATAAGAAAATGTGTCAGAAACCATATGTTAGCAGGCTGGCCTACTAGCAGTGCTATTATTCTGATTGCCATCGCTGCCTGCGATCTGTGACGATCTGTCATCGGCATCGGACTGCCTAATTATGCATACACGTTGACCAGAGATTACACGTAATAAAGAGCTTTGCTCCCGCTCACTACACGCCACACAGCGTACTCCCCATTGAATCTCCCCTTTTTGTTTATTTTCAGTGATCAACTGGACAAGCAGAGCGCTTTAAAACTGGTGCAGAGGCTGGAGAATGATGCCCTCAACCCGAAGATGGCAGCGGATGCTGTCGGTCCGGAGCCAGAGGCCATGTTCGAATCGGCGCCCGCCGATCTTCGCGGTTGGAATAATGTGGCCGAGGCTGTGGCAGCCGGCAACGATCTGATAGAGGCTGAACATGGCGAGTTTGGCGGCATCGGCGGTGAGCCCAGCCTGGAGTACGAGTTCACGCGCCGTCGCATCCAGACAAACATTGGCGAGATCTGGAATTTCTTCAGCAGCGAGCTGGGCAAAGTGCGCAAGGCGGTGGCCGGCGGTCATGCAAACGCCGCTGATCTCGAGGAGTCCATCAATCAGGTGCTGCTGCAGGGAGCCGAGCACAAGCGATCGCTGCTAAGCGATATGGAGCGCCTGCGCCAGTCCGATGGCTACGAGGCCTGGCGCCACAAAGAGGCACGTGACCTTAGTGATCTGGTGCAGCGCCGCTTGCATCATCTTCAGAATCCCAGTGACTGCCAGAATGCACGAAAGCTGGTCTGCAAGCTCAATAAGGTGGGTTCCCCCAATTCAGGAAGTGTCTTGATAATCGGATCGGCTCAAGTACGACATATGCAAGCCTCTATATGAGTCTCAAGCCTTATGTAAAGCTGGAATATACTTAAGCAAGTGGACTGGTATTCCTAGGAAGTGGCGAGTCGTGTTTGCCGTAGAGATTAGCCAGAAACATGTCCGCTTAATGCCGCGCATTAATCATCAATCGAGGCTTTCTTGAACTTAGCGTTGAGAAATATATGTTAATTCCTAATTACAATTAATTAATTAATAATCGTTTCTGCTTTGCTGCTCCCAAGAAACTTTTTGTCGTTAAGTATTCTTCCTACCTAAAGATACATCTCTTACACTCTTTCAATGACAACATATACATACATATTATTATAGCTAATTACTGATTAATTATTAATTTCCAATTATTATTCAGGGCTGTGGCTACGGCTGTCAGCTGCACCATGTGGTCTACTGCTTTATTGTGGCCTATGCCACCGAGCGCACGCTTATCCTAAAGTCGCGCGGCTGGCGGTATCACAAGGGCGGCTGGGAGGAGGTATTCCAGCCAGTTTCCAACAGCTGTCATGACGCCGGCACTGCCAATACATACAATTGGCCTGGTAAACCCAACACCCAGGTGCTGGTGTTGCCCATTATTGACTCGCTGATGCCGAGACCCCCGTACCTGCCGCTCGCCGTTCCCGAGGATCTGGCGCCGCGCCTCAAACGTCTCCACGGTGATCCCATCGTCTGGTGGGTGGGCCAGTTTCTCAAGTACTTGCTGCGGCCACAGGCGCCGACGCGGGATTTCCTTGTCGCGGGAATGCGCAACCTGGGATGGGAGCGACCCATTGTGGGGTAAGTAGTAGCAGGAGATTCCGCCGGAACTGCTTATTATCATTTGCATTGCAGGGTCCATGTGCGTCGAACGGACAAAGTGGGCACGGAGGCGGCCTGCCACAGCGTCGAGGAGTATATGACCCATGTGGAGGACTACTATCGCACGCTGGAAGTGAACGGCAGCAGCGTGGTGCGTCGCATCTTCCTCGCCTCGGACGATGCGCAGGTGATAGAGGAGGCACGCCGAAAGTATCCGCAATATCATATCATCGGCGATCCGGAGGTGGCACGGATGGCCTCCGTATCCACGCGCTACACGGACACGGCGCTGAATGGCATCATTCTGGACATCCATCTGCTGTCGATGTCCGACCATCTCGTGTGCACGTTCTCGTCACAGGTCTGTCGTGTCGCCTACGAGATTATGCAAACGCTGTACCCGGATGCAGCGTACCGCTTCAAGTCGCTGGACGACATATATTACTATGGCGGCCAGAATGCGCACAATCGCCGCGTTGTCATAGCGCACAAGCCGCGTACGCACGAGGACCTGCAACTGCGAGTTGGCGACCTCGTCTCGGTGGCTGGCAACCATTGGGACGGCAATTCCAAGGGCAAGAACACCCGCACCAATCAGGGTGGCCTGTTCCCCTCGTTTAAAGTGGAGGAGAAGGTGGACACCGCCAAGCTGCCGCTCTATCCGGGAGTTTAGTCGTAGCCAGAACGCCATGTTATTGGTTGATCGAATCTGTGAATCTCTTATGCCGCATTCCACCCGGAATCATACCTGGTGCCCTTCGGTCGTACTCGAATTCGGAGTCGTTTTCTCCAGAATCTCAACTTGATATCTCGCTCTCTCTTACCTTTTTAAAAGTCCTCGGAATGTCCACAAATTTCCGACTTCTTGTGAATGTCCCTTCTTCGTTTTTCGTGTTTAGTATTTCGTATTTGTCTTCGTATTTTACTGTCTGGCTCCGGTGGCCGCCTTTGTACAAGTCCTTTTATTAATTAGTAAGTTGAAAGCCGAAGAAATTATGTTGACAAGAAAATACATAAATATATATATATATAAATAAATTATATATAGGAGTGCATGTAGGTTCACTAAGCGCAATATAGTCTATCATCACCTGTAAAATAGTTGAAAAAGAAAAGATGAACGCAGAAAAAGAGAAAGGAAAACAAATATCTCATTTAACTCAAGCTTCAATAGCAAAAATGATTAAAAAAATAAAAATAGTAACGTTTTAAAAGGAGAATGCTCCTTCTGGTTTTATTTATGGTTTACATTTTAAATTTCAACAATTTTCTTAGTTGTTGTTTATAAACTAAAGGGATTTCCGTTGCGTACATATATATATATATGAATAAAACAAATTTATTGTTTTGGTTGATATTTTGTGACCTATATTTATATTGAACGTTTGTGTTTAAGGTGTGTTTAATTCACATAAATCGAGACGACACAGAGTTCCTTATTAAATTGGGATAAAGGATACCATTATATAAAATAATAGTTGAAATATTAAATGATTGAAAGTAAATCTGAAAAGATAAATACTCAAAGTTCTGGCTTTATTAGCATCTTAAATTTGTCCTTCATTTAGGAACCACTAGTTTCTATATTTTAAGCATTAAGTATAGCAGACTCCAGGTGGCTAACCTCTAAGGTGTCACGGTTAATAAACACGGACATTTATCAATAATATAATATTATTTATAAATTGTTCACTGATTTTTTATGAGTGGTTTTTACGAGGGGCTTTTTGCTCCCTGCGGGGTTAAGAACCGTCGTCGTCGTGCGGCGCCGGTGGAAGTGCAAATTGGTACTGCGTGCCCTCGTGATGATGAGTCAAGACCAAGTCCCAGAGCAAGTTCGTCTCCCCGCAGGAATTCCACGCCGAAAAACAACAAAATTCCAAAAACAAACAAACCTAAACAGTCGCCAGTAAGCAGAAAACGTGATAAGCTTCTCTCTGTCACCAAATATAAACTAAGAATAATAATAACAAGAAGGCAAGCTAGCTTTGAAAAGCCGAAGCTTATATACCCTTGGATCGATCAGAAATTGAAATCAATCATAACTAAACCAAATATTCATTATTATACCAGGGTATGGTGTTTTTTGGGACAATCAAAGCGTATAAATCGCATAACTAAGTCAAAAAAGCATTAATTTCAATTCTGAAAGCAGTTCTGTGCTAGTTTCTTGTAGGGTAACAAATCTGCATACCGCAAAGATAATATTTCTAAAAATAATTTTTTTTTTTAGATTTTTGGAAATTTTATAATGCAACCCCTTAAAAAATTTTCAAAAAATTAAAAACTCTTATTTTTCGTTCAGGCATGGCTAGAAAGGTTCGCCTGTTAATGCTGATCAAGAATATATATGATTTATGGGGTCGGAAACGACTCCTTCACTGATTAAAATGATATTTTCCTCTGGAATATTCTTGAAATCGAAATTTGTATCGATTTCTTTGTATGGTGTTTTTTTGGGACAATCAAAGCTTAAATATCGCATAACTTGGTCAAAAATGCATTAATTTCAATTCTGAAAGCAGTTCTGTGTTAGTTTCTTCGAGGTTAACAAATCTGCATACCGCAAAGATAGTATTTCTAAAAATAATTTTTTTTTTTAGATTTTTCGAAATTTTATGATGCAACCCCTTAAAAAATTTTCAAAAATTGAAAAACTCTTATTTTTTGTTCGGGCATAGCTAGAAAGATTCGTCTGTTAATGCTGATCAAGAATATATATGATTTATAGGGTCGGAAACGACTCCTTCACTGATTAAAATGATATTTTCCTCTGAAAGATTCTTGAAATCGAAATTTGTATAGATTTCTTTGTATGATGATTTTTGGGACAATCAAAGCGTAAAAAACGCATAACTTGGTCAAAAATGCATTAATTTCAATTCTGAAAGCAGTTCTGTGTTAGTTTCTTTGAGGTTAACAAATCTGCATACCGCAAAGATAATATTTCTAAAAATAATTTTTTTTTTTAGATTTTTCGAAATTTTATGATGCAACCCCTTAAAAAATTTTCAAAAATTGAAAAACTCTTATTTTTTGTTCGGGCATAGCTAGAAAGATTCGTCTGTTAATGCTGATCAAGAATATATATGATTTATAGGGTCGGAAACGACTCCTTCACTGATTAAAATGATATTTTCCTCTGAAAGATTCTTGAAATCGAAATTTGTATAGATTTCTTTGAATGATGATTTTTGGGACAATCAAAGCGTAAAAAACGCATAACTTGATCAAAAATGCATTAATTTCAATTCTGAAAGCAGTTCTGTGTTAGTTTCTTCGAGGTTAACAAATCTGCATACCGCAAAGATAGTATTTCTAAAAATAATTTTTTTTTTTAGATTTTTCGAAATTTTATGATGCAACCCCTTAAAAAATTTTCAAAAATTGAAAAACTCTTATTTTTTGTTCGGGCATAGCTAGAAAGATTCGTCTGTTAATGCTGATCAAGAATATATATGATTTATAGGGTCGGAAACGACTCCTTCACTGATTAAAATGATATTTTCCTCTGAAAGATTCTTGAAATCGAAATTTGTATAGATTTCTTTGTATGATGATTTTTGGGACAATCAAAGCGTAAAAAACGCATAACTTGGTCAAAAATGCATTAATTTCAATTCTGAAAGCAGTTCTGTGTTAGTTTCTTCGAGGTTAACAAATCTGCATACCGCAAAGATAGTATTTCTAAAAATAATTTTTTTTTTTAGATTTTTCGAAATTTTATGATGCAACCCCTTAAAAAATTTTCAAAAATTGAAAAACTCTTATTTTTTGTTCGGGCATAGCTAGAAAGATTCGTCTGTTAATGCTGATCAAGAATATATATGATTTATAGGGTCGGAAACGACTCCTTCACTGATTAAAATGATATTTTCCTCTGAAAGATTCTTGAAATCGAAATTTGTATCGATTTCTTTGTATGATGATTTTTGGGACAATCAAAGCGTAAAAAACGCATAACTTGGTCAAAAATGCATTAATTTCAATTCTGAAAGCAGTTCTGTGTTAGTTTCTTCGAGGTTAACAAATCTGCATACCGCAAAGATAGTATTTCTAAAATTAATTTTTTTTTTAGATTTTTCGAAATTTTATGATGCAACCCCTTAAAAAATTTTCAAAAATTGAAAAACTCTTATTTTTCGTTCGGGCATAGCTAGAAAGATTCGTCTGTTAATGCTGATCAAGAATATATATGATTTATAGGGTCGGAAACGACTCCTTCACTGATTAAAATGATATTTTCCTCTGAAAGATTCTTGAAATCGAAATTTGTATAGATTTCTTTGTATGATGATTTTGGGACAATCAAAGCGTAAAAAACGCATAACTTGGTCAAAAATGCATTAATTTCAATTCTGAAAGCAGTTCTGTGTTAGTTTCTTCGAGGTTAACAAATCTGCATACCGCAAAGATAGTATTTCTAAAAATAATTTTTTTTTTTAGATTTTTCGAAATTTTATGATGCAACCCCTTAAAAAATTTTCAAAAATTGAAAAACTCTTATTTTTCGTTCGGGCATAGCTAGAAAGATTCGTCTGTTAATGCTGATCAAGAATATATATGATTTATAGGGTCGGAAACGACTCCTTCACTGATTAAAATGATATTTTCCTCTGAAAGATTCTTGAAATCGAAATTTGTATAGATTTCTTTGTATGATGATTTTTGGGACACTCAAAGCGTGAAAAACGCATAACTTGGTCAAAAATGCATTAATTTCAATTCTGAAAGCAGTTCTGTGTTAGTTTCTTCGAGGTTAACAAATCTGCATACCGCAAAGATAGTATTTCTAAAAATAATTTTTTTTTTTAGATTTTTGGAAATTTTATGATGCAACCCCTTAAAAAATTTTCAAAAATTGAAAAACTCTTATTTTTCGTTCGGGCATAGCTAGAAAGATTCGTCTGTTAATGCTGATCAAGAATATATATGATTTATAGGGTCGGAAACGACTCCTTCACTGATTAAAATGATATTTTCCTCTGAAAGATTCTTGAAATCGAAATTTGTACAGATTTCTTTGTATGATGATTTTTGGGACAATCAAAGCGTAAAAAACGCATAACTTGGTCAAAAATGCATTAATTTCAATTCTGAAAGCAGTTCTGTGTTAGTTTCTTCGAGGTTAACAAATCTGCATACCGCAAAGATAGTATTTCTAAAAATAATTTTTTTTTTTAGATTTTTCGAAATTTTATGATGCAACCCCTTAAAAAATTTTCAAAAATTGAAAAACTCTTATTTTTCGTTCGGGCATAGCTAGAAAGATTCGTCTGTTAATGCTGATCAAGAATATATATGATTTATAGGGTCGGAAACGACTCCTTCACTGATTAAAATGATATTTTCCTCTGAAAGATTCTTGAAATCGAAATTTGTACAGATTTCTTTGTATGATGATTTTTGGGACAATCAAAGCGTAAAAAACGCATAACTTGGTCAAAAATGCATTAATTTCAATTCTGAAAGCAGTTCTGTGTTAGTTTCTTCGAGGTTAACAAATCTGCATACCGCAAAGATAGTATTTCTAAAATTAATTTTTTTTTTAGATTTTTCGAAATTTTATGATGCAACCCCTTAAAAAATTTTCAAAAATTGAAAAACTCTTATTTTTCGTTCGGGCATAGCTAGAAAGATTCGTCTGTTAATGCTGATCAAGAATATATATGATTTATAGGGTCGGAAACGACTCCTTCACTGATTAAAATGATATTTTCCTCTGAAAGATTCTTGAAATCGAAATTTGTATAGATTTCTTTGTATGATGATTTTGGGACAATCAAAGCGTAAAAAACGCATAACTTGGTCAAAAATGCATTAATTTCAATTCTGAAAGCAGTTCTGTGTTAGTTTCTTCGAGGTTAACAAATCTGCATACCGCAAAGATAGTATTTCTAAAAATAATTTTTTTTTTTAGATTTTTCGAAATTTTATGATGCAACCCCTTAAAAAATTTTCAAAAATTGAAAAACTCTTATTTTTCGTTCGGGCATAGCTAGAAAGATTCGTCTGTTAATGCTGATCAAGAATATATATGATTTATAGGGTCGGAAACGACTCCTTCACTGATTAAAATGATATTTTCCTCTGAAAGATTCTTGAAATCGAAATTTGTATAGATTTCTTTGTATGATGATTTTTGGGACACTCAAAGCGTGAAAAACGCATAACTTGGTCAAAAATGCATTAATTTCAATTCTGAAAGCAGTTCTGTGTTAGTTTCTTCGAGGTTAACAAATCTGCATACCGCAAAGATAGTATTTCTAAAAATAATTTTTTTTTTTAGATTTTTGGAAATTTTATGATGCAACCCCTTAAAAAATTTTCAAAAATTGAAAAACTCTTATTTTTCGTTCGGGCATAGCTAGAAAGATTCGTCTGTTAATGCTGATCAAGAATATATATGATTTATAGGGTCGGAAACGACTCCTTCACTGATTAAAATGATATTTTCCTCTGAAAGATTCTTGAAATCGAAATTTGTACAGATTTCTTTGTATGATGATTTTTGGGACAATCAAAGCGTAAAAAACGCATAACTTGGTCAAAAATGCATTAATTTCAATTCTGAAAGCAGTTCTGTGTTAGTTTCTTCGAGGTTAACAAATCTGCATACCGCAAAGATAGTATTTCTAAAAATAATTTTTTTTTTTAGATTTTTCGAAATTTTATGATGCAACCCCTTAAAAAATTTTCAAAAATTGAAAAACTCTTATTTTTCGTTCGGGCATAGCTAGAAAGATTCGTCTGTTAATGCTGATCAAGAATATATATGATTTATAGGGTCGGAAACGACTCCTTCACTGATTAAAATGATATTTTCCTCTGAAAGATTCTTGAAATCGAAATTTGTATAGATTTCTTTGTATGATGATTTTTGGGACAATCAAAGCGTAAAAAACGCATAACTTGATCAAAAATGCATTAATTTCAATTCTGAAAGCAGTTCTGTGTTAGTTTCTTCGAGGTTAACAAATCTGCATACCGCAAAGATAGTATTTCTAAAAATAATTTTTTTTTTTAGATTTTTCGAAATTTTATGATGCAACCCCTTAAAAAATTTTCAAAAATTGAAAAACTCTTATTTTTTGTTCGGGCATAGCTAGAAAGATTCGTCTGTTAATGCTGATCAAGAATATATATGATTTATAGGGTCGGAAACGACTCCTTCACTGATTAAAATGATATTTTCCTCTGAAAGATTCTTGAAATCGAAATTTGTATAGATTTCTTTGTATGATGATTTTTGGGACACTCAAAGCGTAAAAAACGCATAACTTGGTCAAAAATGCATTAATTTCAATTCTGAAAGCAGTTCTGTGTTAGTTTCTTCGAGGTTAACAAATCTGCATACCGCAAAGATAGTATTTCAAAAAATAATTTTTTTTTTTAGATTTTTGGAAATTTTATGATGCAACCCCTTAAAAAATTTTCAAAAATTAAAAAACTCTTATTTTTCGTTCGGGCATAGCTAGAAAGATTCGTCTGTTAATGCTGATCAAGAATATATATGATTTATAGGGTCGGAAACGACTCCTTCACTGATTAAAATGATATTTTCCTCTGAAAGATTCTTGAAATCGAAATTTGTATAGATTTCTTTGTATGATGATTTTTGGGACAATCAAAGCGTAAAAAACGCATAACTTGGTCAAAAATGCATTAATTTCAATTCTGAAAGCAGTTCTGTGTTAGTTTCTTCGAGGTTAACAAATCTGCATACCGCAAAGATAGTATTTCTAAAATTAATTTTTTTTTTTAGATTTTTGGAAATTTTATGATGCAACCCCTTAAAAAATTTTCAAAAATTGAAAAACTCTTATTTTTCGTTCGGGCATAGCTAGAAAGATTCGTCTGTTAATGCTGATCAAGAATATATATGATTTATAGGGTCGGAAACGACTCCTTCACTGATTAAAATGATATTTTCCTCTGAAAGATTCTTGAAATCGAAATTTGTATCGATTTCTTTGTATGATGATTTTTGGGACAATCAAAGCGTAAAAAACGCATAACTTGGTCAAAAATGCATTAATTTCAATTCTGAAAGCAGTTCTGTGTTAGTTTCTTCGAGGTTAACAAATCTGCATACCGCAAAGATAGTATTTCTAAAATTAATTTTTTTTTTTAGATTTTTCGAAATTTTATGATGCAACCCCTTAAAAAATTTTCAAAAATTGAAAAACTCTTATTTTTCGTTCGGGCATAGCTAGAAAGATTCGTCTGTTAATGCTGATCAAGAATATATATGATTTATAGGGTCGGAAACGACTCCTTCACTGATTAAAATGATATTTTCCTCTGAAAGATTCTTGAAATCGAAATTTGTATAGATTTCTTTGTATGATGATTTTTGGGACACTCAAAGCGTAAAAAACGCATAACTTGGTCAAAAATGCATTAATTTCAATTCTGAAAGCAGTTCTGTGTTAGTTTCTTCGAGGTTAACAAATCTGCATACCGCAAAGATAGTATTTCAAAAAATAATTTTTTTTTTTAGATTTTTGGAAATTTTATGATGCAACCCCTTAAAAAATTTTCAAAAATTGAAAAACTCTTATTTTTCGTTCGGGCATAGCTAGAAAGATTCGTCTGTTAATGCTGATCAAGAATATATATGATTTATAGGGTCGGAAACGACTCCTTCACTGATTAAAATGATATTTTCCTCTGAAAGATTCTTGAAATCGAAATTTGTATAGATTTCTTTGTATGATGATTTTTGGGACACTCAAAGCGTAAAAAACGCATAACTTGGTCAAAAATGCATTAATTTCAATTCTGAAAGCAGTTCTGTGTTAGTTTCTTCGAGGTTAACAAATCTGCATACCGCAAAGATAGTATTTCAAAAAATAATTTTTTTTTTTAGATTTTTGGAAATTTTATGATGCAACCCCTTAAAAAATTTTCAAAAATTGAAAAACTCTTATTTTTCGTTCGGGCATAGCTAGAAAGATTCGTCTGTTAATGCTGATCAAGAATATATATGATTTATAGGGTCGGAAACGACTCCTTCACTGATTAAAATGATATTTTCCTCTGAAAGATTCTTGAAATCGAAATTTGTATAGATTTCTTTGTATGATGATTTTTGGGACACTCAAAGCGTAAAAAACGCATAACTTGGTCAAAAATGCATTAATTTCAATTCTGAAAGCAGTTCTGTGTTAGTTTCTTCGAGGTTAACAAATCTGCATACCGCAAAGACAGTATTTCAAAAAATAATTTTTTTTTTTAGATTTTTGGAAATTTTATGATGCAACCCCTTAAAAAATTTTCAAAAATTGAAAAACTCTTATTTTTCGTTCGGGCATAGCTAGAAAGATTCGTCTGTTAATGCTGATCAAGAATATATATGATTTATAGGGTCGGAAACGACTCCTTCACTGATTAAAATGATATTTTCCTCTGAAAGATTCTTGAAATCGAAATTTGTATAGATTTCTTTGTATGATGATTTTTGGGACAATCAAAGCGTAAAAAACGCATAACTTGGTCAAAAATGCATTAATTTCAATTCTGAAAGCAGTTCTGTGTTAGTTTCTTCGAGGTTAACAAATCTGCATACCGCAAAGATAGTATTTCAAAAAATAATTTTTTTTTTTAGATTTTTGGAAATTTTATGATGCAACCCCTTAAAAAATTTTCAAAAATTGAAAAACTCTTATTTTTCGTTCGGGCATAGCTAGAAAGATTCGTCTGTTAATGCTGATCAAGAATATATATGATTTATAGGGTCGGAAACGACTCCTTCACTGATTAAAATGATATTTTCCTCTGAAAGATTCTTGAAATCGAAATTTGTATAGATTTCTTTGTATGATGATTTTTGGGACACTCAAAGCGTAAAAAACGCATAACTTGGTCAAAAATGCATTAATTTCAATTCTGAAAGCAGTTCTGTGTTAGTTTTTTCGAGGTTAACAAATCTGCATACCGCAAAGATAGTATTTCTAAAATTAATTTTTTTTTTTAGATTTTTCGAAATTCAATTTCAAAAATTGAAAAACTCTTATTTTTCGTTCGGGCATGGCTAGAAAGATTCGTCTGTTAATGCTGATCAAGAATATATATGATTTATAGGGTCGGAAACGACTCCTTCACTGATTAAAATGATATTTTCCTCTGAAAGATTCTTGAAATCGAAATTTGTATAGATTTCTTTGTATGATGATTTTTGGGACACTCAAAGCGTAAAAAACGCATAACTTGGTCAAAAATGCATTAATTTCAATTCTGAAAGCAGTTCTGTGTTAGTTTCTTCGAGGTTAACAAATCTGCATACCGCAAAGATAGTATTTCTAAAATTAATTTTTTTTTTTAGATTTTTCGAAATTTTATGATGCAACCCCTTAAAAAATTTTCAAAAATTGAAAAACTCTTATTTTTCGTTCGGGCATAGCTAGAAAGATTCGTCTGTTAATGCTGATCAAGAATATATATGATTTATAGGGTCGGAAACGACTCCTTCACTGATTAAAATGATATTTTCCTCTGAAAGATTCTTGAAATCGAAATTTGTATAGATTTCTTTGTATGATGATTTTTGGGACAATCAAAGCGTAAAAAACGCATAACTTGGTCAAAAATGCATTAATTTCAATTCTGAAAGCAGTTCTGTGTTAGTTTCTTCGAGGTTAACAAATCTGCATACCGCAAAGATAGTATTTCTAAAATTAATTTTTTTTTTTAGATTTTTCGAAATTTTATGATGCAACCCCTTAAAAAATTTTCAAAAATTGAAAAACTCTTATTTTTCGTTCGGGCATAGCTAGAAAGATTCGTCTGTTAATGCTGATCAAGAATATATATGATTTATAGGGTCGGAAACGACTCCTTCACTGATTAAAATGATATTTTCCTCTGAAAGATTCTTGAAATCGAAATTTGTATAGATTTCTTTGTATGATGATTTTTGGGACAATCAAAGCGTAAAAAACGCATAACTTGGTCAAAAATGCATTAATTTCAATTCTGAAAGCAGTTCTGTGTTAGTTTCTTCGAGGTTAACAAATCTGCATACCGCAAAGATAGTATTTCAAAAAATAATTTTTTTTTTTAGATTTTTGGAAATTTTATGATGCAACCCCTTAAAAAATTTTCAAAAATTGAAAAACTCTTATTTTTCGTACGGGCATAGCTAGAAAGATTCGTCTGTTAATGCTGATCAAGAATATATATGATTTATAGGGTCGGAAACGACTCCTTCACTGATTAAAATGATATTTTCCTCTGAAAGATTCTTGAAATCGAAATTTGTATAGATTTCTTTGTATGATGATTTTTGGGACACTCAAAGCGTAAAAAACGCATAACTTGGTCAAAAATGCATTAATTTCAATTCTGAAAGCAGTTCTGTGTTAGTTTTTTCGAGGTTAACAAATCTGCATACCGCAAAGATAGTATTTCTAAAATTAATTTTTTTTTTTAGATTTTTCGAAATTTTATGATGCAACCCCTTAAAAAATTTTCAAAAATTGAAAAACTCTTATTTTTCGTTCGGGCATAGCTAGAAAGATTCGTCTGTTAATGCTGATCAAGAATATATATGATTTATAGGGTCGGAAACGACTCCTTCACTGATTAAAATGATATTTTCCTCTGAAAGATTCTTGAAATCGAAATTTGTATAGATTTCTTTGTATGATGATTTTTGGGACAATCAAAGCGTAAAAAACGCATAACTTGGTCAAAAATGCATTAATTTCAATTCTGAAAGCAGTTCTGTGTTAGTTTCTTCGAGGTTAACAAATCTGCATACCGCAAAGATAGTATTTCAAAAAATAATTTTTTTTTTTAGATTTTTGGAAATTTTATGATGCAACCCCTTAAAAAATTTTCAAAAATTGAAAAACTCTTACTTTTCGTTCGGGCATAGCTAGAAAGATTCGTCTGTTAATGCTGATCAAGAATATATATGATTTATAGGGTCGGAAACGACTCCTTCACTGATTAAAATGATATTTTCCTCTGAAAGATTCTTGAAATCGAAATTTGTATAGATTTCTTTGTATGATGATTTTTGGGACAATCAAAGCGTAAAAAACGCATAACTTGGTCAAAAATGCATTAATTTCAATTCTGAAAGCAGTTCTGTGTTAGTTTCTTCGAGGTTAACAAATCTACATACCGCAAAGATAGTATTTCAAAAAATAATTTTTTTTTTTAGATTTTTGGAAATTTTATGATGCAACCCCTTAAAAAATTTTCAAAAATTGAAAAACTCTTATTTTTCGTTCGGGCATAGCTAGAAAGATTCGTCTATTAATGCTGATCAAGAATATATATGATTTATAGGGTCGGAAACGACTCCTTCACTGATTAAAATGATATTTTCCTCTGAAAGATTCTTGAAATCGAAATTTGTATAGATTTCTTTGTATGATGATTTTTGGGACACTCAAAGCGTAAAAAACGCATAACTTGGTCAAAAATGCATTAATTTCAATTCTGAAAGCAGTTCTGTGTTAGTTTTTTCGAGGTTAACAAATCTGCATACCGCAAAGATAGTATTTCTAAAATTAATTTTTTTTTTTAGATTTTTGGAAATTTTATGATGCAACCCCTTAAAAAATTTTCAAAAATTGAAAAACTCTTATTTTTCGTTCGGGCATAGCTAGAAAGATTCGTCTGTTAATGCTGATCAAGAATATATATGATTTATAGGGTCGGAAACGACTCCTTCACTGATTAAAATGATATTTTCCTCTGAAAGATTCTTGAAATCGAAATTTGTATAGATTTCTTTGTATGATGATTTTTGGGACAATCAAAGCGTAAAAAACGCATAACTTGGTCAAAAATGCATTAATTTCAATTCTGAAAGCAGTTCTGTGTTAGTTTCTTCGAGGTTAACAAATCTGCATACCGCAAAGATAGTATTTCAAAAAATAATTTTTTTTTTTAGATTTTTGGAAATTTTATGATGCAACCCCTTAAAAAATTTTCAAAAATTGAAAAACTCTTATTTTTCGTTCGGGCATAGCTAGAAAGATTCGTCTGTTAATGCTGATCAAGAATATATATGATTTATAGGGTCGGAAACGACTCCTTCACTGATTAAAATGATATTTTCCTCTGAAAGATTCTTGAAATCGAAATTTGTATAGATTTCTTTGTATGATGATTTTTGGGACAATCAAAGCGTAAAAAACGCATAACTTGGTCAAAAATGCATTAATTTCAATTCTGAAAGCAGTTCTGTGTTAGTTTCTTCGAGGTTAACAAATCTGCATACCGCAAAGATAGTATTTCAAAAAATAATTTTTTTTTTTAGATTTTTGGAAATTTTATGATGCAACCCCTTAAAAAATTTTCAAAAATTGAAAAACTCTTATTTTTCGTTCGGGCATAGCTAGAAAGATTCGTCTGTTAATGCTGATCAAGAATATATATGATTTATAGGGTCGGAAACGACTCCTTCACTGATTAAAATGATATTTTCCTCTGAAAGATTCTTGAAATCGAAATTTGTATAGATTTCTTTGTATGATGATTTTTGGGACAATCAAAGCGTAAAAAACGCATAACTTGGTCAAAAATGCATTAATTTCAATTCTGAAAGCAGTTCTGTGTTAGTTTCTTCGAGGTTAACAAATCTGCATACCGCAAAGATAGTATTTCTAAAATTAATTTTTTTTTTTAGATTTTTCGAAATTTTATGATGCAACCCCTTAAAAAATTTTCAAAAATTGAAAAACTCTTATTTTTCGTTCGGGCATAGCTAGAAAGATTCGTCTGTTAATGCTGATCAAGAATATATATGATTTATAGGGTCGGAAACGACTCCTTCACTGATTAAAATGATATTTTCCTCTGAAAGATTCTTGAAATCGAAATTTGTATAGATTTCTTTGTATGATGATTTTGGGACAATCAAAGCGTAAAAAACGCATAACTTGGTCAAAAATGCATTAATTTCAATTCTGAAAGCAGTTCTGTGTTAGTTTTTTCGAGGTTAACAAATCTGCATACCGCAAAGATAGTATTTCTAAAATTAATTTTTTTTTTTAGATTTTTGGAAATTTTATGATGCAACCCCTTAAAAAATTTTCAAAAATTGAAAAACTCTTATTTTTCGTTCGGGCATAGCTAGAAAGATTCGTCTGTTAATGCTGATCAAGAATATATATGATTTATAGGGTCGGAAACGACTCCTTCACTGATTAAAATGATATTTTCCTCTGAAAGATTCTTGAAATCGAAATTTGTATAGATTTCTTTGTATGATGATTTTTGGGACAATCAAAGCGTAAAAAACGCATAACTTGGTCAAAAATGCATTAATTTCAATTCTGAAAGCAGTTCTGTGTTAGTTTCTTCGAGGTTAACAAATCTGCATACCGCAAAGATAGTATTTCAAAAAATAATTTTTTTTTTTAGATTTTTGGAAATTTTATGATGCAACCCCTTAAAAAATTTTCAAAAATTGAAAAACTCTTATTTTTCGTTCGGGCATAGCTAGAAAGATTCGTCTGTTAATGCTGATCAAGAATATATATGATTTATAGGGTCGGAAACGACTCCTTCACTGATTAAAATGATATTTTCCTCTGAAAGATTCTTGAAATCGAAATTTGTATAGATTTCTTTGTATGATGATTTTTGGGACACTCAAAGCGTAAAAAACGCATAACTTGGTCAAAAATGCATTAATTTCAATTCTGAAAGCAGTTCTGTGTTAGTTTTTTCGAGGTTAACAAATCTGCATACCGCAAAGATAGTATTTCTAAAATTAATTTTTTTTTTTAGATTTTTGGAAATTTTATGATGCAACCCCTTAAAAAATTTTCAAAAATTGAAAAACTCTTATTTTTCGTTCGGGCATAGCTAGAAAGATTCGTCTGTTAATGCTGATCAAGAATATATATGATTTATAGGGTCGGAAACGACTCCTTCACTGATTAAAATGATATTTTCCTCTGAAAGATTCTTGAAATCGAAATTTGTATAGATTTCTTTGTATGATGATTTTTGGGACAATCAAAGCGTAAAAAACGCATAACTTGGTCAAAAATGCATTAATTTCAATTCTGAAAGCAGTTCTGTGTTAGTTTCTTCGAGGTTAACAAATCTGCATACCGCAAAGATAGTATTTCAAAAAATAATTTTTTTTTTTAGATTTTTGGAAATTTTATGATGCAACCCCTTAAAAAATTTTCAAAAATTGAAA
This sequence comes from Drosophila bunnanda, assembly GCA_035046265.1. Classification (NCBI taxonomy): domain Eukaryota; kingdom Metazoa; phylum Arthropoda; class Insecta; order Diptera; family Drosophilidae; genus Drosophila; species Drosophila bunnanda. Next base: position 275,615 of record JAWNOB010000013.1, on the reverse strand, counting down.
AACTCTTATTTTTCGTTCGGGCATAGCTAGAAAGATTCGTCTGTTAATGCTGATCAAGAATATATATGATTTATAGGGTCGGAAACGACTCCTTCACTGATTAAAATGATATTTTCCTCTGAAAGATTCTTGAAATCGAAATTTGTATAGATTTCTTTGTATGATGATTTTTGGGACAATCAAAGCGTAAAAAACGCATAACTTGGTCAAAAATGCATTAATTTCAATTCTGAAAGCAGTTCTGTGTTAGTTTTTTCGAGGTTAACAAATCTGCATACCGCAAAGATAGTATTTCTAAAATTAATTTTTTTTTTTAGATTTTTCGAAATTTTATGATGCAACCCCTTAAAAAATTTTCAAAAATTGAAAAACTCTTATTTTTCGTTCGGGCATAGCTAGAAAGATTCGTCTGTTAATGCTGATCAAGAATATATATGATTTATAGGGTCGGAAACGACTCCTTCACTGATTAAAATGATATTTTCCTCTGAAAGATTCTTGAAATCGAAATTTGTATAGATTTCTTTGTATGATGATTTTTGGGACAATCAAAGCGTAAAAAACGCATAACTTGGTCAAAAATGCATTAATTTCAATTCTGAAAGCAGTTCTGTGTTAGTTTCTTCGAGGTTAACAAATCTGCATACCGCAAAGATAGTATTTCAAAAAATAATTTTTTTTTTTAGATTTTTGGAAATTTTATGATGCAACCCCTTAAAAAATTTTCAAAAATTGAAAAACTCTTATTTTTCGTTCGGGCATAGCTAGAAAGATTCGTCTGTTAATGCTGATCAAGAATATATATGATTTATAGGGTCGGAAACGACTCCTTCACTGATTAAAATGATATTTTCCTCTGAAAGATTCTTGAAATCGAAATTTGTATAGATTTCTTTGTATGATGATTTTTGGGACAATCAAAGCGTAAAAAACGCATAACTTGGTCAAAAATGCATTAATTTCAATTCTGAAAGCAGTTCTGTGTTAGTTTTTTCGAGGTTAACAAATCTGCATACCGCAAAGATAGTATTTCTAAAATTAATTTTTTTTTTTAGATTTTTCGAAATTTTATGATGCAACCCCTTAAAAAATTTTCAAAAATTGAAAAACTCTTATTTTTCGTTCGGGCATAGCTAGAAAGATTCGTCTGTTAATGCTGATCAAGAATATATATGATTTATAGGGTCGGAAACGACTCCTTCACTGATTAAAATGATATTTTCCTCTGAAAGATTCTTGAAATCGAAATTTGTATAGATTTCTTTGTATGATGATTTTTGGGACAATCAAAGCGTAAAAAACGCATAACTTGGTCAAAAATGCATTAATTTCAATTCTGAAAGCAGTTCTGTGTTAGTTTCTTCGAGGTTAACAAATCTGCATACCGCAAAGATAGTATTTCAAAAAATAATTTTTTTTTTTAGATTTTTGGAAATTTTATGATGCAACCCCTTAAAAAATTTTCAAAAATTGAAAAACTCTTACTTTTCGTTCGGGCATAGCTAGAAAGATTCGTCTGTTAATGCTGATCAAGAATATATATGATTTATAGGGTCGGAAACGACTCCTTCACTGATTAAAATGATATTTTCCTCTGAAAGATTCTTGAAATCGAAATTTGTATAGATTTCTTTGTATGATGATTTTTGGGACAATCAAAGCGTAAAAAACGCATAACTTGGTCAAAAATGCATTAATTTCAATTCTGAAAGCAGTTCTGTGTTAGTTTCTTCGAGGTTAACAAATCTGCATACCGCAAAGATAGTATTTCTAAAATTAATTTTTTTTTTTAGATTTTTCGAAATTTTATGATGCAACCCCTTAAAAAATTTTCAAAAATTGAAAAACTCTTATTTTTCGTTCGGGCATAGCTAGAAAGATTCGTCTGTTAATGCTGATCAAGAATATATATGATTTATAGGGTCGGAAACGACTCCTTCACTGATTAAAATGATATTTTCCTCTGAAAGATTCTTGAAATCGAAATTTGTATAGATTTCTTTGTATGATGATTTTGGGACAATCAAAGCGTAAAAAACGCATAACTTGGTCAAAAATGCATTAATTTCAATTCTGAAAGCAGTTCTGTGTTAGTTTCTTCGAGGTTAACAAATCTACATACCGCAAAGATAGTATTTCAAAAAATAATTTTTTTTTTTAGATTTTTGGAAATTTTATGATGCAACCCCTTAAAAAATTTTCAAAAATTGAAAAACTCTTATTTTTCGTTCGGGCATAGCTAGAAAGATTCGTCTGTTAATGCTGATCAAGAATATATATGATTTATAGGGTCGGAAACGACTCCTTCACTGATTAAAATGATATTTTCCTCTGAAAGATTCTTGAAATCGAAATTTGTATAGTTTTCTTTGTATGATGATTTTTGGGACAATCAAAGCGTAAAAAACGCATAACTTGGTCAAAAATGCATTAATTTCAATTCTGAAAGCAGTTCTGTGTTAGTTTCTTCGAGGTTAACAAATCTGCATACCGCAAAGATAGTATTTCAAAAAATAATTTTTTTTTTTAGATTTTTGGAAATTTTATGATGCAACCCCTTAAAAAATTTTCAAAAATTGAAAAACTCTTATTTTTCGTTCGGGCATAGCTAGAAAGATTCGTCTGTTAATGCTGATCAAGAATATATATGATTTATAGGGTCGGAAACGACTCCTTCACTGATTAAAATGATATTTTCCTCTGAAAGATTCTTGAAATCGAAATTTGTATAGATTTCTTTGTATGATGATTTTTGGGACACTCAAAGCGTAAAAAACGCATAACTTGGTCAAAAATGCATTAATTTCAATTCTGAAAGCAGTTCTGTGTTAGTTTCTTCGAGGTTAACAAATCTGCATACCGCAAAGATAGTATTTCAAAAAATAATTTTTTTTTTTAGATTTTTCGAAATTTTATGATGCAACCCCTTAAAAAATTTTCAAAAATTGAAAAACTCTTATTTTTCGTTCGGGCATAGCTAGAAAGATTCGTCTGTTAATGCTGATCAAGAATATATATGATTTATAGGGTCGGAAACGACTCCTTCACTGATTAAAATGATATTTTCCTCTGAAAGATTCTTGAAATCGAAATTTGTATAGATTTCTTTGTATGATGATTTTTGGGACAATCAAAGCGTAAAAAACGCATAACTTGGTCAAAAATGCATTAATTTCAATTCTGAAAGCAGTTCTGTGTTAGTTTCTTCGAGGTTAACAAATCTGCATACCGCAAAGATAGTATTTCTAAAATTAATTTTTTTTTTTAGATTTTTCGAAATTTTATGATGCAACCCCTTAAAAAATTTTCAAAAATTGAAAAACTCTTATTTTTCGTTCGGGCATAGCTAGAAAGATTCGTCTGTTAATGCTGATCAAGAATATATATGATTTATAGGGTCGGAAACGACTCCTTCACTGATTAAAATGATATTTTCCTCTGAAAGATTCTTGAAATCGAAATTTGTATAGATTTCTTTGTATGATGATTTTTGGGACAATCAAAGCGTAAAAAACGCATAACTTGGTCAAAAATGCATTAATTTCAATTCTGAAAGCAGTTCTGTGTTAGTTTCTTCGAGGTTAACAAATCTGCATACCGCAAAGATAGTATTTCTAAAATTAATTTTTTTTTTTAGATTTTTGGAAATTTTATGATGCAACCCCTTAAAAAATTTTCAAAAATTGAAAAACTCTTATTTTTCGTTCGGGCATAGCTAGAAAGATTCGTCTGTTAATGCTGATCAAGAATATATATGATTTATAGGGTCGGAAACGACTCCTTCACTGATTAAAATGATATTTTCCTCTGAAAGATTCTTGAAATCGAAATTTGTATAGATTTCTTTGTATGATGATTTTTGGGACAATCAAAGCGTAAAAAACGCATAACTTGGTCAAAAATGCATTAATTTCAATTCTGAAAGCAGTTCTGTGTTAGTTTCTTCGAGGTTAACAAATCTGCATACCGCAAAGATAGTATTTCTAAAAATAATTTTTTTTTTTAGATTTTTCGAAATTTTATGATGCAACCCCTTAAAAAATTTTCAAAAATTGAAAAACTCTTATTTTTCGTTCGGGCATAGCTAGAAAGATTCGTCTGTTAATGCTGATCAAGAATATATATGATTTATAGGGTCGGAAACGACTCCTTCACTGATTAAAATGATATTTTCCTCTGAAAGATTCTTGAAATCGAAATTTGTATAGATTTCTTTGTATGATGATTTTGGGACAATCAAAGCGTAAAAAACGCATAACTTGGTCAAAAATGCATTAATTTCAATTCTGAAAGCAGTTCTGTGTTAGTTTCTTCGAGGTTAACAAATCTGCATACCGCAAAGATAGTATTTCTAAAATTAATTTTTTTTTTTAGATTTTTGGAAATTTTATGATGCAACCCCTTAAAAAATTTTCAAAAATTGAAAAACTCTTATTTTTCGTTCGGGCATAGCTAGAAAGATTCGTCTGTTAATGCTGATCAAGAATATATATGATTTATAGGGTCGGAAACGACTCCTTCACTGATTAAAATGATATTTTCCTCTGAAAGATTCTTGAAATCGAAATTTGTATAGATTTCTTTGTATGATGATTTTTGGGACAATCAAAGCGTAAAAAACGCATAACTTGGTCAAAAATGCATTAATTTCAATTCTGAAAGCAGTTCTGTGTTAGTTTCTTCGAGGTTAACAAATCTGCATACCGCAAAGATAGTATTTCAAAAAATAATTTTTTTTTTTAGATTTTTCGAAATTTTATGATGCAACCCCTTAAAAAATTTTCAAAAATTGAAAAACTCTTATTTTTCGTTCGGGCATAGCTAGAAAGATTCGTCTGTTAATGCTGATCAAGAATATATATGATTTATAGGGTCGGAAACGACTCCTTCACTGATTAAAATGATATTTTCCTCTGAAAGATTCTTGAAATCGAAATTTGTATAGATTTCTTTGTATGATGATTTTTGGGACAATCAAAGCGTAAAAAACGCATAACTTAGTCAAAAATGCATTAATTTCAATTCTGAAAGCAGTTCTGTGTTAGTTTCTTCGAGGTTAACAAATCTGCATACCGCAAAGATAGTATTTCTAAAATTAATTTTTTTTTTTAGATTTTTCGAAATTTTATGATGCAACCCCTTAAAAGATTTTCAAAAATTGAAAAACTCTTATTTTTCGTTCGGGCATAGCTAGAAAGATTCGTCTGTTAATGCTGATCAAGAATATATATGATTTATAGGGTCGGAAACGACTCCTTCACTGATTAAAATGATATTTTCCTCTGAAAGATTCTTGAAATCGAAATTTGTATAGATTTCTTTGTATGATGATTTTTGGGACACTCAAAGCGTAAAAAACGCATAACTTGGTCAAAAATGCATTAATTTCAATTCTGAAAGCAGTTCTGTGTTAGTTTCTTCGAGGTTAACAAATCTGCATACCGCAAAGATAGTATTTCTAAAATTAATTTTTTTTTTTAGATTTTTCGAAATTTTATGATGCAACCCCTTAAAAAATTTTCAAATATTGAAAAACTCTTATTTTTCGTTCGGGCATAGCTAGAAAGATTCGTCTGTTAATGCTGATCAAGAATATATATGATTTATAGGGTCGGAAACGACTCCTTCACTGATTAAAATGATATTTTCCTCTGAAAGATTCTTGAAATCGAAATTTGTATAGATTTCTTTGTATGATGATTTTTGGGACAATCAAAGCGTAAAAAACGCATAACTTGGTCAAAAATGCATTAATTTCAATTCTGAAAGCAGTTCTGTGTTAGTTTCTTCGAGGTTAACAAATCTGCATACCGCAAAGATAGTATTTCTAAAATTAATTTTTTTTTTTAGATTTTTCGAAATTTTATGATGCAACCCCTTAAAAAATTTTCAAAAATTGAAAAACTCTTATTTTTCGTTCGGGCATAGCTAGAAAGATTCGTCTGTTAATGCTGATCAAGAATATATATGATTTATAGGGTCGGAAACGACTCCTTCACTGATTAAAATGATATTTTCCTCTGAAAGATTCTTGAAATCGAAATTTGTATAGATTTCTTTGTATGATGATTTTTGGGACAATCAAAGCGTAAAAAACGCATAACTTGGTCAAAAATGCATTAATTTCAATTCTGAAAGCAGTTCTGTGTTAGTTTCTTCGAGGTTAACAAATCTGCATACCGCAAAGATAGTATTTCTAAAAATAATTTTTTTTTTTAGATTTTTCGAAATTTTATGATGCAACCCCTTAAAAAATTTTCAAAAATTGAAAAACTCTTATTTTTCGTTCGGGCATAGCTAGAAAGATTCGTCTGTTAATGCTGATCAAGAATATATATGATTTATAGGGTCGGAAACGACTCCTTCACTGATTAAAATGATATTTTCCTCTGAAAGATTCTTGAAATCGAAATTTGTATAGATTTCTTTGTATGATGATTTTTGGGACAATCAAAGCGTAAAAAACGCATAACTTGGTCAAAAATGCATTAATTTCAATTCTGAAAGCAGTTCTGTGTTAGTTTCTTCGAGGTTAACAAATCTGCATACCGCAAAGATAGTATTTCTAAAATTAATTTTTTTTTTTAGATTTTTCGAAATTTTATGATGCAACCCCTTAAAAAATTTTCAAAAATTGAAAAACTCTTATTTTTCGTTCGGGCATAGCTAGAAAGATTCGTCTGTTAATGCTGATCAAGAATATATATGATTTATAGGGTCGGAAACGACTCCTTCACTGATTAAAATGATATTTTCCTCTGAAAGATTCTTGAAATCGAAATTTGTATAGATTTCTTTGTATGATGATTTTTGGGACAATCAAAGCGTAAAAAACGCATAACTTGGTCAAAAATGCATTAATTTCAATTCTGAAAGCAGTTCTGTGTTAGTTTCTTCGAGGTTAACAAATCTGCATACCGCAAAGATAGTATTTCTAAAATTAATTTTTTTTTTTAGATTTTTGGAAATTTTATGATGCAACCCCTTAAAAAATTTTCAAAAATTGAAAAACTCTTATTTTTCGTTCGGGCATAGCTAGAAAGATTCGTCTGTTAATGCTGATCAAGAATATATATGATTTATAGGGTCGGAAACGACTCCTTCACTGATTAAAATGATATTTTCCTCTGAAAGATTCTTGAAATCGAAATTTGTATAGATTTCTTTGTATGATGATTTTTGGGACAATCAAAGCGTAAAAAACGCATAACTTGGTCAAAAATGCATTAATTTCAATTCTGAAAGCAGTTCTGTGTTAGTTTCTTCGAGGTTAACAAAACTGCATACCGCAAAGATAGTATTTCTAAAATTAATTTTTTTTTTTAGATTTTTCGAAATTTTATGATGCAACCCCTTAAAAGATTTTCAAAAATTGAAAAACTCTTATTTTTCGTTCGGGCATAGCTAGAAAGATTCGTCTGTTAATGCTGATCAAGAATATATATGATTTATAGGGTCGGAAACGACTCCTTCACTGATTAAAATGATATTTTCCTCTGAAAGATTCTTGAAATCGAAATTTGTATAGATTTCTTTGTATGATGATTTTTGGGACACTCAAAGCGTAAAAAACGCATAACTTGGTCAAAAATGCATTAATTTCAATTCTGAAAGCAGTTCTGTGTTAGTTTCTTCGAGGTTAACAAATCTGCATACCGCAAAGATAGTATTTCAAAAAATAATTTTTTTTTTTAGATTTTTGGAAATTTTATGATGCAACCCCTTAAAAAATTTTCAAAAATTGAAAAACTCTTATTTTTCGTTCGGGCATAGCTAGAAAGATTCGTCTGTTAATGCTGATCAAGAATATAAATGATTTATAGGGTCGGAAACGACTCCTTCACTGATTAAAATGATATTTTCCTCTGAAAGATTCTTGAAATCGAAATTTGTATAGATTTCTTTGTATGATGATTTTTGGGACACTCAAAGCGTAAAAAACGCATAACTTGGTCAAAAATGCATTAATTTCAATTCTGAAAGCAGTTCTGTGTTAGTTTCTTCGAGGTTAACAAATCTGCATACCGCAAAGATAGTATTTCTAAAATTAATTTTTTTTTTTAGATTTTTCGAAATTTTATGATGCAACCCCTTAAAAAATTTTCAAAAATTGAAAAACTCTTATTTTTCGTTCGGGCATAGCTAGAAAGATTCGTCTGTTAATGCTGATCAAGAATATATATGATTTATAGGGTCGGAAACGACTCCTTCACTGATTAAAATGATATTTTCCTCTGAAAGATTCTTGAAATCGAAATTTGTATAGATTTCTTTGTATGATGATTTTTGGGACAATCAAAGCGTAAAAAACGCATAACTTGGTCAAAAATGCATTAATTTCAATTCTGAAAGCAGTTCTGTGTTAGTTTCTTCGAGGTTAACAAATCTGCATACCGCAAAGATAGTATTTCTAAAAATAATTTTTTTTTTTAGATTTTTCGAAATTTTATGATGCAACCCCTTAAAAAATTTTCAAAAATTGAAAAACTCTTATTTTTCGTTCGGGCATAGCTAGAAAGATTCGTCTGTTAATGCTGATCAAGAATATATATGATTTATAGGGTCGGAAACGACTCCTTCACTGATTAAAATGATATTTTCCTCTGAAAGATTCTTGAAATCGAAATTTGTATAGATTTCTTTGTATGATGATTTTTGGGACAATCAAAGCGTAAAAAACGCATAACTTGGTCAAAAATGCATTAATTTCAATTCTGAAAGCAGTTCTGTGTTAGTTTCTTCGAGGTTAACAAATCTGCATACCGCAAAGATAGTATTTCTAAAATTAATTTTTTTTTTTAGATTTTTCGAAATTTGATGATGCAACCCCTTAAAAAATTTTCAAAAATTGAAAAACTCTTACTACTCTTACTACTCTTGAAACTCTTATTTTTCGTTCGGGCATAGCTAGAAAGATTCGTCTGTTAATGCTGATCAAGAATATATATGATTTATAGGGTCGGAAACGACTCCTTCACTGATTAAAATGATATTTTCCTCTGAAAGATTCTTGAAATCGAAATTTGTATAGATTTCTTTGTATGATGATTTTTGGGACACTCAAAGCGTAAAAAACGCATAACTTGGTCAAAAATGCATTAATTTCAATTCTGAAAGCAGTTCTGTGTTAGTTTCTTCGAGGTTAACAAATCTGCATACCGCAAAGATAGTATTTCAAAAAATATTTTTTTTTTTTAGATTTTTGGAAATTTTATGATGCAACCCCTTAAAAAATTTTCAAAAATTGAAAAACTCTTATTTTTCGTTCGGGCATAGCTAGAAAGATTCGTCTGTTAATGCTGATCAAGAATATATATGATTTATAGGGTCGGAAACGACTCCTTCACTGATTAAAATGATATTTTCCTCTGAAAGATTCTTGAAATCGAAATTTGTATAGATTTCTTTGTATGATGATTTTTGGGACAATCAAAGCGTAAAAAACGCATAACTTGGTCAAAAATGCATTAATTTCAATTCTGAAAGCAGTTCTGTGTTAGTTTCTTCGAGGTTAACAAATCTGCATACCGCAAAGATAGTATTTCTAAAATTAATTTTTTTTTTTAGATTTTTCGAAATTTGATGATGCAACCCCTTAAAAAATTTTCAAAAATTGAAAAACTCTTATTTTTCGTTCGGGCATAGCTAGAAAGATTCGTCTGTTAATGCTGATCAAGAATATATATGATTTATAGGGTCGGAAACGACTCCTTCACTGATTAAAATGATATTTTCCTCTGAAAGATTCTTGAAATCGAAATTTGTATAGATTTCTTTGTATGATGATTTTTGGGACACTCAAAGCGTAAAAAACGCATAACTTGGTCAAAAATGCATTAATTTCAATTCTGAAAGCAGTTCTGTGTTAGTTTCTTCGAGGTTAACAAATCTGCATACCGCAAAGATAGTATTTCTAAAAATAATTTTTTTTTTTAGATTTTTCGAAATTTTATGATGCAACCCCTTAAAAAATTTTCAAAAATTGAAAAACTCTTATTTTTCGTTCGGGCATAGCTAGAAAGATTCGTCTGTTAATGCTGATCAAGAATATATATGATTTATAGGGTCGGAAACGACTCCTTCACTGATTAAAATGATATTTTCCTCTGAAAGATTCTTGAAATCGAAATTTGTATAGATTTCTTTGTATGATGATTTTTGGGACAATCAAAGCGTAAAAAACGCATAACTTGGTCAAAAATGCATTAATTTCAATTCTGAAAGCAGTTCTGTGTTAGTTTCTTCGAGGTTAACAAATCTGCATACCGCAAAGATAGTATTTCTAAAATTAATTTTTTTTTTTAGATTTTTCGAAATTTGATGATGCAACCCCTTAAAAAATTTTCAAAAATTGAAAAACTCTTATTTTTCGTTCGGGCATAGCTAGAAAGATTCGTCTGTTAATGCTGATCAAGAATATATATGATTTATAGGGTCGGAAACGACTCCTTCACTGATTAAAATGATATTTTCCTCTGAAAGATTCTTGAAATCGAAATTTGTATAGATTTCTTTGTATGATGATTTTTGGGACACTCAAAGCGTAAAAAACGCATAACTTGGTCAAAAATGCATTAATTTCAATTCTGAAAGCAGTTCTGTGTTAGTTTCTTCGAGGTTAACAAATCTGCATACCGCAAAGATAGTATTTCAAAAAATAATTTTTTTTTTTAGATTTTTGGAAATTTTATGATGCAACCCCTTAAAAAATTTTCAAAAATTGAAAAACTCTTATTTTTCGTTCGGGCATAGCTAGAAAGATTCGTCTGTTAATGCTGATCAAGAATATATATGATTTATAGGGTCGGAAACGACTCCTTCACTGATTAAAATGATATTTTCCTCTGAAAGATTCTTGAAATCGAAATTTGTATAGATTTCTTTGTATGATGATTTTTGGGACAATCAAAGCGTAAAAAACGCATAACTTGGTCAAAAATGCATTAATTTCAATTCTGAAAGCAGTTCTGTGTTAGTTTCTTCGAGGTTAACAAATCTGCATACCGCAAAGATAGTATTTCAAAAAATAATTTTTTTTTTTAGATTTTTCGAAATTTTATGATGCAACCCCTTAAAAAATTTTCAAAAATTGAAAAACTCTTATTTTTCGTTCGGGCATAGCTAGAAAGATTCGTCTGTTAATGCTGATCAAGAATATATATGATTTATAGGGTCGGAAACGACTCCTTCACTGATTAAAATGATATTTTCCTCTGAAAGATTCTTGAAATCGAAATTTGTATAGATTTCTTTGTATGATGATTTTTGGGACACTCAAAGCGTAAAAAACGCATAACTTGGTCAAAAATGCATTAATTTCAATTCTGAAAGCAGTTCTGTGTTAGTTTCTTCGAGGTTAACAAATCTGCATACCGCAAAGATAGTATTTCTAAAATTAATTTTTTTTTTTAGATTTTTCGAAATTTTATGATGCAACCCCTTAAAAAATTTTCAAAAATTGAAAAACTCTTATTTTTCGTTCGGGCATAGCTAGAAAGATTCGTCTGTTAATGCTGATCAAGAATATATATGATTTATAGGGTCGGAAACGACTCCTTCACTGATTAAAATGATATTTTCCTCTGAAAGATTCTTGAAATCGAAATTTGTATAGATTTCTTTGTATGATGATTTTTGGGACACTCAAAGCGTAAAAAACGCATAACTTGGTCAAAAATGCATTAATTTCAATTCTGAAAGCAGTTCTGTGTTAGTTTCTTCGAGGTTAACAAATCTGCATACCGCAAAGATAGTATTTCAAAAAATAATTTTTTTTTTTAGATTTTTGGAAATTTTATGATGCAACCCCTTAAAAAATTTTCAAAAATTGAAAAACTCTTATTTTTCGTTCGGGCATAGCTAGAAAGATTCGTCTGTTAATGCTGATCAAGAATATATATGATTTATAGGGTCGGAAACGACTCCTTCACTGATTAAAATGATATTTTCCTCTGAAAGATTCTTGAAATCGAAATTTGTATAGATTTCTTTGTATGATGATTTTTGGGACACTCAAAGCGTAAAAAACGCATAACTTGGTCAAAAATGCATTAATTTCAATTCTGAAAGCAGTTCTGTGTTAGTTTCTTCGAGGTTAACAAATCTGCATACCGCAAAGATAGTATTTCTAAAAATAATTTTTTTTTTTAGATTTTTGGAAATTTTATGATGCAACCCCTTAAAAAATTTTCAAAAATTGAAAAACTCTTATTTTTCGTTCGGGCATAGCTAGAAAGATTCGTCTGTTAATGCTGATCAAGAATATATATGATTTATAGGGTCGGAAACGACTCCTTCACTGATTAAAATGATATTTTCCTCTGAAAGATTCTTGAAATCGAAATTTGTATAGATTTCTTTGTATGATGATTTTTGGGACACTCAAAGCGTAAAAAACGCATAACTTGGTCAAAAATGCATTAATTTCAATTCTGAAAGCAGTTCTGTGTTAGTTTCTTCGAGGTTAACAAATCTGCATACCGCAAAGATAGTATTTCAAAAAATAATTTTTTTTTTTAGATTTTTTGAAATTTTATGATGCAACCCCTTAAAAAATTTTCAAAAATTGAAAAACTCTTATTTTTCGTTCGGGCATAGCTAAAAAGATTCGTCTGTTAATGCTGATCAAGAATATATATGATTTATAGGGTCGGAAACGACTCCTTCACTGATTAAAATGATATTTTCCTCTGAAAGATTCTTGAAATCGAAATTTGTATAGATTTCTTTGTATGATGATTTTTGGGACAATCAAAGCGTAAAAAACGCATAACTTGGTCAAAAATGCATTAATTTCAATTCTGAAAGCAGTTCTGTGTTAGTTTCTTCGAGGTTAACAAATCTGCATACCGCAAAGATAGTATTTCTAAAATTAATTTTTTTTTTTAGATTTTTCGAAATTTTATGATGCAACCCCTTAAAAAATTTTCAAAAATTGAAAAACTCTTATTTTTCGTTCGGGCATAGCTAGAAAGATTCGTCTGTTAATGCTGATCAAGAATATATATGATTTATAGGGTCGGAAACGACTCCTTCACTGATTAAAATGATATTTTCCTCTGAAAGATTCTTGAAATCGAAATTTGTATAGATTTCTTTGTATGATGATTTTTGGGACACTCAAAGCGTAAAAAACGCATAACTTGGTCAAAAATGCATTAATTTCAATTCTGAAAGCAGTTCTGTGTTAGTTTCATCGAGGTTAACAAATCTGCATACCGCAAAGATAGTATTTCTAAAATTAATTTTTTTTTTTAGATTTTTCGAAATTTTATGATGCAACCCCTTAAAAAATTTTCAAAAATTGAAAAACTCTTATTTTTCGTTCGGGCATAGCTAGAAAGATTCGTCTGTTAATGCTGATCAAGAATATATATGATTTATAGGGTCGGAAACGACTCCTTCACTGATTAAAATGATATTTTCCTCTGAAAGATTCTTGAAATCGAAATTTGTATAGATTTCTTTGTATGATGATTTTTGGGACACTCAAAGCGTAAAAAACGCATAACTTGGTCAAAAATGCATTAATTTCAATTCTGAAAGCAGTTCTGTGTTAGTTTCTTCGAGGTTAACAAATCTGCATACCGCAAAGATAGTATTTCAAAAAATAATTTTTTTTTTTAGATTTTTTGAAATTTTATGATGCAACCCCTTAAAAAATTTTCAAAAATTGAAAAACTCTTATTTTTCGTTCGGGCATAGCTAAAAAGATTCGTCTGTTAATGCTGATCAAGAATATATATGATTTATAGGGTCGGAAACGACTCCTTCACTGATTAAAATGATATTTTCCTCTGAAAGATTCTTGAAATCGAAATTTGTATAGATTTCTTTGTATGATGATTTTTGGGACAATCAAAGCGTAAAAAACGCATAACTTGGTCAAAAATGCATTAATTTCAATTCTGAAAGCAGTTCTGTGTTAGTTTCTTCGAGGTTAACAAATCTGCATACCGCAAAGATAGTATTTCTAAAATTAATTTTTTTTTTTAGATTTTTCGAAATTTTATGATGCAACCCCTTAAAAAATTTTCAAAAATTGAAAAACTCTTATTTTTCGTTCGGGCATAGCTAGAAAGATTCGTCTGTTAATGCTGATCAAGAATATATATGATTTATAGGGTCGGAAACGACTCCTTCACTGATTAAAATGATATTTTCCTCTGAAAGATTCTTGAAATCGAAATTTGTATAGATTTCTTTGTATGATGATTTTTGGGACACTCAAAGCGTAAAAAACGCATAACTTGGTCAAAAATGCATTAATTTCAATTCTGAAAGCAGTTCTGTGTTAGTTTCATCGAGGTTAACAAATCTGCATACCGCAAAGATAGTATTTCTAAAATTAATTTTTTTTTTTAGATTTTTCGAAATTTTATGATGCAACCCCTTAAAAGATTTTCAAAAATTGAAAAACTCTTATTTTTCGTTCGGGCATAGCTAGAAAGATTCGTCTGTTAATGCTGATCAAGAATATATATGATTTATAGGGTCGGAAACGACTCCTTCACTGATTAAAATGATATTTTCCTCTGAAAGATTCTTGAAATCGAAATTTGTATAGATTTCTTTGTATGATGATTTTTGGGACACTCAAAGCGTAAAAAACGCATAACTTGGTCAAAAATGCATTAATTTCAATTCTGAAAGCAGTTCTGTGTTAGTTTCTTCGAGGTTAACAAATCTGCATACCGCAAAGATAGTATTTCAAAAAATAATTTTTTTTTTTAGATTTTTGGAAATTTTATGATGCAACCCCTTAAAAAATTTTCAAAAATTGAAAAACTCTTATTTTTCGTTCGGGCATAGCTAGAAAGATTCGTCTGTTAATGCTGATCAAGAATATATATGATTTATAGGGTCGGAAACGACTCCTTCACTGATTAAAATGATATTTTTCTCTGAAAGATTCTTGAAATCGAAATTTGTATAGATTTCTTTGTATGATGATTTTTGGGACACTCAAAGCGTAAAAAACGCATAACTTGGTCAAAAATGCATTAATTTCAATTCTGAAAGCAGTTCTGTGTTAGTTTCTTCGAGGTTAACAAATCTGCATACCGCAAAGATAGTATTTCTAAAAATAATTTTTTTTTTAGATTTTTGGAAATTTTATGATGCAACCCCTTAAAAAATTTTCAAAAATTGAAAAACTCTTATTTTTCGTTCGGGCATAGCTAGAAAGATTCGTCTGTTAATGCTGATCAAGAATATATATGATTTATAGGGTCGGAAACGACTCCTTCACTGATTAAAATGATATTTTCCTCTGAAAGATTCTTGAAATCGAAATTTGTATAGATTTCTTTGTATGATGATTTTTGGGACAATCAAAGCGTAAAAAACGCATAACTTGGTCAAAAATGCATTAATTTCAATTCTGAAAGCAGTTCTGTGTTAGTTTCTTCGAGGTTAACAAATCTGCATACCGCAAAGATAGTATTTCTAAAAATAATTTTTTTTTTTAGATTTTTCGAAATTTTATGATGCAACCCCTTAAAAAATTTTCAAAAATTGAAAAACTCTTATTTTTCGTTCGGGCATAGCTAGAAAGATTCGTCTGTTAATGCTGATCAAGAATATATATGATTTATAGGGTCGGAAACGACTCCTTCACTGATTAAAATGATATTTTCCTCTGAAAGATTCTTGAAATCGAAATTTGTATAGATTTCTTTGTATGATGATTTTTGGGACAATCAAAGCGTAAAAAACGCATAACTTGGTCAAAAATGCATTAATTTCAATTCTGAAAGCAGTTCTGTGTTAGTTTCTTCGAGGTTAACAAATCTGCATACCGCAAAGATAGTATTTCTAAAATTAATTTTTTTTTTTAGATTTTTCGAAATTTTATGATGCAACCCCTTAAAAAATTTTCAAAAATTGAAAAACTCTTATTTTTCGTTCGGGCATAGCTAGAAAGATTCGTCTGTTAATGCTGATCAAGAATATATATGATTTATAGGGTCGGAAACGACTCCTTCACTGATTAAAATGATATTTTCCTCTGAAAGATTCTTGAAATCGAAATTTGTATAGATTTCTTTGTATGATGATTTTTGGGACACTCAAAGCGTAAAAAACGCATAACTTGGTCAAAAATGCATTAATTTCAATTCTGAAAGCAGTTCTGTGTTAGTTTCTTCGAGGTTAACAAATCTGCATACCGCAAAGATAGTATTTCAAAAAATAATTTTTTTTTTTAGATTTTTCGAAATTTTATGATGCAACCCCTTAAAAAATTTTCAAAAATTGAAAAACTCTTATTTTTCGTTCGGGCATAGCTAGAAAGATTCGTCTGTTAATGCTGATCAAGAATATATATGATTTATAGGGTCGGAAACGACTCCTTCACTGATTAAAATGATATTTTCCTCTGAAAGATTCTTGAAATCGAAATTTGTATAGATTTCTTTGTATGATGATTTTTGGGACACTCAAAGCGTAAAAAACGCATAACTTGGTCAAAAATGCATTAATTTCAATTCTGAAAGCAGTTCTGTGTTAGTTTCTTCGAGGTTAACAAATCTGCATACCGCAAAGATAGTATTTCTAAAAATAATTTTTTTTTTTAGATTTTTGGAAATTTTATGATGCAACCCCTTAAAAAATTTTCAAAAATTGAAAAACTCTTATTTTTCGTTCGGGCATAGCTAGAAAGATTCGTCTGTTAATGCTGATCAAGAATATATATGATTTATAGGGTCGGAAACGACTCCTTCACTGATTAAAATGATATTTTCCTCTGAAAGATTCTTGAAATCGAAATTTGTATAGATTTCTTTGTATGATGATTTTTGGGACACTCAAAGCGTAAAAAACGCATAACTTGGTCAAAAATGCATTAATTTCAATTCTGAAAGCAGTTCTGTGTTAGTTTCTTCGAGGTTAACAAATCTGCATACCGCAAAGATAGTATTTCTAAAAATAATTTTTTTTTTTAGATTTTTGGAAATTTTATGATGCAACCCCTTAAAAAATTTTCAAAAATTGAAAAACTCTTATTTTTCGTTCGGGCATAGCTAGAAAGATTCGTCTGTTAATGCTGATCAAGAATATATATGATTTATAGGGTCGGAAACGACTCCTTCACTGATTAAAATGATATTTTCCTCTGAAAGATTCTTGAAATCGAAATTTGTATAGATTTCTTTGTATGATGATTTTTGGGACACTCAAAGCGTAAAAAACGCATAACTTGGTCAAAAATGCATTAATTTCAATTCTGAAAGCAGTTCTGTGTTAGTTTCTTCGAGGTTAACAAATCTGCATACCGCAAAGATAGTATTTCTAAAAATAATTTTTTTTTTTAGATTTTTGGAAATTTTATGATGCAACCCCTTAAAAAATTTTCAAAAATTGAAAAACTCTTATTTTTCGTTCGGGCATAGCTAGAAAGATTCGTCTGTTAATGCTGATCAAGAATATATATGATTTATAGGGTCGGAAACGACTCCTTCACTGATTAAAATGATATTTTCCTCTGAAAGATTCTTGAAATCGAAATTTGTATAGATTTCTTTGTATGATGATTTTTGGGACAATCAAAGCGTAAAAAACGCATAACTTGGTCAAAAATGCATTAATTTCAATTCTGAAAGCAGTTCTGTGTTAGTTTCTTCGAGGTTAACAAATCTGCATACCGCAAAGATAGTATTTCTAAAATTAATTTTTTTTTTTCGATTTTTCGAAATTTTATGATGCAACCCCTTAAAAAATTTTCAAAAATTGAAAAACTCTTATTTTTCGTTCGGGCATAGCTAGAAAGATTCGTCTGTTAATGCTGATCAAGAATATATATGATTTATAGGGTTAGTTAGTTAGTTAGTTTCTTCGAGGTTAACAAATCTGCATACCGCAAAGATAGTATTTCTAAAATTAATTTTTTTTTTTCGATTTTTCGAAATTTTATGATGCAACCCCTTAAAAAATTTTCAAAAATTGAAAAACTCTTATTTTTCGTTCGGGCATAGCTAGAAAGATTCGTCTGTTAATGCTGATCAAGAATATATATGATTTATAGGGTCGGAAACGACTCCTTCACTGATTAAAATGATATTTTCCTCTGAAAGATTCTTGAAATCGAAATTTGTATAGATTTCTTTGTATGATGATTTTTGGGACACTCAAAGCGTAAAAAACGCATAACTTGGTCAAAAATGCATTAATTTCAATTCTGAAAGCAGTTCTGTGTTAGTTTCTTCGAGGTTAACAAATCTGCATACCGCAAAGATAGTATTTCTAAAAATAATTTTTTTTTTTAGATTTTTCGAAATTTTATGATGCAACCCCTTAAAAAATTTTCAAAAATTGAAAAACTCTTATTTTTCGTTCGGGCATAGCTAGAAAGATTCGTCTGTTAATGCTGATCAAGAATATATATGATTTATAGGGTCGGAAACGACTCCTTCACTGATTAAAATGATATTTTCCTCTGAAAGATTCTTGAAATCGAAATTTGTATAGATTTCTTTGTATGATGATTTTTGGGACAATCAAAGCGTAAAAAACGCATAACTTGGTCAAAAATGCATTAATTTCAATTCTGAAAGCAGTTCTGTGTTAGTTTCTTCGAGGTTAACAAATCTGCATACCGCAAAGATAGTATTTCTAAAATTAATTTTTTTTTTTAGATTTTTCGAAATTTTATGATGCAACCCCTTAAAAAATTTTCAAAAATTGAAAAACTCTTATTTTTCGTTCGGGCATAGCTAGAAAGATTCGTCTGTTAATGCTGATCAAGAATATATATGATTTATAGGGTCGGAAACGACTCCTTCACTGATTAAAATGATATTTTCCTCTGAAAGATTCTTGAAATCGAAATTTGTATAGATTTCTTTGTATGATGATTTTTGGGACACTCAAAGCGTAAAAAACGCATAACTTGGTCAAAAATGCATTAATTTCAATTCTGAAAGCAGTTCTGTGTTAGTTTCTTCGAGGTTAACAAATCTGCATACCGCAAAGATAGTATTTCTAAAAATAATTTTTTTTTTTAGATTTTTGGAAATTTTATGATGCAACCCCTTAAAAAATTTTCAAAAATTGAAAAACTCTTATTTTTCGTTCGGGCATAGCTAGAAAGATTCGTCTGTTAATGCTGATCAAGAATATATATGATTTATAGGGTCGGAAACGACTCCTTCACTGATTAAAATGATATTTTCCTCTGAAAGATTCTTGAAATCGAAATTTGTATAGATTTCTTTGTATGATGATTTTTGGGACAATCAAAGCGTAAAAAACGCATAACTTGGTCAAAAATGCATTAATTTCAATTCTGAAAGCAGTTCTGTGTTAGTTTCTTCGAGGTTAACAAATCTGCATACCGCAAAGATAGTATTTCTAAAATTAATTTTTTTTTTTCGATTTTTCGAAATTTTATGATGCAACCCCTTAAAAAATTTTCAAAAATTGAAAAACTCTTATTTTTCGTTCGGGCATAGCTAGAAAGATTCGTCTGTTAATGCTGATCAAGAATATATATGATTTATAGGGTCGGAAACGACTCCTTCACTGATTAAAATGATATTTTCCTCTGAAAGATTCTTGAAATCGAAATTTGTATAGATTTCTTTGTATGATGATTTTTGGGACACTCAAAGCGTAAAAAACGCATAACTTGGTCAAAAATGCATTAATTTCAATTCTGAAAGCAGTTCTGTGTTAGTTTCTTCGAGGTTAACAAATCTGCATACCGCAAAGATAGTATTTCTAAAAATAATTTTTTTTTTTAGATTTTTGGAAATTTTATGATGCAACCCCTTAAAAAATTTTCAAAAATTGAAAAACTCTTATTTTTCGTTCGGGCATAGCTAGAAAGATTCGTCTGTTAATGCTGATCAAGAATATATATGATTTATAGGGTCGGAAACGACTCCTTCACTGATTAAAATGATATTTTCCTCTGAAAGATTCTTGAAATCGAAATTTGTATAGATTTCTTTGTATGATGATTTTTGGGACACTCAAAGCGTAAAAAACGCATAACTTGGTCAAAAATGCATTAATTTCAATTCTGAAAGCAGTTCTGTGTTAGTTTCTTCGAGGTTAACAAATCTGCATACCGCAAAGATAGTATTTCTAAAAATAATTTTTTTTTTTTAGATTTTTCGAAATTTTATGATGCAACCCCTTAAAAAATTTTCAAAAATTGAAAAACTCTTATTTTTCGTTCGGGCATAGCTAGAAAGATTCGTCTGTTAATGCTGATCAAGAATATATATGATTTATAGGGTCGGAAACGACTCCTTCACTGTTTAAAATGATATTTTCCTCTGAAAGATTCTTGAAATCGAAATTTGTATAGATTTCTTTGTATGATGATTTTTGGGACACTCAAAGCGTAAAAAACGCATAACTTGGTCAAAAATGCATTAATTTCAATTCTGAAAGCAGTTCTCTGTTAGTTTCTTCGAGGTTAACAAATCTGCATACCGCAAAGATAGTATTTCAAAAAATAATTTTTTTTTTTTAGATTTTTGGAAATTTTATGATGCAACCCCTTAAAAAATTTTCAAAAATTGAAAAACTCTTATTTTTCGTTCGGGCATAGCTAGAAAGATTCGTCTGTTAATGCTGATCAAGAATATATATGATTTATAGGGTCGGAAACGACTCCTTCACTGATTAAAATGATATTTTCCTCTGAAAGATTCTTGAAATCGAAATTTGTATAGATTTCTTTGTATGATGATTTTTGGGACACTCAAAGCGTAAAAAACGCATAACTTGGTCAAAAATGCATTAATTTCAATTCTGAAAGCAGTTCTGTGTTAGTTTCTTCGAGGTTAACAAATCTGCATACCCCAAAGATAGTATTTCTAAAAATAATTTTTTTTTTTAGATTTTTGGAAATTTTATGATGCAACCCCTTAAAAAATTTTCAAAAATTGAAAAACTCTTATTTTTCGTTCGGGCATAGCTAGAAAGATTCGTCTGTTAATGCTGATCAAGAATATATATGATTTATAGGGTCGGAAACGACTCCTTCACTGATTAAAATGATATTTTCCTCTGAAAGATTCTTGAAATCGAAATTTGTATAGATTTCTTTGTATGATGATTTTTGGGACAATCAAAGCGTAAAAAACGCATAACTTGGTCAAAAATGCATTAATTTCAATTCTGAAAGCAGTTCTGTGTTAGTTTCTTCGAGGTTAACAAATCTGCATACCGCAAAGATAGTATTTCTAAAAATAATTTTTTTTTTTAGATTTTTGGAAATTTTATGATGCAACCCCTTAAAAAATTTTCAAAAATTGAAAAACTCTTATTTTTCGTTCGGGCATAGCTAGAAAGATTCGTCTGTTAATGCTGATCAAGAATATATATGATTTATAGGGTCGGAAACGACTCCTTCACTGATTAAAATGATATTTTCCTCTGAAAGATTCTTGAAATCGAAATTTGTCTAGATTTCTTTGTATGATGATTTTTGGGACACTCAAAGCGTAAAAAACGCATAACTTGGTCAAAAATGCATTAATTTCAATTCTGAAAGCAGTTCTGTGTTAGTTTCTTCGAGGTTAACAAATCTGCATACCGCAAAGATAGTATTTCTAAAAATAATTTTTTTTTTTAGATTTTTGGAAATTTTATGATGCAACCCCTTAAAAAATTTTCAAAAATTGAAAAACTCTTATTTTTCGTTCGGGCATAGCTAGAAAGATTCGTCTGTTAATGCTGATCAAGAATATATATGATTTATAGGGTCGGAAACGACTCCTTCACTGATTAAAATGATATTTTCCTCTGAAAGATTCTTGAAATCGAAATTTGTATAGATTTCTTTGTATGATGATTTTTGGGACAATCAAAGCGTAAAAAACGCATAACTTGGTCAAAAATGCATTAATTTCAATTCTGAAAGCAGTTCTGTGTTAGTTTCTTCGAGGTTAACAAATCTGCATACCGCAAAGATAGTATTTCAAAAAATAATTTTTTTTTTTAGATTTTTGGAAATTTTATGATGCAACCCCTTAAAAAATTTTCAAAAATTGAAAAACTCTTATTTTTCATTCGGGCATAGCTAGAAAGATTCGTCTGTTAATGCTGATCAAGAATATATATGATTTATAGGGTCGGAAACGACTCCTTCACTGATTAAAATGATATTTTCCTCTGAAAGATTCTTGAAATCGAAATTTGTATAGATTTCTTTGTATGATGATTTTTGGGACACTCAAAGCGTAAAAAACGCATAACTTGGTCAAAAATGCATTAATTTCAATTCTGAAAGCAGTTCTGTGTTAGTTTCTTCGAGGTTAACAAATCTGCATACCGCAAAGATAGTATTTCTAAAAATAATTTTTTTTTTTAGATTTTTGGAAATTTTATGATGCAACCCCTTAAAAAATTTTCAAAAATTGAAAAACTCTTATTTTTCGTTCGGGCATAGCTAGAAAGATTCGTCTGTTAATGCTGATCAAGAATATATATGATTTATAGGGTCGGAAACGACTCCTTCACTGATTAAAATGATATTTTCCTCTGAAAGATTCTTGAAATCGAAATTTGTATAGATTTCTTTGTATGATGATTTTTGGGACACTCAAAGCGTAAAAAACGCATAACTTGGTCAAAAATGCATTAATTTCAATTCTGAAAGCAGTTCTGTGTTAGTTTCTTCGAGGTTAACAAATCTGCATACCGCAAAGATAGTATTTCTAAAAATAATTTTTTTTTTTTAGATTTTTGGAAATTTTATGATGCAACCCCTTAAAAAATTTTCAAAAATTGAAAAACTCTTATTTTTCGTTCGGGCATAGCTAGAAAGATTCGTCTGTTAATGCTGATCAAGAATATATATGATTTATAGGGTCGGAAACGACTCCTTCACTGATTAAAATGATATTTTCCTCTGAAAGATTCTTGAAATCGAAATTTGTATAGATTTCTTTGTATGATGATTTTTGGGACACTCAAAGCGTAAAAAACGCATAACTTGGTCAAAAATGCATTAATTTCAATTCTGAAAGCAGTTCTGTGTTAGTTTCTTCGAGGTTAACAAATCTGCATACCGCAAAGATAGTATTTCTAAAAATAATTTTTTTTTTTAGATTTTTCGAAATTTTATGATGCAACCCCTTAAAAAATTTTCAAAAATTGAAAAACTCTTATTTTTCGTTCGGGCATAGCTAGAAAGATTCGTCTGTTAATGCTGATCAAGAATATATATGATTTATAGGGTCGGAAACGACTCCTTCACTGATTAAAATGATATTTTCCTCTGAAAGATTCTTGAAATCGAAATTTGTATAGATTTCTTTGTATGATGATTTTTGGGACAATCAAAGCGTAAAAAACGCATAACTTGGTCAAAAATGCATTAATTTCAATTCTGAAAGCAGTTCTGTGTTAGTTTCTTCGAGGTTAACAAATCTGCATTCCGCAAAGATAGTATTTCTAAAATTAATTTTTTTTTTTAGATTTTTCGAAATTTTATGATGCAACCCCTTAAAAAATTTTCAAAAATTGAAAAACTCTTATTTTTCGTTCGGGCATAGCTAGAAAGATTCGTCTGTTAATGCTGATCAAGAATATATATGATTTATAGGGTCGGAAACGACTCCTTCACTGATTAAAATGATATTTTCCTCTGAAAGATTCTTGAAATCGAAATTTGTATAGATTTCTTTGTATGATGATTTTTGGGACACTCAAAGCGTAAAAAACGCATAACTTGGTCAAAAATGCATTAATTTCAATTCTGAAAGCAGTTCTGTGTTAGTTTCTTCGAGGTTAACAAATCTGCATACCGCAAAGATAGTATTTCTAAAAATAATTTTTTTTTTTAGATTTTTGGAAATTTTATGATGCAACCCCTTAAAAAATTTTCAAAAATTGAAAAACTCTTATTTTTCGTTCGGGCATAGCTAGAAAGATTCGTCTGTTAATGCTGATCAAGAATATATATGATTTATAGGGTCGGAAACGACTCCTTCACTGATTAAAATGATATTTTCCTCTGAAAGATTCTTGAAATCGAAATTTGTATAGATTTCTTTGTATGATGATTTTTGGGACACTCAAAGCGTAAAAAACGCATAACTTGGTCAAAAATGCATTAATTTCAATTCTGAAAGCAGTTCTGTGTTAGTTTCTTCGAGGTTAACAAATCTGCATACCGCAAAGATAGTATTTCTAAAAATAATTTTTTTTTTTAGATTTTTGGAAATTTTATGATGCAACCCCTTAAAAAATTTTCAAAAATTGAAAAACTCTTATTTTTCGTTCGGGCATAGCTAGAAAGATTCGTCTGTTAATGCTGATCAAGAATATATATGATTTATAGGGTCGGAAACGACTCCTTCACTGATTAAAATGATATTTTCCTCTGAAAGATTCTTGAAATCGAAATTTGTATAGATTTCTTTGTATGATGATTTTTGGGACACTCAAAGCGTAAAAAACGCATAACTTGGTCAAAAATGCATTAATTTCAATTCTGAAAGCAGTTCTGTGTTAGTTTCTTCGAGGTTAACAAATCTGCATACCGCAAAGATAGTATTTCAAAAAATAATTTTTTTTTTTAGATTTTTGGAAATTTTATGATGCAACCCCTTAAAAAATTTTCAAAAATTGAAAAACTCTTATTTTTCGTTCGGGCATAGCTAGAAAGATTCGTCTGTTAATGCTGATCAAGAATATATATGATTTATAGGGTCGGAAACGACTCCTTCACTGATTAAAATGATATTTTCCTCTGAAAGATTCTTGAAATCGAAATTTGTATAGATTTCTTTGTATGATGATTTTTGGGACACTCAAAGCGTAAAAAACGCATAACTTGGTCAAAAATGCATTAATTTCAATTCTGAAAGCAGTTCTGTGTTAGTTTCTTCGAGGTTAACAAATCTGCATACCGCAAAGATAGTATTTCTAAAAATAATTTTTTTTTTTTAGATTTTTGGAAATTTTATGATGCAACCCCTTAAAAAATTTTCAAAAATTGAAAAACTCTTATTTTTCGTTCGGGCATAGCTAGAAAGATTCGTCTGTTAATGCTGATCAAGAATATATATGATTTATAGGGTCGGAAACGACTCCTTCACTGATTAAAATGATATTTTCCTCTGAAAGATTCTTGAAATCGAAATTTGTATAGATTTCTTTGTATGATGATTTTTGGGACACTCAAAGCGTAAAAAACGCATAACTTGGTCAAAAATGCATTAATTTCAATTCTGAAAGCAGTTCTGTGTTAGTTTCTTCGAGGTTAACAAATCTGCATACCGCAAAGATAGTATTTCTAAAAATAATTTTTTTTTTTAGATTTTTGGAAATTTTATGATGCAACCCCTTAAAAAATTTTCAAAAATTGAAAAACTCTTATTTTTCGTTCGAACATAGCTAGAAAGATTCGTCTGTTAATGCTGATCAAGAATATATATGATTTATAGGGTCGGAAACGACTCCTTCACTGATTAAAATGATATTTTCCTCTGAAAGATTCTTGAAATCGAAATTTGTATAGATTTCTTTGTATGATGATTTTTGGGACACTCAAAGCGTAAAAAACGCATAACTTGGTCAAAAATGCATTAATTTCAATTCTGAAAGCAGTTCTGTGTTAGTTTCTTCGAGGTTAACAAATCTGCATACCGCAAAGATAGTATTTCTAAAAATAATTTTTTTTTTTAGATTTTTGGAAATTTTATGATGCAACCCCTTAAAAAATTTTCAAAAATTGAAAAACTCTTATTTTTCGTTCGGGCATAGCTAGAAAGATTCGTCTGTTAATGCTGATCAAGAATATATATGATTTATAGGGTCGGAAACGACTCCTTCACTGATTAAAATGATATTTTCCTCTGAAAGATTCTTGAAATCGAAATTTGTATAGATTTCTTTGTATGATGATTTTTGGGACACTCAAAGCGTAAAAAACGCATAACTTGGTCAAAAATGCATTAATTTCAATTCTGAAAGCAGTTCTGTGTTAGTTTCTTCGAGGTTAACAAATCTGCATACCGCAAAGATAGTATTTCTAAAAATAATTTTTTTTTTTAGATTTTTGGAAATTTTATGATGCAACCCCTTAAAAAATTTTCAAAAATTGAAAAACTCTTATTTTTCGTTCGGGCATAGCTAGAAAGATTCGTCTGTTAATGCTGATCAAGAATATATATGATTTATAGGGTCGGAAACGACTCCTTCACTGATTAAAATGATATTTTCCTCTGAAAGATTCTTGAAATCGAAATTTGTATAGATTTCTTTGTATGATGATTTTTGGGACAATCAAAGCGTAAAAAACGCATAACTTGGTCAAAAATGCATTAATTTCAATTCTGAAAGCAGTTCTGTGTTAGTTTCTTCGAGGTTAACAAATCTGCATACCGCAAAGATAGTATTTCTAAAAATAATTTTTTTTTTTAGATTTTTCGAAATTTTATGATGCAACCCCTTAAAAAATTTTCAAAAATTGAAAAACTCTTATTTTTCGTTCGGGCATAGCTAGAAAGATTCGTCTGTTAATGCTGATCAAGAATATATATGATTTATAGGGTCGGAAACGACTCCTTCACTGATTAAAATGATATTTTCCTCTGAAAGATTCTTGAAATCGAAATTTGTATAGATTTCTTTGTATGATGATTTTTGGGACACTCAAAGCGTAAAAAACGCATAACTTGGTCAAAAATGCATTAATTTCAATTCTGAAAGCAGTTCTGTGTTAGTTTCTTCGAGGTTAACAAATCTGCATACCGCAAAGATAATATTTCTAAAAATAATTTTTTTTTTTAGATTTTTCGAAATTTTATGATGCAACCCCTTAAAAAATTTTCAAAAATTGAAAAACTCTTATTTTTCGTTCGGGCATAGCTAGAAAGATTCGTCTGTTAATGCTGATCAAGAATATATATGATTTATAGGGTCGGAAACGACTCCTTCACTGATTAAAATGATATTTTCCTCTGAAAGATTCTTGAAATCGAAATTTGTATAGATTTCTTTGTATGATGATTTTTGGGACAATCAAAGCGTAAAAAACGCATAACTTGGTCAAAAATGCATTAATTTCAATTCTGAAAGCAGTTCTGTGTTAGTTTCTTCGAGGTTAACAAATCTGCATACCGCAAAGATAGTATTTCAAAAAATAATTTTTTTTTTTAGATTTTTGGAAATTTTATGATGCAACCCCTTAAAAAATTTTCAAAAATTGAAAAACTCTTATTTTTCGTTCGGGCATAGCTAGAAAGATTCGTCTGTTAATGCTGATCAAGAATATATATGATTTATAGGGTCGGAAACGACTCCTTCACTGATTAAAATGATATTTTCCTCTGAAAGATTCTTGAAATCGAAATTTGTATAGATTTCTTTGTATGATGATTTTTGGGACACTCAAAGCGTAAAAAACGCATAACTTGGTCAAAAATGCATTAATTTCAATTCTGAAAGCAGTTCTGTGTTAGTTTCTTCGAGGTTAACAAATCTGCATACCGCAAAGATAGTATTTCAAAAATTAATTTTTTTTTTTAGATTTTTCGAAATTTTATGATGCAACCCCTTAAAAAATTTTCAAAAATTGAAAAACTCTTATTTTTCGTTCGGGCATAGCTAGAAAGATTCGTCTGTTAATGCTGATCAAGAATATATATGATTTATAGGGTCGGAAACGACTCCTTCACTGATTAAAATGATATTTTCCTCTGAAAGATTCTTGAAATCGAAATTTGTATAGATTTCTTTGTATGATGATTTTTGGGACACTCAAAGCGTAAAAAACGCATAACTTGGTCAAAAATGCATTAATTTCAATTCTGAAAGCAGTTCTGTGTTAGTTTCTTCGAGGTTAACAAATCTGCATACCGCAAAGATAGTATTTCTAAAATTAATTTTTTTTTTTAGATTTTTCGAAATTTTATGATGCAACCCCTTAAAAAATTTTCAAAAATTGAAAAACTCTTATTTTTCGTTCGGGCATAGCTAGAAAGATTCGTCTGTTAATGCTGATCAAGAATATATATGATTTATAGGGTCGGAAACGACTCCTTCACTGATTAAAATGATATTTTCCTCTGAAAGATTCTTGAAATCGAAATTTGTATAGATTTCTTTGTATGATGATTTTTGGGACACTCAAAGCGTAAAAAACGCATAACTTGGTCAAAAATGCATTAATTTCAATTCTGAAAGCAGTTCTGTGTTAGTTTCTTCGAGGTTAACAAATCTGCATACCGCAAAGATAGTATTTCTAAAAATAATTTTTTTTTTAGATTTTTGGAAATTTTATGATGCAACCCCTTAAAAAATTTTCAAAAATTGAAAAACTCTTATTTTTCGTTCGGGCATAGCTAGAAAGATTCGTCTGTTAATGCTGATCAAGAATATATATGATTTATAGGGTCGGAAACGACTCCTTCACTGATTAAAATGATATTTTCCTCTGAAAGATTCTTGAAATTGAAATTTGTATAGATTTTCAAAAGCTGAAAAATATTTTAATATTTTTAAATTTTAAATAGAGCATGCAGATTTGTTAAGCTCATAAAAAACAACATTTAATTGCTTTCCGAACTGAAATTGACTCATTTTTGGCGTAGTTATGGTCAATTTCCCAATCGACCTTATGAGTCGCAATCGCAAACTGCAAGTGTAAATAAACTGCGGCTTGGCGAAGTTAGCTTTTTATCCTGTTAAATTTGATTTTCAAATTTGGTGGTTATTTGTCTATTTTTTGTTGGTGGTTAATTCAATTGAAAACTTGGCTGCTATCTTATAATGACAACAACAACAGCCATATTTTTCCCATTCAATTTCCTGGCAAACCTGCATGCAAATTTTCCATTTCCCAAATTCGGGTACGGCAGCAGACCGCGACGGCGGTGTATTAAATATTGCTTTAACAGCATTTCTTGGCTACATTCGCTCTACTGCATATAAGTATGCTAGAATTTAATATCTTTTTAATATTAAGTACACCACGAAAGTATGCAATGAAATGAATATGAACCAATTAACGGCCCAAGAATGGGGCATCTTTTAGGCTGAAATAGGGTTTTTAGTAGTTTATTGCCTACTTTTGGGGCTTTTCATTAACAGAGGCACAGTTTGACAAGCACTGTCACAAGGGTGGGTTAGAGAAACCCCAAAAGAATGCAGTGTCTTTCACCGATTCTCCTGCTGCTTCAGCCCAAAAGATGCATTATTATTTGAATGAAAATAAATAGGAACCCCCAAAAGCATGCGCGGAACTAGATCCAGGCTGAAAAGGGCGACTTCGGGCTGCCGTTGGC
Source organism: Drosophila bunnanda (assembly GCA_035046265.1). Classification (NCBI taxonomy): domain Eukaryota; kingdom Metazoa; phylum Arthropoda; class Insecta; order Diptera; family Drosophilidae; genus Drosophila; species Drosophila bunnanda. The sequence goes on along the minus strand of JAWNOB010000013.1, from coordinate 246,363 downwards.
CGGCGGTGTTCTGTAAATTAATTATTTTGCATTTATGTATATTTATCATATTATCAGTTATATATTATTTGCAACTTAATTCTTATCTGCTAAACAAATCGATTTAGGTACGTTTTTAAAGCAATCATGCTGCCTGAAAAAAATACCACCTTTTTTATAATTAAAATCAGTTGATAAAACTACCTTGCTTAGCTAAAGCGCACTCATGAAATGACCAGAATTAAAAGTTGTACATTTTCAATGGCACTGAAAAGTTGCATTAAATTATTGCGCAATTCAATTAGGACGACGGAGGCGGAGGCATGAGTGAGAAATTTGGCAAGGGCGTGAACCGCTTTTCGGAAGTAATTTAAGAAAATGTCATAGGAGTGTGCACATGACCTTCCCACCTGTACACACCCACACACCTGCTAACCCGCACACACACCCACCTGCCCTTGTCCCTCATTCAGGCGGCCTTGCTAATTTTACGAAAAAATTTTCAAAAATTGAAAAACTCTTATTTTTCGTTCAGGCATGGCTAGAAAGGTTCGCCTGTTAATGCTGATCAAGAATATATATGATTTATAGGGTCGGAAACGACTCCTTCACTGATTAAAATGATATTTTCCTCTGGAATATTCTTGAAATCGAAATTTGTATCGATTTCTTTGTATGATGATTTTTGGGACAATCAAAGCGTAAAAAACGCATAACTTGGTCAAAAATGCATTAATTTCAATTCTGAAAGCAGTTCTGTGTTAGTTTCTTCGAGGTTAACAAATCTGCATACCGCAAAGATAGTATTTCAAAAAATAATTTTTTTTTTTAGATTTTTCGAAATTTTATGATGCAACCCCTTAAAAAATTTTCAAAAATTGAAAAACTCTTATTTTTCGTTCGGGCATAGCTAGAAAGATTCGTCTGTTAATGCTGATCAAGAATATATATGATTTATAGGGTCGGAAACGACTCCTTCACTGATTAAAATGATATTTTCCTCTGAAAGATTCTTGAAATTGAAATTTGTATAGATTTTCAAAAGCTGAAAAATATTTTAATATTTTTAAATTTTAAATAGAGCATGCAGATTTGTTAAGCTCATAAAAAACAACATTTAATTGCTTTCCGAACTGAAATTGACTCATTTTTGGCGTAGTTATGGTCAATTTCCCAATCGACCTTATGAGTCGCAATCGCAAACTGCAAGTGTAAATAAACTGCGGCTTGGCGAAGTTAGCTTTTTATCCTGTTAAATTTGATTTTCAAATTTGGTGGTTATTTGTCTATTTTTTGTTGGTGGTTAATTCAATTGAAAACTTGGCTGCTATCTTATAATGACAACAACAACAGCCATATTTTTCCCATTCAATTTCCTGGCAAACCTGCATGCAAATTTTCCATTTCCCAAATTCGGGTACGGCAGCAGACCGCGACGGCGGTGTATTAAATATTGCTTTAACAGCATTTCTTGGCTACATTCGCTCTACTGCATATAAGTATGCTAGAATTTAATATCTTTTTAATATTAAGTACACCACGAAAGTATGCAATGAAATGAATATGAACCAATTAACGGCCCAAGAATGGGGCATCTTTTAGGCTGAAATAGGGTTTTTAGTAGTTTATTGCCTACTTTTGGGGCTTTTCATTAACAGAGGCACAGTTTGACAAGCACTGTCACAAGGGTGGGTTAGAGAAACCCCAAAAGAATGCAGTGTCTTTCACCGATTCTCCTGCTGCTTCAGCCCAAAAGATGCATTATTATTTGAATGAAAATAAATAGGAACCCCCAAAAGCATGCGCGGAACTAGATCCAGGCTGAAAAGGGCGACTTCGGGCTGCCGTTGGCCGGCGGTGTTCTGTAAATTAATTATTTTGCATTTATGTATATTTATCATATTATCAGTTATATATTATTTGCAACTTAATTCTTATCTGCTAAACAAATCGATTTAGGTACGTTTTTAAAGCAATCATGCTGCCTGAAAAAAATACCACCTTTTTTATAATTAAAATCAGTTGATAAAACTACCTTGCTTAGCTAAAGCGCACTCATGAAATGACCAGAATTAAAAGTTGTACATTTTCAATGGCACTGAAAAGTTGCATTAAATTATTGCGCAATTCAATTAGGACGACGGAGGCGGAGGCATGAGTGAGAAATTTGGCAAGGGCGTGAACCGCTTTTCGGAAGTAATTTAAGAAAATGTCATAGGAGTGTGCACATGACCTTCCCACCTGTACACACCCACACACCTGCTAACCCGCACACACACCCACCTGCCCTTGTCCCTCATTCAGGCGGCCTTGCTAATTTTACGAAAAAATTTTCAAAAATTGAAAAACTCTTATTTTTCGTTCAGGCATGGCTAGAAAGGTTCGCCTGTTAATGCTGATCAAGAATATATATGATTTATAGGGTCGGAAACGACTCCTTCACTGATTAAAATGATATTTTCCTCTGGAATATTCTTGAAATCGAAATTTGTATCGATTTCTTTGTATGATGATTTTTGGGACAATCAAAGCGTAAAAAACGCATAACTTGGTCAAAAATGCATTAATTTCAATTCTGAAAGCAGTTCTGTGTTAGTTTCTTCGAGGTTAACAAATCTGCATACCGCAAAGATAGTATTTCAAAAAATAATTTTTTTTTTTAGATTTTTCGAAATTTTATGATGCAACCCCTTAAAAAATTTTCAAAAATTGAAAAACTCTTATTTTTCGTTCGGGCATAGCTAGAAAGATTCGTCTGTTAATGCTGATCAAGAATATATATGATTTATAGGGTCGGAAACGACTCCTTCACTGATTAAAATGATATTTTCCTCTGAAAGATTCTTGAAATCGAAATTTGTATAGATTTCTTTGTATGATGATTTTTGGGACACTCAAAGCGTAAAAAACGCATAACTTGGTCAAAAATGCATTAATTTCAATTCTGAAAGCAGTTCTGTGCTAGTTTCTTCGAGGTTAACAAATCTGCATACCGCAAAGATAGTATTTCTAAAAATAATTTTTTTTTTTAGATTTTTCGAAATTTTATGATGCAACCCCTTAAAAAATTTTCAAAAATTGAAAAACTCTTATTTTTCGTTCGGGTATAGCTAGAAAGATTCGTCTGTTAATGCTGATCAAGAATATATATGATTTATAGGGTCGGAAACGACTCCTTCACTGATTAAAATGATATTTTCCTCTGGAATATTCTTGAAATCGAAATTTGTATCGATTTCTTTGTATGATGATTTTTGGGACAATCAAAGCGTAAAAAACGCATAACTTGGTCAAAAATGCATTAATTTCAATTCTGAAAGCAGTTCTGTGCTAGTTTCTTCGAGGTTAACAAATCTGCATACCGCAAAGATAGTATTTCTAAAAATAATTTTTTTTTTTAGATTTTTCGAAATTTTATGATGCAACCCCTTAAAAAATTTTCAAAAATTGAAAAACTCTTATTTTTCGTTCGGGTATAGCTAGAAAGATTCGTCTGTTAATGCTGATCAAGAATATATATGATTTATAGGGTCGGAAACGACTCCTTCACTGATTAAAATGATATTTTCCTCTGGAATATTCTTGAAATCGAAATTTGTATCGATTTCTTTGTATGATGATTTTTGGGACAATCAAAGCGTAAAAAACGCATAACTTGGTCAAAAATGCATTAATTTCAATTCTGAAAGCAGTTCTGTGTTAGTTTCTTCGAGGTTAACAAATCTGCATACCGCAAAGATAGTATTTCTAAAAATAATTTTTTTTTTTAGATTTTTCGAAATTTTATGATGCAACCCCTTAAAAAATTTTCAAAAATTGAAAAACTCTTATTTTTCGTTCGGGCATAGCTAGAAAGATTCGTCTGTTAATGCTGATCAAGAATATATATGATTTATAGGGTCGGAAACGACTCCTTCACTGATTAAAATGATATTTTCCTCTGGAATATTCTTGAAATCGAAATTTGTATCGATTTCTTTGTATGATGATTTTTGGGACAATCAAAGCTTAAATATCGCATAACTTGGTCAAAAATGCATTAATTTCAATTCTGAAAGCAGTTCTGTGTTAGTTTCTTCGAGGTTAACAAATCTGCATACCGCAAAGATAGTATTTCTAAAAATAATTTTTTTTTTTAGATTTTTCGAAATTTTATGATGCAACCCCTTAAAAAATTTTCAAAAATTGAAAAACTCTTATTTTTCGTTCAGGCATGGCTAGAAAGGTTCGCCTGTTAATGCTGATCAAGAATATATATGATTTATAGGGTCGGAAACGACTCCTTCACTGATTAAAATGATATTTTCCTCTGGAATATTCTTGAAATCGAAATTTGTATCGATTTCTTTGTATGATGATTTTTGGGACAATCAAAGCGTAAAAAACGCATAACTTGGTCAAAAATGCATTAATTTCAATTCTGAAAGCAGTTCTGTGTTAGTTTCTTCGAGGTTAACAAATCTGCATACCGCAAAGATAGTATTTCAAAAAATAATTTTTTTTTTTAGATTTTTCGAAATTTTATGATGCAACCCCTTAAAAAATTTTCAAAAATTGAAAAACTCTTATTTTTCGTTCGGGCATAGCTAGAAAGATTCGTCTGTTAATGCTGATCAAGAATATATATGATTTATAGGGTCGGAAACGACTCCTTCACTGATTAAAATGATATTTTCCTCTGAAAGATTCTTGAAATCGAAATTTGTATAGATTTCTTTGTATGATGATTTTTGGGACACTCAAAGCGTAAAAAACGCATAACTTGGTCAAAAATGCATTAATTTCAATTCTGAAAGCAGTTCTGTGCTAGTTTCTTCGAGGTTAACAAATCTGCATACCGCAAAGATAGTATTTCTAAAAATAATTTTTTTTTTTAGATTTTTCGAAATTTTATGATGCAACCCCTTAAAAAATTTTCAAAAATTGAAAAACTCTTATTTTTCGTTCGGGTATAGCTAGAAAGATTCGTCTGTTAATGCTGATCAAGAATATATATGATTTATAGGGTCGGAAACGACTCCTTCACTGATTAAAATGATATTTTCCTCTGGAATATTCTTGAAATCGAAATTTGTATCGATTTCTTTGTATGATGATTTTTGGGACAATCAAAGCGTAAAAAACGCATAACTTGGTCAAAAATGCATTAATTTCAATTCTGAAAGCAGTTCTGTGCTAGTTTCTTCGAGGTTAACAAATCTGCATACCGCAAAGATAGTATTTCTAAAAATAATTTTTTTTTTTAGATTTTTCGAAATTTTATGATGCAACCCCTTAAAAAATTTTCAAAAATTGAAAAACTCTTATTTTTCGTTCGGGTATAGCTAGAAAGATTCGTCTGTTAATGCTGATCAAGAATATATATGATTTATAGGGTCGGAAACGACTCCTTCACTGATTAAAATGATATTTTCCTCTGGAATATTCTTGAAATCGAAATTTGTATCGATTTCTTTGTATGATGATTTTTGGGACAATCAAAGCGTAAAAAACGCATAACTTGGTCAAAAATGCATTAATTTCAATTCTGAAAGCAGTTCTGTGTTAGTTTCTTCGAGGTTAACAAATCTGCATACCGCAAAGATAGTATTTCTAAAAATAATTTTTTTTTTTAGATTTTTCGAAATTTTATGATGCAACCCCTTAAAAAATTTTCAAAAATTGAAAAACTCTTATTTTTCGTTCGGGCATAGCTAGAAAGATTCGTCTGTTAATGCTGATCAAGAATATATATGATTTATAGGGTCGGAAACGACTCCTTCACTGATTAAAATGATATTTTCCTCTGGAATATTCTTGAAATCGAAATTTGTATCGATTTCTTTGTATGATGATTTTTGGGACAATCAAAGCTTAAATATCGCATAACTTGGTCAAAAATGCATTAATTTCAATTCTGAAAGCAGTTCTGTGTTAGTTTCTTCGAGGTTAACAAATCTGCATACCGCAAAGATAGTATTTCTAAAAATAATTTTTTTTTTTAGATTTTTCGAAATTTTATGATGCAACCCCTTAAAAAATTTTCAAAAATTGAAAAACTCTTATTTTTCGTTCGGGCATAGCTAGAAAGATTCGTCTGTTAATGCTGATCAAGAATATATATGATTTATAGGGTCGGAAACGACTCCTTCACTGATTAAAATGATATTTTCCTCTGAAAGATTCTTGAAATCGAAATTTGTATAGATTTCTTTGTATGATGATTTTTGGGACACTCAAAGCGTAAAAAACGCATAACTTGGTCAAAAATGCATTAATTTCAATTCTGAAAGCAGTTCTGTGCTAGTTTCTTCGAGGTTAACAAATCTGCATACCGCAAAGATAGTATTTCTAAAAATAATTTTTTTTTTTAGATTTTTCGAAATTTTATGATGCAACCCCTTAAAAAATTTTCAAAAATTGAAAAACTCTTATTTTTCGTTCGGGCATAGCTAGAAAGATTCGTCTGTTAATGCTGATCAAGAATATATATGATTTATAGGGTCGGAAACGACTCCTTCACTGATTAAAATGATATTTTCCTCTGAAAGATTCTTGAAATCGAAATTTGTATAGATTTCTTTGTATGATGATTTTTGGGACACTCAAAGCGTAAAAAACGCATAACTTGGTCAAAAATGCATTAATTTCAATTCTGAAAGCAGTTCTGTGCTAGTTTCTTCGAGGTTAACAAATCTGCATACCGCAAAGATAGTATTTCTAAAAATAATTTTTTTTTTTAGATTTTTCGAAATTTTATGATGCAACCCCTTAAAAAATTTTCAAAAATTGAAAAACTCTTATTTTTCGTTCGGGTATAGCTAGAAAGATTCGTCTGTTAATGCTGATCAAGAATATATATGATTTATAGGGTCGGAAACGACTCCTTCACTGATTAAAATGATATTTTCCTCTGGAATATTCTTGAAATCGAAATTTGTATCGATTTCTTTGTATGATGATTTTTGGGACAATCAAAGCGTAAAAAACGCATAACTTGGTCAAAAATGCATTAATTTCAATTCTGAAAGCAGTTCTGTGTTAGTTTCTTCGAGGTTAACAAATCTGCATACCGCAAAGATAGTATTTCAAAAAATAATTTTTTTTTTTAGATTTTTGGAAATTTTATGATGCAACCCCTTAAAAAATTTTCAAAAATTGAAAAACTCTTATTTTTCGTTCGGGCATAGCTAGAAAGATTCGTCTGTTAATGCTGATCAAGAATATATATGATTTATAGGGTCGGAAACGACTCCTTCACTGATTAAAATGATATTTTCCTCTGGAATATTCTTGAAATCGAAATTTGTATCGATTTCTTTGTATGATGATTTTTGGGACAATCAAAGCGTAAAAAACGCATAACTTGGTCAAAAATGCATTAATTTCAATTCTGAAAGCAGTTCTGTGTTAGTTTCTTCGAGGTTAACAAATCTGCATACCGCAAAGATAGTATTTCAAAAAATAATTTTTTTTTTTAGATTTTTGGAAATTTTATGATGCAACCCCTTAAAAAATTTTCAAAAATTGAAAAACTCTTATTTTTCGTTCGGGCATAGCTAGAAAGATTCGTCTGTTAATGCTGATCAAGAATATATATGATTTATAGGGTCGGAAACGACTCCTTCACTGATTAAAATGATATTTTCCTCTGGAATATTCTTGAAATCGAAATTTGTATCGATTTCTTTGTATGATGATTTTTGGGACAATCAAAGCGTAAAAAACGCATAACTTGGTCAAAAATGCATTAATTTCAATTCTGAAAGCAGTTCTGTGTTAGTTTCTTCGAGGTTAACAAATCTGCATACCGCAAAGATAGTATTTCTAAAAATAATTTTTTTTTTTAGATTTTTCGAAATTTTATGATGCAACCCCTTAAAAAATTTTCAAAAATTGAAAAACTCTTATTTTTCGTTCGGGCATAGCTAGAAAGATTCGTCTGTTAATGCTGATCAAGAATATATATGATTTATAGGGTCGGAAACGACTCCTTCACTGATTAAAATGATATTTTCCTCTGGAATATTCTTGAAATCGAAATTTGTATCGATTTCTTTGTATGATGATTTTTGGGACAATCAAAGCTTAAATATCGCATAACTTGGTCAAAAATGCATTAATTTCAATTCTGAAAGCAGTTCTGTGTTAGTTTCTTCGAGGTTAACAAATCTGCATACCGCAAAGATAGTATTTCTAAAAATAATTTTTTTTTTTAGATTTTTCGAAATTTTATGATGCAACCCCTTAAAAAATTTTCAAAAATTGAAAAACTCTTATTTTTCGTTCGGGCATAGCTAGAAAGATTCGTCTGTTAATGCTGATCAAGAATATATATGATTTATAGGGTCGGAAACGACTCCTTCACTGATTAAAATGATATTTTCCTCTGGAATATTCTTGAAATCGAAATTTGTATCGATTTCTTTGTATGATGATTTTTGGGACAATCAAAGCTTAAATATCGCATAACTTGGTCAAAAATGCATTAATTTCAATTCTGAAAGCAGTTCTGTGCTAGTTTCTTCGAGGTTAACAAATCTGCATACCGCAAAGATAGTATTTCTAAAAATAATTTTTTTTTTTAGATTTTTCGAAATTTTATGATGCAACCCCTTAAAAAATTTTCAAAAATTGAAAAACTCTTATTTTTCGTTCGGGTATAGCTAGAAAGATTCGTCTGTTAATGCTGATCAAGAATATATATGATTTATAGGGTCGGAAACGACTCCTTCACTGATTAAAATGATATTTTCCTCTGGAATATTCTTGAAATCGAAATTTGTATCGATTTCTTTGTATGATGATTTTTGGGACAATCAAAGCTTAAATATCGCATAACTTGGTCAAAAATGCATTAATTTCAATTCTGAAAGCAGTTCTGTGTTAGTTTCTTCGAGGTTAACAAATCTGCATACCGCAAAGATAGTATTTCTAAAAATAATTTTTTTTTTTAGATTTTTCGAAATTTTATGATGCAACCCCTTAAAAAATTTTCAAAAATTGAAAAACTCTTATTTTTCGTTCGGGCATAGCTAGAAAGATTCGTCTGTTAATGCTGATCAAGAATATATATGATTTATAGGGTCGGAAACGACTCCTTCACTGATTAAAATGATATTTTCCTCTGGAATATTCTTGAAATCGAAATTTGTATCGATTTCTTTGTATGATGATTTTTGGGACAATCAAAGCTTAAATATCGCATAACTTGGTCAAAAATGCATTAATTTCAATTCTGAAAGCAGTTCTGTGCTAGTTTCTTCGAGGTTAACAAATCTGCATACCGCAAAGATAGTATTTCTAAAAATAATTTTTTTTTTTAGATTTTTCGAAATTTTATGATGCAACCCCTTAAAAAATTTTCAAAAATTGAAAAACTCTTATTTTTCGTTCGGGCATAGCTAGAAAGATTCGTCTGTTAATGCTGATCAAGAATATATATGATTTATAGGGTCGGAAACGACTCCTTCACTGATTAAAATGATATTTTCCTCTGAAAGATTCTTGAAATCGAAATTTGTATAGATTTCTTTGTATGATGATTTTTGGGACACTCAAAGCGTAAAAAACGCATAACTTGGTCAAAAATGCATTAATTTCAATTCTGAAAGCAGTTCTGTGTTAGTTTCTTCGAGGTTAACAAATCTGCATACCGCAAAGATAGTATTTCTAAAAATAATTTTTTTTTTTAGATTTTTCGAAATTTTATGATGCAACCCCTTAAAAAATTTTCAAAAATTGAAAAACTCTTATTTTTCGTTCGGGTATAGCTAGAAAGATTCGTCTGTTAATGCTGATCAAGAATATATATGATTTATAGGGTCGGAAACGACTCCTTCACTGATTAAAATGATATTTTCCTCTGGAATATTCTTGAAATCGAAATTTGTATCGATTTCTTTGTATGATGATTTTTGGGACAATCAAAGCGTAAAAAACGCATAACTTGGTCAAAAATGCATTAATTTCAATTCTGAAAGCAGTTCTGTGTTAGTTTCTTCGAGGTTAACAAATCTGCATACCGCAAAGATAGTATTTCTAAAAATAATTTTTTTTTTTAGATTTTTCGAAATTTTATGATGCAACCCCTTAAAAAATTTTCAAAAATTGAAAAACTCTTATTTTTCGTTCGGGCATAGCTAGAAAGATTCGTCTGTTAATGCTGATCAAGAATATATATGATTTATAGGGTCGGAAACGACTCCTTCACTGATTAAAATGATATTTTCCTCTGGAATATTCTTGAAATCGAAATTTGTATCGATTTCTTTGTATGATGATTTTTGGGACAATCAAAGCGTAAAAAACGCATAACTTGGTCAAAAATGCATTAATTTCAATTCTGAAAGCAGTTCTGTGTTAGTTTCTTCGAGGTTAACAAATCTGCATACCGCAAAGATAGTATTTCAAAAAATAATTTTTTTTTTTAGATTTTTGGAAATTTTATGATGCAACCCCTTAAAAAATTTTCAAAAATTGAAAAACTCTTATTTTTCGTTCGGGCATAGCTAGAAAGATTCGTCTGTTAATGCTGATCAAGAATATATATGATTTATAGGGTCGGAAACGACTCCTTCACTGATTAAAATGATATTTTCCTCTGGAATATTCTTGAAATCGAAATTTGTATCGATTTCTTTGTATGATGATTTTTGGGACAATCAAAGCGTAAAAAACGCATAACTTGGTCAAAAATGCATTAATTTCAATTCTGAAAGCAGTTCTGTGTTAGTTTCTTCGAGGTTAACAAATCTGCATACCGCAAAGATAGTATTTCTAAAAATAATTTTTTTTTTTAGATTTTTCGAAATTTTATGATGCAACCCCTTAAAAAATTTTCAAAAATTGAAAAACTCTTATTTTTCGTTCGGGCATAGCTAGAAAGATTCGTCTGTTAATGCTGATCAAGAATATATATGATTTATAGGGTCGGAAACGACTCCTTCACTGATTAAAATGATATTTTCCTCTGGAATATTCTTGAAATCGAAATTTGTATCGATTTCTTTGTATGATGATTTTTGGGACAATCAAAGCGTAAAAAACGCATAACTTGGTCAAAAATGCATTAATTTCAATTCTGAAAGCAGTTCTGTGTTAGTTTCTTCGAGGTTAACAAATCTGCATACCGCAAAGATAGTATTTCTAAAAATAATTTTTTTTTTTAGATTTTTCGAAATTTTATGATGCAACCCCTTAAAAAATTTTCAAAAATTGAAAAACTCTTATTTTTCGTTCGGGCATAGCTAGAAAGATTCGTCTGTTAATGCTGATCAAGAATATATATGATTTATAGGGTCGGAAACGACTCCTTCACTGATTAAAATGATATTTTCCTCTGGAATATTCTTGAAATCGAAATTTGTATCGATTTCTTTGTATGATGATTTTTGGGACACTCAAAGCGTAAAAAACGCATAACTTGGTCAAAAATGCATTAATTTCAATTCTGAAAGCAGTTCTGTGTTAGTTTCTTCGAGGTTAACAAATCTGCATACCGCAAAGATAGTATTTCTAAAAATAATTTTTTTTTTTAGATTTTTGGAAATTTTATGATGCAACCCCTTAAAAAATTTTCAAAAATTGAAAAACTCTTATTTTTCGTTCGGGCATAGCTAGAAAGATTCGTCTGTTAATGCTGATCAAGAATATATATGATTTATAGGGTCGGAAACGACTCCTTCACTGATTAAAATGATATTTTCCTCTGAAAGATTCTTGAAATCGAAATTTGTATAGATTTCTTTGTATGATGATTTTTGGGACAATCAAAGCGTAAAAAACGCATAACTTGGTCAAAAATGCATTAATTTCAATTCTGAAAGCAGTTCTGTGTTAGTTTCTTCGAGGTTAACAAATCTGCATACCGCAAAGATAGTATTTCTAAAAATAATTTTTTTTTTTAGATTTTTCGAAATTTTATGATGCAACCCCTTAAGAATATATACAAATTTCGATTTCAAGAATCTTTCAGAGGAAAATATCATTTTAATCAGTGAAGGAGTCGTTTCCGACCCTATAAATCATATATATTCTTGATCAGCATTAACAGGCGAACCTTTCTAGCCATGCCTGAACGAAAAATAAGAGTTTTTAATTTTTTGAAAATTTTGTAAGGGGTTGCATCGTAAAATTTCCAAAAATCTAAAAAAAAAAATATTTTTAGAAATACTATCTTTGCGGTATGCAGATTTGTTAACCTCGAAGAAACTAACACAGAACTGCTTTCAGAATTGAAAGTAATGCATTTTTGACCAAGTTATGCGATATTTAAGCTTTGATTGTCCCAAAAATCATCATACAAAGAAATCTATACAAATTTCGATTTCAAGAATCTTTCAGAGGAAAATATCATTTTAATCAGTGAAGGAGTCGTTTCCGACCCTATAAATCATATATATTCTTGATCAGCATTAACAGACGAATCTTTCTAGCTATGCCCGAACGAAAAATAAGAGTTTTTCAATTTTTGAAAATTTTTTAAGGGGTTGCATCATAAAATTTCGAAAAATCTAAAAAAAAAAATTATTTTTAGAAATACTATCTTTGCGGTATGCAGATTTGTTAACCTCGAAGAAACTAACACAGAACTGCTTTCAGAATTGAAAGTAATGCATTTTTGACCAAGTTATGCGATATTTAAGCTTTGATTGTCCCAAAAATCATCATACAAAGAAATCTATACAAATTTCGATTTCAAGAATCTTTCAGAGGAAAATATCATTTTAATCAGTGAAGGAGTCGTTTCCGACCCTATAAATCATATATATTCTTGATCAGCATTAACAGACGAATCTTTCTAGCTATGCCCGAACGAAAAATAAGAGTTTTTCAATTTTTGAAAATTTGTATAGATTTCTTTGTATGATGATTTTTGGGACACTCAAAGCGTAAAAAACGCATAACTTGGTCAAAAATGCATTAATTTCAATTCTGAAAGCAGTTCTGTGCTAGTTTCTTCGAGGTTAACAAATCTGCATACCGCAAAGATAGTATTTCTAAAAATAATTTTTTTTTTTAGATTTTTCGAAATTTTATGATGCAACCCCTTAAAAAATTTTCAAAAATTGAAAAACTCTTATTTTTCGTTCGGGCATAGCTAGAAAGATTCGTCTGTTAATGCTGATCAAGAATATATATGATTTATAGGGTCGGAAACGACTCCTTTACTGATTAAAATGATATTTTCCTTTGAAAGATTCTTGAAAAAGATATTTTAATAGATTTTTTTTTGTATTTTTTGGGACAATCGAAACTTAATAAACGCATAATTTAGTCAAAAATGCATTCATTTCAATTTTGATTATGTTAAAGAAAACAAGGAAAATCGCATTTTTATTACTTATTTATAAAAACAGCATTGCACGTAGGAAACCTCACAAAGCATGCAGTATGAGGAGTGTTGTAGTTGTTTTAAATATGTACTTCTAGATAATTTATTGCGTACAACAATTTGGTTGTTGCAAAATTGATTGTTTTTTTTTCTTAAATTCGGAATCAAAATTGGCCGTTAGCTTATTTCATTCTATTGTCTGTTGTTGTTTTAGAAATTGTTGTTGTAGGCTGAAACGAGGCTTCAACTTGGACATTTTCTGCCTAAAATAAATCGGAAAAGACTCCTTTGCTGCGTTACGGGCTTCTGAATAAAATGAAGATCAAGACTTAAAAAACTCATAACTTAGCCGAAAAAGCATTAATTTCCATTGGGAAAGCGTTCCTGTATTAGTTTTTATGAGGTTAGTAAATCTGCATACTTTAACGATTCGGCTGTTGATGCTGATCAAGAATATGTATTTGAAATATATCGGAAATGACTTATTCACTGTGTGTTGCAAGTTTCTGACTATAATTATAATACCTTGCAAGGGTATAAGAATCCGGCGCGCAGGCGTATGTGTTTGTGCGTAAATAAATTAAAAGCTAATCGAGACCAGCTCACGCCTGTGGAGGTGTGTGTGTGCGAACTTGTAATTAAGTACTCAATGAACCCAGAGCCGCTGGGAAGTGAAAACAAATAAACCGACAATAAAACGAGAAACAGCAACAAAAGCGGCCAAACAGGCAGCTGGAGCCGGGGATCCGCAGAGCTCCGCAGGAGCCCCGGGGTGCCGGGGTACCGGGGAGCCAGGGCGATGCCGGAGGACCGCTCGGACAAGGTCAAGCCGTCAAGTGTTGCTGTTGCGGATAAGCCGCTGCCCCTGGGGCTTTGGCTTCTCTGATAACCGTCGCCCCCGGCAGCGTATAAAACATTGTCGCTGAAGCCACAACGACAGCACTTGCGGACCAGCAGCCTTATCGAGCACGTCGAAATCAGCACCAGTTCTCCCAGTCTACCCAATTCTCCTTTCCAAAGCCAAACATCAGTATGTCTCGTATTACCGTCGCCGCTGCCCTTCTCGTCGCCTGCCTGGTCCTTATCCTGGGTGGACACAACAGCGTCCAGGCTGCCGCGGCCCGGGTTAAGCTGACCAATGACGGTGAGTGAGCTTGAGTTCCATTTTCAAGGAATATCTACAGGAAGGATATCCTTTTAACCCTGTGTAGAGCATCCAGGCAAGTGTGTGCTGAACTCCAACACTGTACTATCGCCCGGTCAGAGCGGTAAGCTGCCGGACCATCCCTGCGCCGGCGCCACCTGCGATTCGGAGGGCCATGTGACCATCAAGACCTGCAAGGCCGTTGCCCCGCCAAAGGGATGTAAGCAGCGGGACTTTGTCAACACCAATCGCAGCTTCCCCGAGTGCTGTGAGCGGGCCTACGACTGCAACAAGCACATATAGGTTGGGATCGGATCCTTGAGGGCGTCCTCCTTTTTTTTTTGTTTTTGTTTTTATTTATTGTGTATACTACAACATAACAATTAAAATGTAAACGCTTAGCAATACAATTAAATAATTTAATAGAATCATTAACAGAAAATACATATGCATGTAGGCTTGCTCGTGTGGGTGTAGTTGGGCTTGTGTAGTGGGCCAAGGATCTGTCTAGTCCTCCGGTTAATTCGGACTCGGATTCGGATTCGGCTTGTTCTGGCTCGTTTGCGTAATACATAGCTCTCTATATGTATAAAATGTATATATAACTGATGAGCGATAAGCTGGCATCATAAAAAAAACAAAAAAAAAAAATCTGGTGTTTATTTCGATTATTTAGAAAGAAGTGAAAGGACTAAACGAAATCACAAGGACAAATCTGCCGACTAAGGCGAGGGAGAACCTCTCAACATATGTGTATAACTCTATAGTTTGTTTTTGATCCTGGCCTGGGCTAAAACGGAACCGAAACAGCCACACCCAGAACGAGACGAATCCCTCCTAGTTGGAATCCCGAATCCTTTTTGGTGTCTCTTCTCCTTGTTCTTCTTCCTGTGGCACGCAGCAGCAATTGCAATTTCCTGTTTGTGTGTTTCTTAGTAACTTTTGCTAATTCGTTTTGTTTCCTCCTTCTTGGTTTGATTTTGTGTGTCCTTGTCTGGTGTGCTTGTGCAGCTCATCAGCGACCAGGCCACCGGCTCCCGCCTCCTATCGGCTGAGATTGTTGATGTAGAGCGCGTGGAGCTCGGTGCGCGGAGTATTCTCGAAGAGGGCGGCGCGGTTCTGGCCCTCGCCCTTCTTCACCCAATGTCCATAGACACGGAAGGCACAGCCATCGATAACCTGGAACGGGGGGAAAAGTCGGAGTTAGTTAAGTTTGTTAAACTCGTGTAGGATAAAAAGTAGATTGTAGATGTAGATGAATCGGCTCTGGGCTATACCTGTGCCAAAAAGGTGCACAGATCTTCCCTTCCCGGTACTGATACTCACCTTGCGTAGAACCTTGACGCGATACGGATCCCGGATAGCCTCCTCAACGTGCAGCGGCTCGGCGGTGTAGCGCAGGCGCCGTATCCGGATGACGGCCCGTATCACGAGTATGGCGAATTGGAACTTTTTGCGCGCATTGAAGCGACTCTGTTTCCGCAGCTAAACGTGAGAAAAGGAAACGGAGCAAGAGGAGATGCAGCTGGATTAGTTGGGTCTTTTTACTTTTGCATCGATATAATTTTTGTTTTTTGTTTTGTTTTTTTTTTTTTATTATTATTATTATTGTTTGGCTTTGTGTTGGTTAGGTGCACACGCCACGGGTTAGCGTTAACAGGGGGTTAGCGTTCATCTTTATCTGGGTTAGCGGTTAGCAGTTAGCGATTAAATGGCGTTAATGGTTACTCCTTTGGGCAAGGACCCAAACCGGAACAAGAACAGCAACAAGAACACAGAGATCAGAGGCATCGGGGACAGCAATGGATGTGTTTTTCAAATGCCCGAGTGTTAGTTTGGTTGTTGGAGTTAGTTAACTATCGAATAGTTAATGTCGGAGGGTGGAGTTAGTGTTCGATGGGTGAGCGTTAACTGTTAACTGGCAGTTAACTGGGCCGAGGCAGTGGTAGTAATTCCCAAACAAACCAAAGGTCGGGTGTGTGTGTATTAGTTAGTCGGGGGTTAGCTGGGGTAATTACAGGTGAGATTGACACAAACATTCACGCTATTTTACGGATTACCAACTATGGAATTATGCGGATACAAGAGGATCAATTCGATCACATTGACACGAGTAGATTTATTTATATGTGTGGGCGTGGTGGATGGATGGATATAATAGTAATAGTAATAGTACTGTATGCAAATCTATCTCAGTTTGACTTGGTTTACTCACAAGGGAGTCTCCACAACACCGACTTATAGACACACATCTTATAAGGGCGTTGAGACTCTGACAATATAGAGAACATGACACACAAACAAAACGTGTTTAACATCATCAACAGAGGAGAAATTAAATAAAATAATCCGTCAGTGAATCGATTTTGGCGTTATTTTATAAATATTGTAGATACGATTACAGAGATAACAGATAATAGATAACACATGGCAGATGCACCCAAAGAAATGCAGCTCATCATCTTCGGAAACCTTGAACCTTATCATATTTCGGAGGGCATTTCTTCGGGCGTTATCTATGTACATACGCTGTGGGTATTGTATGTGGGATGTGCTTTGGGGTTAGTCTTAACTAGGACTGGCATGCAGTTAGCCCTTTGGGTTAGATCCTGGACAACAGACAGTGCACACACAGAGAGAGTACGAGAGAGATGAGCCACCAACCTAGATGGTGTCTACGGCTACAAATAATACTACACAAAGAGTACGCTTATACGGCGGAAGCAAGTCAACTACATACAGTTCTTGTAAATATCATCCAGTTCACCCGAGAGATATGTACTAGAGAAAGGTGCATATAATACAAACATTGTGTTTACTCGCTATGATATGACTAAGTGTCAGCTATAGGGAGATACAATAATAGTAAAGTAATAATAAAGTAATACGTGTTGTAGTGCAGTTGGATAATTTCGGTCTTACGTCTAATTAGAGGCGGATGGTTGGATGGATGGTTGGGTGATGGAAAAGCGGTGGGATTTGGACCACGAACCGGACATGGGTTCATATTCCAAGGTCTTGGAGACATGTCCAAAATGAGCGAGACAGAAAGATAAAGAGATAGAAGGAGAGGTAATGTCGAGTGTAGCTTGACTCTAAAGTTGGATAAATGAATGTGGTGACTTGTATGCTCTAATCGAATCAACTAAAAGCACTAGAAATTAAACGATAATCAGTGATCATTAAATCATACGTGTGGCAACTAAATAAAACTATATAGAACCCGCAAGGCGGCTGTCAAGAAACGCCAAAGAAACGAAAATACAAGAAACGAATTCTATGTAAAACAAAATAAAGAAAAAGTATAGTCTTTGTTAAAATGGAAAATTATTTAAATATTATGCTTATTCCTATAAGAAAATCAAGTTACAAATCCATTTGACGGATCTTGTAATCTATCTTTACAACAATATTAAAATATTTTCAATGTGATCTAATTTAGACAAGTTCTTGTACTTTATGAAGTTCGTTTCCCCGGCATTTTCTGACACTGTCCTGCAGGACACTTGTAATGAAAAGAAAAGCAAAGAATATCAAAGGAAAACCTGCCTGCACTGGGAGTGGGGGATAGACCAAGTGCTTGCCAACAGTGGCTGCACTTTCGTAGCCATTGCCATTGGCATCTGCATCGACATCGCCACCTGGCTGCACCTGCGTCTGCGATTTTTGCGGATGGGGATGTGGATGTGGTGTCTGCTGGTGGTGGGGTTGCTGCTGCTGCTGCTGCTGCGCCTGTGCCAGTGCCAGTGCCTGTGCCTGTTGCTGTGGCTGAAGGAACTGCTGTTGCTGCTGCTGCTGTGGCTGCTGCTGATAGTAGACCGTCGCCGTAAGCGTCTTGTAAGAGGCGGATGCAGATGTGCTGGCAGAGGCAGAGGCGGAGGATGCGGGGGCACAGGAGTTGGCCATCGAGGCAGAGTGGCAGGCATCGTCCAGTGGCCCGTCGCGCATCCGGTTTGAGGAATACGAGCTCTGCGGCGCACAGTACAGGTAGCCACTGTTTAGGGCCATCGATGAGCCCGCCAGGGAGTAGCGAGTCGAGTGGCCGGCAGTGACGGCCGGCGGCGGTGGATGCAGATGCGGATGCCGGCGATCACCCATTAGCACCTGGCGAACGCGATTGGATAACGGTAGCGGAGCGGATAGCCAAGGATAACGAGAGGAGATCGGATTCGAGGGCAGAGGCAAAGGCAGATGCAGAGGCAGCAGCAGAGTATTGGCGCGGAAGAAATTAAAATGTTGGTTATCAGTTATAAACGGGATATTATATATAAACGGGATCATTATTAGCTGAGGCGCTTACTTAGAAGAACTCCTCGACTTATGAACTAGACTTCCGTATAGACCTTAACGATATATGTATATATCTGCATCCTAGGACTTATATGCACCTTGGTTGGGATTTATCCTGGGGGCACCCCCATACCTTGGATATTTCATCAAGGTTTAGCTGAACTTTTGAAATACTAATGACTGTCTGTAGACCGATTCTTGGAGCCTCTTTTTGTGCTTTCGATATTGTGACATTTTTCTCAGAACTTATATATGTACATACAACTTTGAGAAATTCGAAAGGTATAGGAGTGCCATCCTCATATCTCACACTGGCCTTACTTTCGTTTACTTCTAGTGGTCAATGCACTTGCTCATGCATGGAACATGGATTTCGGGGAGAGGTTTAGGAAGGTCTGGGGACTGGGAAGGGGCGACCCTGCTGAAGTTTTTGCTTATTGCTTGGCATGCAGACACAGAGATTAACTTAACGACGGAATATGAATCGAATGGCTGCACACACACACACACGTGTTATCGGTTTTAGTTATCGACAATCAGTCGATTTTTGTACAAAACATAAATATATGTGTATATTAAGTAGAGGTAAAGGAGGGGCAAACGAACTACAAACAACAAAGATCGAACGAACATCAAGTACATCGAAATGGAATTGGGGAATGGGATTTGGTTATCATCATGGGGCATGGGCATCATCGTCGTCGTCATCATCATCATCATCGCGATCATCATTATCATCGCGCAATCGCAATCGTTATCGTCAGGCAAACAACAAAACAAAAATCGGATGCAAAAAACGAAGCATAAGGCTTGTTTTGTCGGTTAGAAGTTAATAATGCTCAACGCTTCATACGTATATATAGTACTTAGTGGTATATATAGTATACGTTTAATATGCACTATGTTGTGTATATTAAGTAGTATGTATACATATTGAATATAGCTGGGTTAAGGCCCGTAGATCGGCGTACATAACGAAACAGAACATAATGCAACGGAACACAGACACGAACGGATGCTGGGGGCCCGGCAGCGTTGCATGGACATGAGTTGAGTTGGAGCTGCCGGTCCCATCGGTTATCATCGATCATCGATCGTGGGGATTATCGTTATTACAGCAATTAGGGCTCCGATAAACGGAGACAGACACACAGCACAGAGATTGAGTGAGAGAGAGAGAGAGATAGGAAGAGAGAGATACAGACAGAGGGCTTAAGGGTTTGGTTAGTCCGGGAACAGTTCGTTACCAGTGCGATCTCAGTGATGCGACTCATTCGCCGGGACTTGGTCGACAGGCTGCGCTTGAGG
This sequence comes from Drosophila bunnanda, assembly GCA_035046265.1. NCBI lineage: Eukaryota > Metazoa > Arthropoda > Insecta > Diptera > Drosophilidae > Drosophila > Drosophila bunnanda. The sequence continues at coordinate 226,327 of JAWNOB010000013.1, read as the reverse complement.
CCATCAATGTTCTGCTCGAATAGCTATCGATTGCGAATGTATCGCGGTATCAGTACGGTTTCAGTTATCGGAGCGATCGAGAGTGTTTGTTATCGTTCGTTTCGGTATTCGTTTTAAATTTAAATTGTATCGATTTTTTATATATTTTTTTTGATCGTTTTCGTATATGCAAGGAAAAGAAGAAAGAAAATGGTTTGGTATAATAAAAAATTATAATCGTAAAATTAATATAAATGCACAACACTATTAATAGCAAACGGAAGAGTGGCGTAATGTTAAAACAACCCGAAAGGAGGGCGAACTAAAAAGGAACTCGGGTGGATGTGAATCCTCTGAGAGAGCTCACGGTTGGGTTGGTTTAACAACGGGGGCTTACGGCTTACCCTAACCAAATCATAAATCATAATATTCGTATTTAGATAGGCAGTAACACGGTGGGAAGAAGCAGTTAATATTAGACTGTTGTGAGTGGGTGTGAGTCACAGGTGTTGTTCTTTCCATCAGAGTGTGTTTGGTGTGTTTAGAGACATTTGCAGGGGGGTGTGGATTGGTTTGGTTCGGCTTGTTGTGTGTACGAGAGCCCAGATCCAGGCTAGCCTAGAAACCTAGATTTAATGGGAACAGGGTCCCGAAAGGGCTAGAGAGACTGCTACTGGGTCTAGTACATAGTTGTTATACGCGGCTTGAACTTCAACTGACTTTCCTCCCGCAGAGGTGCTAGAGGTAGTTGTGGTGTTGGGAATCGTACTTCGGCAGAAGCCAGTACTTCCGGCACTTACCATTTGGTTGAAGAATGGATGTCTTAATACTTCCTTGACGGTGATACGTTGCGCAGGATCAACGACTAGACATTTGCGTATCAGATCCTTGGGATCCTCTGCAAGCAATATCGATTAATAATTGTCTCCTAAAGGTTGAAATTAATTCACGGACTCACCTGAAATATCTGCCCACTCGGGCGAGGTGAAGCTGTACTTGCCCTCCATGATATTCCGCAGCATGACCATCTGCTTGCGGTGCCAGAAGGGTGGACAGCCGACAAGCAGCGTGAACATAATGACGCCGCAGGCCCATCTGAAAGTGAGAAATGAGAAAAGCTATAGATTTTTTCGCTGAACTCAAAGAAAGGAGATCCAAATGGGAATATACTTCAACAATCGTAACTTATTTATTGCTGAACCCATGAAATGAGGATCCCAATGGGAAGCTTTCGCAGCAAATAAATAAATTAAAGCAAGGGAAAAATAGTTGACGATATCGGAACTCATCAGGTTTCAGATTAACTGTTCAAGCTTGTGACTCACTTGAAAAAATGCAACCAAAACAACAACCTGCTGAAGGCAGTTAAAAATTATAAACAAGCCATGTTTACATAAATTTTAAGGAAGTAATTTAACCCCTCGGTAGATCGATTTCCCCCTTCCAAGGCTAATAAGTGACCACCAAGAATGTTCCTAGGGATTCAAGGTTAATATTTCTTACATGTCTACTTCCTGGGAGTAGCCGGGCGATCCCTCAAACATGTTGCACTTGAGTGTCTCCGGCGCCAAGTAGCCCGGCGTTCCGCACAGATCTGCAACGGAAATGGAAGTGGTTTTAGTTAAGCAAATCTGATGACGCAGCGTTGCTCACCTGTAAGTTTCTCGCCTTCCTGCAGCTGCCTGGCGAAACCAAAATCCGTGATCTTTACATTGTGATTCTCGTCGAGCAAGATGTTCTCGGGCTTGAGGTCGCGATGAACGATATTCTTGGCGTGGATATACTCGACGCCCTCGAAGATCTGGCGCATAATGGTGCGCGTCTTCTTCTCTGAGAGCGTCACCACGGAGGTCAGATAATCGAAGAGCTCGCCTTTGGGACAGAGCTCAAATACGAGGAAAACAAATGCATCTGACTCAAACACGTCCTGCAGATCAACTGAAAACAAACAGGAAATTGAGCAAAAGAGTCTGAATATAGGAGAGGGTGGCACTCACTTATGTAGGGATGGCCCATGACCTGGCGCAGTATTGAGATTTCTTGTCTGGTTGCTTCGAGCATATGATATGGATTCGTCTCGCCCGCTTCCGTGGTGGCGCCCAGGTCGATGATCTTGGCGGCGAACTCCTTGCCCGTCTCCTTCTCGATGCATCGGCGCACGGTCGAGCTGATGCCCCTGCAAGATCAACAAAAACGGCTGCTGGATCACTTGGCTATGGCATGATCAACGTATGATTTATCTAATCGCTGTAATATAGTTGTAATTGCCCTTGTTTTTCGCTTAGTCCCATATTTGCTTAGTTCCCGCTGGTAAAGGCAAATTTATGGAGGATGTAATCGAGGCAATGACAGAGTCGGAGGAGGAGAAGCGGCAGCCGGCAACCAGGCGCCGCTCCATTCCCATTTCGATTCCCATTGCTCAGGCGGAAATGAGGCGCCGCACACGTATGGCCATGTGAAGAGCTTCTTGGTAGGCTGACTCACTGGCACCACACAATTGCCCCCAAAATGCAGAGCCATAAACAAAGCTTACATTACTGCAAGCGTAGCATTAAGCGGGTATCGGACCACCGCCACCGAGCGCTCAACTGAAGAGCTGCCTCAGTGTTTATTGTATAAGCTTTTATTGCTGCTTGCTCCTCTCACCTGCCCAATATCTCCTTAGGCTCATACTTCGCGTAGAAGCCCTTAGCGGCATCCTTATCGGGCAGCAGGTCATCCTCCTCGTCCTTGGCCATCAGATCCAGTGAAATGTTGCCGGTTGCTGTGAGCGGCTTACAAACAAATAGAGGCCAATATCTGTGCGGGAAAAGCAAAGTTCTATTAATGAGTGAACAATGGTATAAACAGGAACAAGAAATCGAAATAGGATTAAGCTAATATATATAATATTTTATATTTTGGGTTCTAACTTGACTAGAAGTCTGATTATTGGATAAATATGATTACAAATGAAGAAACCTAATAGATTTCTATGGCAATTAATAGCATTTAAAAAATTGGGTTATAGCACTAGGAAATCTAGCGGTAATTGCATAGTGCGAATTTTATAAAGTCATTAAAGGATATCTAGCCAAAAATATTTTAACAAAATCTGTTGATAAATCAGACATACGGATGGGATCAAATTGAATTGACATTTTTCAATAAATAAAACTTTCAAACTTGTCAAAGCTAATTTCCGGGTTACATTTCTTCGGGAGAAATGCTAAAGATAAAGTGTGGACTGTCAATACAAGGATTATATGATTATATGATTATCTCAATCTGAATCAAGATCCGCTACTTGATGACGATGTGATGGGATGGCGGCTGATTCTGATTCTGATTCCGATTCTGATGAGATGCGAGCGATCGTTTAAGGCGTTGCTATTTTTATAACGAACGGAGGAGAAGGAACGGACGTGCGGCGCGCGAGTGAATCTCTGCGACTGAGAGAATCTGCCGACTTGTCCACTTGCCGACTTTCGGTCTTTCCTTTTAATTACCAAGTGACGCCGCCGCTGCTGCTGCCGCTGCTGGTGCTGGTGCTCCGGTTTGATGTGGCCTGTATCGGTTAAGTTAACTTTCGTGGCTGCCCGCCTGGTGCTCGGCGGTGGATTTTTGAATTGGAATTGGAATTGAAATTTGAAGTGGAAATGGGAAGACGACGGCACACTATTGGCGCCGCTCTCGCGCGCTCTTTCTTTATTCCTCTCTCTCGTAGCTGCTCCTATTCCGATGCCGCAGCTGATTTAATTAATAACGAATGCCAACTACAACAGAAGATAGATCGATTTGAGTAACTGGCAGAGTAACAGAAATTAAATCAAAAATAATAGAATTAACACACACACGCACACACAGGCACAGAGCCAGAGACACGGACACGGACACCGACAACTACGGTCGGATGAACGGGGCGATTACACAACTACAACGGTTTGTTTTGATTGTATTTCATCGGATCGATTGTTGTTGCATCGCCACGCATTTTATGCCATTCCGCTTATCAATCGCCGTTTACCCATTGTTGTTGTTGCTCGCTGGGAGTTGTGTTTTGGTTTTCCTCACCCACGCACGCACACAGACAGATGAGGGCAAGCACACACACGGATAGAAAGAGAGAGCGTGGGGTGTTGATGTGCTGCGCTGTGCAGCAGGTTCGATTTGATTTCGCCCTCTCTTTCCTTCATCCATCCCATCTTCCTTTGCAATCACACACACGCACACCGAGACGCACTCACTCACATACACATACATTCATCTAAGCGGGTACATTTCAATGTCAACTAAAGGTTAGTAGTACGATTTTTGGCGCCCGTACCGCCCCAACACATACACGTGTAGCCGCTCTGGTGGCTGGTCGCTTGCAACGCCGTCTCTCGCATAACTCCACTTGATATTATCGGATTAAATTGCAAATGCAACAAAAACCCCTGTATTTTTGACACAATCACAAAACTGCCAGCAGTGTGACCAGGCTGTGAGGCTGACAAAAATCTACATAAATATCGATACATCGATACTTTTCTAAAACATATATCGGTAGTCAATTCAGCATATATCGATATAATATAGCACTATTTTAAGTTTTCTATATGTAAAATAACATAAAAAAGTACTATTCAGAATCACTGGCACGGGAAATACGATTTTCTCACAATTTAAATAGACGACCAGCTGCCACAATGGAATGTCATTCGATTAGCTGCCTCAATGCAATGTTATCGGGTAGGCGATCAGCTGCACCATGTGATTCGAGTCTGTGCTGCTCTTAGATCGATATTCAGGTTCGAAACTCCGCCAAATGGCTTCTGCACAAAAATTAATCTACCTGCTGCTGCCTTCTGTTCGCCTGGTACATGAAATCCAGAAATTAGCCAATTTGTACTGAAAATTATGAACTCAAAGGCTTTTTTTGCCTACAACAACAAAAACAATTAACAACTGTATTACAACAACAACAATTGACAGTTAACAACAACAAAAGAAAATTTGAATTCGAATTTAAAAAGATCAGTTGCCGCCACGGAAAACTAGAAAACTACTCGCTTAGCCTGCAACAACAACAACTATCTGATTAGTGCACACACTTTCCGATAGATGGCGCTCTTATGTGCTCTGGTGCACGAAATCCAGAAATTTATGAATTTAATGTTGATGTATATTATATTTATTTACGGAATACAATTGTAAAAAATATTTAATAAGCGCTAAATGTATGTATAATAATTATGAGGCAAATGTTACAATTTTCTTTTTTACTTTCTTCCGGATGGGGTTTCGCTTTCGCTTTCTGTCTGTTTCGCTTTAGCTTTCGTTTTTCTTTTCGTTTTGTTTCTGTTTTCGGGCTCTGGAGTGTGGAAGAAACGTGGAAGGGTCACAAAGAAATGGAAATGGAGGAGGCAGCAAGCTCAGATCTCCGGGGCCGCGCCAAATCCTGGTCGCTCTTAGGGATGCACATGATTATGTTGCCGTAAATGGAATACAAATACAAATACAAATGGGCAGCGACAAGTAAATGCTCGTTCGTTAGCTCGTTGCCGATTCACCGTGTGAATACACATTACAGTTATTCATAATAATATTAATAATATAAATTTATGAAAAAAAAACACACATGTATATATATATATATAAAGAAGAAGACAGACACACACGCACAAACATACAGTGCCGTTGTTGTTCACATACACATCATCTCGGTACTAGGCCTACGAACTTACAGGTAATATCTATATTTATGTGTATATATACGTATCGTTACGGTATCGTGTTATCGTATCTCGCCACACTTGCATTACGTTGGTTCTCCTCCGCTCAACCGAGGAAGTCGCAGACGATATTTTCACCTAAGCGCACGCTTTTCAGTAGGGTTTTTGGGAATGGGTATGGTAATGGGTTTGGGGGGTACACGAGACCCAGGACCTGCACTCAGTACAGCAGGTCGGTCTTCTGTGTACCCTCGCTATAAACAACACTCGCAGCGCCCGGCGTTGCCGTCAGATGGTAGTCATCCTCGTCAGCGCCCTTCTTGCAGGCCGCCGTCGTCTCGTCTTCGTCCTTGATCAGTCCCTCGCCGATGCCAACGAGGCTGCCGTTCCCATTAAACGTTAGACGACCGCCGCCCGCTGCTGCTCCTCCGGCCGGACTGCTGCTTCCATTGCTGCTGTTGTTGCTGGTGGGACTGTGGCTGCTACCGTTGCTGCTACCGCTGCTGCTCTCCGGCAGCGCGTACCGCGTCACGCCCAGCTGGAAGAGGCTGTCCATTGGTGAGGCCTTCATGGGCGTGTAAAAGCCCAGTGTCGTGGAGCCTGCAAGCATTCGAAAAGCGCAATTAGTACAGAAATCTCGATGGACTACTCAAAATTCAATGAGCAAAGGGGTTAGTAAGGTAAACAAGTGGCACCGAGTCGGGAAAATATATAAAATATATATTTGTATATGATATAAATCATAGTCTTGTTGGGAGAGGTGGTGGTGTGTTGGTGGCGTGATCTGTACGGAAGAGGATGCTTCTGGGTTTGGATCTGGTTCTGGATATTTTTCAGGCAAATGAAAACGAAACATGAGCTGGAACATGGAGCGTGGAGCTGGATATGGAGCATGAATGATGATTTGATGAAGAGGAGGTGCCGAGAGTGGTTGGTACAATATCGTGTGGAGTCTAATCTGGGGTTAGTTACCTTAATTTTAAATATGAATTGGCGATTAGTTTTGACTGCCCAGCGGAGCAGACAGAGCAAGTGCACTGGGTTAGAGGTGTTTCTTTGTGGCTTTCTGTTACTGTATCGCACTTGATCGTTTATAATCGGGTTATCGGGTTTTAGATTATCGGACTATCGGGTTACTATTGGGTTATTATCGTTTGCTTTTGATTTATGTGTTATTTTTGAATTAGTTTTAGTTTTCAGTTCGGATTCAGCGGCTGTTGTTTAGTTTATTATCGATTCGGTACGGTTCGGTTTTGGGTTATTTGCTTTTTGCTTGTTATGATGATGGTTTCTTTTGTATAAACAATAGATATTATTTCAACGCTCTTTTGCTTATGTATTCTGTTACATTTAAATAATATCTGCAAAAAGAAATTAGTATGAACAAAAAAATAGAAATGGAAATTGGAATAGAAGTGGAATAATAGAATAATAGAGGGACCGCAATGCAATTCAATGCAATGCAACGCAAACAAACAAAGCGAGAGCGGTGCGATGATCAACAAAGGTTGTCGGTTGCTGAAATGAAAACCACAGGGGAATGGGGATCGGATCATCGCAACTACATAGCTACGACTGCGAGCTGCAATTCAATACATGCTCCTCCGCACAGCACAGCTGCATACCGAACTAAGCTAGATTCAACCAAAACTAAAAACTATATAACTATGACTATCTGACTATAACTAAAACGAAACAGAAACAGAAAAAGAAAACTAAAACTAAAACTAAAACTAAACAAAGCAAAAACATACACATAAGCACACATCACATAAATATAATATTAAGCTAAGCACACACACAGCAGGTGCACCAAGTACGTAACTAAACTGGGGAATTTGTAGTCATCACCGCCAAACGGTTGGGTTTGGTTTACACCTCCGATTTTTATAGTACTGAATAGAGGGGTTCCTCTTGCTATATAATATCTATCTTATGGGAGGCCTAGTCAATATAATCTCTTGTAAACTATCATACATAGTATATTTCGAATCCTTTTGTCTGTTTGTCTGATTGTTCATTTGTCCCACTGTCTACTTGTTCATCTGTCTGTTTTTTTGTCTGTCTGATTATCCGTTTGTCCGCCTGTTCATCTCCTTGTTCATTTGTCCGCTTGGTCATCTCTCCACTTGTTTATCTATCCGCTAGTTCATTTGTCCACTGCTTACATATAATTTAAACATATGAAACCCTAAGTTTCAGCTTTAGATAGTACATTTTAAAATCACAAGGGTTTGATATAGCGAGGAAACTAAATAATGATAACAATGATAATACTATATAGGCATCAAATTGTGATGCATTTTCAAATTAGATCAATTTCTAGACAAGATTTAGATCCATGTAGACTAGACTAACTGTTAGCCTCTAGTCTTAGGGAATTACTTTACAGCACAGCTCTACAATGGTGTTCAACATTAGGAATTGGTATTCTTTTCCCCATTTCAGAGCTATCCACGATCCAGGCGGCTCCGCATAAACACGAGGCAGTGTTTGTCACTGCATCTGGGCATCTCTTTGCATCTCTCTGCATCTATTAATCGATATTAGTCGTGTGTTTCGAGTGTCCGGTTGCCCCAGTGTTTGTTGTTCTGTGTGTGGTGAGTGTTCGGGTTTGGTGTTAAGTGTTCATTGCTTATTGTTCCCGGCTTCCGCATTAGTGTACGGGTTACACTTTACACTTTACAGCCTTATAGTCTAGCGGCCATCACAACAAACAAGCCAGACCAGAGTTTTGTTTTGTTTTTGGGAGCAGAGCGGAATCGGGGTCACCAAGAGAGGTATATCCAGGGGGACTGGTTCCAGGGAATGATGGGTGATGGTACTATAGCCTATGTAGTTATAGTTGTAAACATATAGTAAAGCTTGGACAATGCCTACGTTTCGCTGGCTGCAAGGATTCGCGTGGATCGGTGGCGTTGGCAGATACGGATACGGAGTCTAGAGCCCATCAGGCCATCAGACATAGTAGAGCGTGGTGCCTGGAATGCGTGTCTGGAGTAGGGCGGTGCTGGCATTGGACAAAGCCAGCGACGACGGCAGACTTGGCCGACGACGTCGCTGCAGATGCTGCTGTAGCTGCTGGAGATCTGTGGCCGGAGTCTGGAGCTGGCCACTCTCGCCACTACTACTACTGCCTCGACTCCTCCGTATGGGTGTTTCATATTTACTCTGCGGCTGAAGGGGCTTCTTCGGCTGGCGATGGTGCTGCTGATTGCTGTGATTGCCCAACGTAAAGGAGGCGGCCTTGCGCGGAGCTGGCGAGGATTTGGGTGCTGCGGCTGCATCATGCTGCAGGAAGCACGCATACTGTGGCTTGAGCAGCACCGATGGCCTGGCCCTACGCAGACCCTGCGGCTGTGGCTTCGCCGGGAGCTGGGGGCGCAGGCGGGCGGTTGTGGGTTCGATTGGGGCAGCGGCTTCCACACCCTCGGGCAATGGTGGTGTTGCTAGCGTTGGTTGTGCTGCTGCTGCTGTTGCTGCTGCTCTGGGTGTTGGTGTTGCTGTTGTTGTTGTTGTTACTGTTGCTGCTGCAGGTTCTGGCTGCTGTGGCTGTGGCTGTGGCGACTGTTGCAAGATAATACCCCTCCCTAAACTTGGGTAATCTGCAAAAATATGCGTGAGGCGAAATTGAAAGCCTTTCAGCCGTATCGTGACCCAGTAGTGGTTCGGAATTCGGTTTTAGCTTAGCTATAGCATTTTTGGGGGGACTTCAGTTCGAGAGCGAGAGCGTATGTATATATTTATATAGTAGAAGAGCGGAGGAGGAGGTGGTTTGGATCTGGGGCTGCCTAGCTGAAGGCTCCACCCACCTGATGAGCCTCGTCAGCCCGGTTAGCCGGCGAAGCTGAGCGCCCAGGACGCCACGGAGCTTCGGCCACGAAGGACAGCAGCCGTTGCTGGCCCCAGGCGGTGTCCTGGCGCTACATTTGGGAACTGAGACTGAAGCGGAGGCTGGAGCGGAAATCAGAGCGGATTCTGAGACAGTTACGGACACGAAAGCAGCAGCAGGGTGTTGGTCTGTGGCCCTAGCAGCGGCATCTGTAAAGTGCAGAGACCTTGTTCGTTATACTATACACAATCTCTGACTGATATCGGTTCGGATTCGAATTCGGATTTGGATTCTTTGGAATTGTAAGCTAACAGAGTCCACTAGGATCTCCGATTTCAGGGGAGGAAGTGAAATGGGGACGCACTGCTTCTCCCATAGCAAGTTACTCGGGTTACTTGGCTCTCTAGTTTGTACTTCATTAGGGCTATGTGTTTCTCCTTCGCATAAATCTCTTCATTTCGACATTTAGTTAGTGTTTACCTCCTGGCAACTGGCCTCTGCCATGGTTAACTTTGCTTGTTTTCTTTAAAAAAAAAGTGGTTCCTATATCTTTCCTTATTGCTACAGTTGCGTGTAGGTTGAGCACAAATGTTGTGCACCTGGAACCTCCAATTGAAGCTGATCTTAGGTGCTTATTTTGAGACCCCAAAAACAAAGACAAACAAAATTATTAAATTTAACAAAATAAATAACTAACAGAAAAAAAAAGAGAAGAGAACTCGTCAGGAGAGAGCGTCGCGATGAGTGATGGATGAGTGGGGTTTAATGATGGTAAACAGAACTTAAGAGCACAGCTGGTAAATGGTGAATGGTAAATCAAGATTAAGGACCAGGCAAAGTGGACACAGAGACGGTGACAGAGACAAAGACAGATAGAGGCAGGCAATCAGGTGGACAGATAGAGACAGGCACAGACAGAGTAGTGACAGAGACAGAAAGACATATATATATATAGAGAGAGAGAGAGACTAAAAGCCATTCCATTCCATTCGCTGCATGCCACACACTTGGATGGATTCTGATTCTGAGTTTCTGGGTTTCTATGGAACCGATCTTACTTACCCAACGGTAAATTCCCCAGCATCGTTCCGCCCCCCGGCGCCGTTGCCCCCGCCCTGTGTCCATGTCCATGTCCAGGCACCGCCGTCGATGTGGGCAGCTCAATGATCTCGTCCACGGTCACATGATGGTGTTGCTGCTGCTGCTGCTGCTGCTGGTGCGGGTGATGCTGCTGGTCCAGCTGTCGTATCTGCTCGAGGTCCAGCTGCTGCTGCAACATCTGCTCGGCAATGAGCATCTTGTGATGGTTGCTCACATGGCCGAACGGATCGGCATACGGTGGATCGTCGATGGTCATCGATGCCTCGGAGGGATATTCAAACGTCGACGTCAGCGTGTCGTTGAACTGCACGCGGAACTGTTGTGTGGGAAAGAGGCGGGCAGAGAAAATGGGAATCTGATCAGTGTGTTTGGTTCTGAAATTACAAACTACCTACGTATATGGGTCTTAAATATGACTCTTCCTCCTGCCCGTGTGTTTTTGTACTATCTCGAGACTTGCGTTTAATTATTATACTATCATTTCCCATACAAATCAGCAATATTTCACCCCCAAACAGTTTACTATAAATACAGGAAATCGAGGTTTAAACCGGAAATCAGTCACTAGTTGTTGCTTTTTATGGCTAACCCAGTATTATGTTTTGTTTTCTCCTTATTTGGACTAGACTTTTTCTCTAATATTAGCTTGTATTATATGCAATATACAACATTAAGACGCTTTCCCCCACTCATAACTATAGTTACGACTCGCTGGCATTGTTATAATTATTTGGATATTGGAACCTGAACCTCAAACATACAATTCAAGCATTTCTTACGTATATATATAATCCGGTTAACCGACTCTAGTTCAATTTACATAAACCCTCTTCAATATTTACATTTAGCGGTCTTGCAAAAACATAAAATAATCAATTTCAAGGTTAAACGAAAGCGTTGAAGCTACTTTTGTCTTTTAAAATACATCAAATGTCCAGCTTTTATCTGTTTGCTTGTTTCAATGAATTATGTATTTGGTGTTTCTTTGGTTTTTAACGAGCATCAGTCGACTCGAAGGTCTCGATTATCCGTGACATTGGGGTAATTGCAAATAAATTGTTATGTTCTGTCGGGAGTCGGCGGGAGTTACTCATCGGTGCGATGCCTTATCGATGCGGTATCTGTGAGTCAACCCCCCAGAATCGTTATCGCGCGAAACAAACCCCAAACAGACCGTCGACGCAATACGATTCGATTGAATTGATTTGGAAATGGTTGAAATAATAATAACAGCCGCTCTCGTAGCTACTGCAAGACAAGAGTTATTGTATCAGGAGGTATCAGGTATCCCCCCGTATCAGTCACATTGATGGAATGCACCCGCACCTGGATCCACAGCCAGGAATATACATCTACACAAATAATGGCCAGAGTCCAAGAAAACCTAATGCAGCTTGATTAATAGTCCCTGCGACAGGCGACACTGTCGATAAATGTGAATTATATAAGGCCAGCATAAATACCACCTAGCACATTCTGTATACCCTAGGCTCCGCCGTCCCGTGCCTATTCCCTTATCGCCGCCATTGATTCCCATTTGGGCTCCCATTGAGTGGTCAGAGCATTGTGCGGGAATTCGAATACGCTTCCCTCTTGGGAGCGTATGTATGTACATATATCAATGCAACTAATCTTATCTTATCCTGGCCAAATAGAATTGGAAAAAGAACCAATGCTATCTTTTGGCATTTCGGTGGCAAAAGAAACAAAATAACTACACACCTGACTCACTATATTACTGGGAATCGATGGATTCCTTTCTATATCCTCAAATCAATAAGTTAGGTAAGGCTGAGTGAAACCTTTAAACGGGGATTACCCTTTGATAGATCCTCTTCTCCCATACATACCGTTGACTCTTTGGGTTTCTGGCGTATGCTGGACTTGCCGTCAATCACAATGTTGGCATTCTCGAACTCCACATCGCAAGGCGATGGCGGCCGGCACAAGGAGTACTCGTCGAAATCCATATCCGTCGACGTTTCCACGGATAGATCACCCAGCAGCACGAAGCCCGGCTCATTGGGCTAAAAGTGGAGAGATGGAAGGAGTATTAGTATTAGTTATACAAAGAATTAACAAATAATTACCACAAATTAAATAAATTGCAGAAGTTTTCAATTGAAAACCATATCATTAATGTCTTTATTTGTTGCAAATTTTTACGGAAACTCAGCATTAAATTCCTAAAACTGAGACTGTTGTATTGTTCAGTTTTAAATGTTTCTTTTGTTCGGGGGTGGGTTAAACTTGTTAAGCATATAGAGCCCGAGATGGTATCGCCAAGTGAGTGGCATTTTGTTAAGCTTAACTACCAACAGAGGTAGAAGCTGAAACAGAAGCCTGTTGTCTTGTTGCCGCTAGTGTCTTGTGTCTTGTTTATAACCTGTTTTATGTACCAATATTTACTTGTTGTTGTTGTTTGGTAAATCCGTCAGGAAACCTGGGAATTAACCCCTTTTCTCTCCGAGATTTGTGGCATTTTCGGGTCACGAAACGTGATACGAAATGCGTTCAAAAAGTGAAATTCATGGAAGACCACGACTCATTCTTAATCAGCGCCACAGCGGGCAATGGGTCATCTCTGGGACTCGGTGAGTCAGGCTGCTGTTGCTGCTTCCAAATCCCTTGTCCAGGTTCCCGCCCTTCCTTTCCTGTTAACCCATTTTTCCGGGGCACAAATCGAATCGACCCCCATATGCCATATGCCATATATGTCAGATATATGTACATATGTAAGCGTACCGCAGATAATAAAGTTCAGAGCGAGATAAAAACGAAAAAGACAAGGCAGCCGAATCAAAAGCAACGGCAACATCGGCAACGGCAAAATTAAAAAATAAAAAACATGGGCAAAAGCAAACACAGTAAGTAGAAGTGAGCTGTTTTTTCTTTTTTTGTTAAGAATTGACAAAATTGAGTTCACAAAGAGAGCAAGAGAATGGCATGGAAGCGACAAGGTAGCCAGCAAAACGGGTTTGTTGCAGGGAAAACTCAGCTAAGGCCGAAAGCTGAAAGCCAAAAGTAAAAAACTAAAAGCTAAAACTAAGGTAGAGAGAGAGCTGTGTGAAAACCCTTTGAAAACTCGTATACTATAATAGTTTAAATCAATTTTCCAGCTTTAAAAGTCTGCTAAAGATATCCCTGAAGTAAACCCTTAAACAATATGTTTTCTTGCTCGTAATAAAGGCACTATAAACATTTTAAACATATTGTTTTAAAAAAGATCACTTTGCAGCACTGAATCAAAAGAAATTAACAGCTGTGAGTAGTCCAAAAACCAAACCCAAGTTTCAGCTTCAAGTCCATATCGACCCGGCATCTTTCCGAAGAGCCAAAGAGCCGAGGAGTCGCCGCTGCTGCTCCCCGAAGAAGAACCAAGTTCCCCACAGACGACACATAATATCTCATATATGTATATATACCCGGGACAGAGCAGGAAGCGCAGAAATATCTTCTCGTGTCCACATGCATGCTTCAAAACTGGTTTGCCTCACGCTTCCCATCTTCTCCCGAAAACTGCACTGGGGCTGCAGCCACCGGAGGCCCCAAAGAAGAGGCAACAGAAGAAGGGACCGAAGAACGAAGACTAAAGATGCAGCTTGCAGCTTGCATCTGGCCGGGATGGGAACAAAGCAGACTTTGGGAAATCATATGCAGATATTTCTATATACACAAGGCGTGTATATGCACATTTGCCAGGGGAGAGGCATCTCCATATGTCGCACACGTCCCGTATCGGGGCTATCGATCGGAGCGCTATTCAAGGCGAATTTTAATTGACGCCGGGCAGAAGATCACTGCGCACTATTACCAGCTGGGGCTCTGATGCAAGCCTCCTCCTCTGCCTCTGCCTCTGCCTCCTGCCTCATTCTCCATGCTTTGCTCTCCATCTATCTTCCCATACATAGCATCGCGATGATCGAACCACATCTCTAATTGAACGCCGTTCTCCGATCGTCGATCTGCTCTGCGTAATGCTAATTAACCGCCGCCATGGCTGTGTAGTGTAATCTCCTGGCCATACTCATTGATCAGCAACACTATGATTCTGCCGGCTGCAGCTGCTGCCAAGTAATAATTGGTTACTGATCATAGACGAGAAGCCTCTTAAAGACTATGATTTGGGTATTTCTAATTACAGGAATGCAACTGCCTCGAGGCTAAACACTTTGTACAGTGGAAAGATTAAGGCAAAGCAGATGGGTTTTTGGGGAAATGAAAGTAAACTTAATCATTAAATGAATAATTATTCAAGTTATAAAATACACTAAAACCTTGTCAGATACATCTGCTTTAGGTTTATAATGTTAAGAGTGTGATCACTGATCAACTGATCACTGATCAATAATCGGAAGAATTGAGTTTTGCAGAGTTGCACGATCAACAAAGATCCAGTGATCACATATCGATAGTGAGTCAACTAAAAACCCATAAATTACTCAGTCATAATCACAAGTGATTGTTTTTAAAGCAAAGGCACTTCCTCGAATGACTAACAGAGGAAAAGAAAGGAAAAGGGGAGGTCGTGAAGATTTGCTTTGCCAGAAAGAAAGAAAGAAAGAGTATCCGAGCTGCGCTTTGTCTTCGTCTCCGTTGTAGCCATCTCTCTGGCTCTCCTACTGCCTCTCTATCTCTCTATCCTAACCCACTCTCTTCTCCTCCTTCATTCTCTCCTTCTCCCATTCCCCATCGTTCTTTTTGAACTTTCGAAATGCGCATGATCGCTGCTGCTAGCTCGCTCGCACCCGCTGTGTGTGCGCTTTGTTTCTTATTTGTTTATATATGGCATGGCTGCCGTATGACACAAAAAAGAGAATAATAATAATAATATAAAAAAAAAAAATATTAAAAAGAAAAACTAAACAACAAATGACAAAAAACGAGTACGAGAGCAGCGAGAAAGAAACGGAAAATGAGCCAAAACAACAAAGATATTGGGGACGGACGCGGACGCAGACGGAAGAAACCGAATTATTATCAGGAAAATAATAATTCATGGAGCAATTGTTAAGCATGAATAATCCGCAAGGGCGCCCGCCGCGCCGATTAGACGCCACCACCACCACTACCACCATCACAACTGGCAAGTTAGACTCTGTTTTGCCAAGGAACCCACACCAGAGAGTTCTCCCAATCCGTTTGAACTCACCTTTGGCAGCTCCCGTTTAGGCCTGAAGATCACAACGTCGCTTTCGATGTAGTCGGGCACCTCCTTGGTGCTCTTGGAGAAGTTGAACACCATTGAGGTGTTCTCCGTGGTATGGCTGGAGCTGGCCGCTGCTCCTCCTCCGCCATGCCTCTGACTTTGGCTGCTCCTCAGCTTGCGTAGCGCCCACAGGGGCGAAGAGTTCGTGGCGTCCGTCTCCTCTGCCGCCTCCTTGGTGTTTATCACGGTGTCGAGACTAGTGGTTGGCGAGGATCCAGCGCCAGCTGCTGCGCCCGCGCCCGCGCCGGCTTCCGTTGCCGTGGACTTCTTCATCTCATTGATGCGATTCTTCTCGATTTCGCGACTTGTCAGTGGTGTGCTGCTATTGCTGCTACTGGTGCTCCCGGCTCCACCCGACTGGCTATTGAATAGTGGCCGGATCACCCCGATCTGCTTGGTAGTCACCGTTGGCTGGGACTCGCTGCTGTTTAGTTTGCGCACTTGCACTCCACTTGCACTCCCGCCACCGCTGGCCACATGCGCGTTCTCCGTCGAGGCACTGGCAAATGATCGCTGCTGGGCGCCTCCCGCTACCGCCGCCGCCGTTACTGCCGTCGTTGTTGTTGTTGTTTCCGCTGGGGGCTTAGGCTTATCGCCTGCCGCCGCGCCCATTTTATCGCGTTGCTCATTGTTGTCGCTGCTGTCGCCATCGTCGTCGTTGTTCTGGTCGCGATTGTCGTCATCGTCGATGCGATCGTGATCGGCATCGGTATCGGCGGTGGCTTCTCCATCGCCCTCGTCGCCTTCGGTTCGCTCAGTCTCGCTCGGGGCCTCGCTCTGCGGTGTGGCCTCCTTTCTTTCGGGCGTCTCAGGATCCACCAGATCCATGCGTCGCATCATTATGCTGAGGGTGGACATGGGCGATTCCTGGGCACCTGCTACCTGGCGAGGTATGATGTCCGGATGGGCGTGGGTCGGACGCAGCGGCGTGGAGGAAGCAAAGCCGAGACTGGGCGCCGGCGCCGACGACTTGTTGTTGATCGACTTGTAGCTGGCCACCTTGCTGGCCACACCGCCCACTCCATTGGAGCGATGGGCGGTCCGCGGCCTCCTATTGGCACTCGCCTCGAACATCTTTAGCGTTTGCTTGACAAGATCGGGCGGCGGACGCTCCGTGTCATCGATTATGGAGGTCAGGCGCTTGGGCGGTGCCGTATCCGTGCCGCTGTGCAGCCGCTCGCGGGCATTGTGGATCTTGTCCTCGATGGTGACGCAGGTGGGCGAAGCGGCGGTGGCGGTGGCAGGGGATGTGGCCGCCACCTTGGAGGAGGCCACAGGAGCTGGTGGAGCAACGCTGATCCGCTGACTGTTCCAGGGTGACTTCTCGCACAGCAGCGCCTCCACGGAGCGGGCTCGCTTCATCACCTCGTTGCCGCGCTTAAAGTGTCGTGAACGATTGCCCGATCCTCCGTTGGCCTGCACATCCTCCGACTTGGCTCCAGCGGCGTTGCCGGCAATGACACTGGCACCACCTCCGACTGTTCCATTCGCACCCAGGCTCACGGGACGCTGCGGCAACGGCTTGTTGGCCTGGGGCTTCGTCCCCAGAATGGGTGGCGGTGTGGATTTGGCACGCACTTGGGTGGCAGCTCCTGCCGCCGCCGCCTCCACCTCGTTCTCCGCCTCGCCCTCGTCGTCCTCGCGATCCAGCAGCGTGTTGAGGCTGGTGGAACGCTGCAGCCGCTGCTTGCTGCTTTGCTGACGGGACTCGCGAAGGGCCAGACTGAGGTAGCGGCAGCGCAGCTTGGACACGATACCGGGGCCGTAGCTCAGGTCCTCCAGCGTCTCTGGCAGTGTGGCCGCCTGGTGCTCCTCCGAATCCTCGCCAGGTGCCGCCATCTTGCCTGCTATGTGTCGGTGGTGTTGGCCATTTTGTTTTGTGGTCTTCTTCATCTCTTGCATGGCGACCATTGTCGCGTTTACCGTTACCTTGCTGGGCGACAGTTGTTGCTGCTGCTGCTGTTGTTGTTGTTGTTGTTGTTGTTGCTGCTGCTGCTGCTGCTGTTGAATGAATTTGTTGCTCTGGAGCTTGTCCGAAATGGAAATGGTCTTGGTCTTGCTGCTGCTGGCTAAAGGCTCGCCCTCAGCAACGCTCTGGCCCGGTTTGCATTTCGTTAACAAATGATTTTGGTTCGGATTGTGATTTGCTGACGACGGTGTATTTGTTAATGCTCCAGTTGTCGCTGCTGCTGTGCCAGTTTCAACTTCACCTCGCGACGAACTCACCACAGCAGCAGCCGGCTCGCTCTGGCTCTCCCGCTCGCGCTCTCTGAGATCCAAATTTAGAATCTCTCCCTCCCTCTCCTCCTCCTGGCTTCTTATGGAAGTTATGTTGAGTAGTAAACTCGATCGCTGCTTTGGTATGGGTGCTATAGCTGCTGCCGCCTCGGGTGCGAGCGGTGCAGCAACAGAGTCTTTTCCTTGGGTATGATGAACTCCAGTAGAGTATTTCTCAGACTTTTCCTCTGCCGCTGTCGACGGCGTAATGGTTCTCTTCTGACTAGTGGTGCCACTGATTGTCGCCAGTTCCAAGGAGTCTGCAATGGGTGGAGAGAGGCGGGATGGAATAATAACAATTGAAATCTCAGTTTCTCAATTTAAAAGTCAGTGCCATGATCAAAACTAGTTTTCACCACGCTGATCTGGCAGCGCTGCCATGCCGATAGGCAGGTATCGATAAGAGGCTTTACCAGCAAGAAAGTTGGTAATTCTATACAAAAAATATTAAATATACAAATTAAATAACTATTATTATATTCTTAACAAAATATTTTCCAATACATTTTAGTGTACCACAATACAGATAGCTTGCCAAGTAATCGATAGTAAGTCTGTTGGTATGGCAACGTTTTCTCATCGATAAGCGATAGTCGGTGCGCGGATCAATTTGAATAACTCAAAATCGAAACAATGCCAACAAAAAACGAACACTTGTCACATTTTATTTTGAAATATTGCCAGCTCACCTGCATTTGCACTTGGATTTGGAGCGGTGCCAGCGCTTGACTCCCCAGCCAAAGCCCCACAACTGCCGTCGACAGGCGATGCGATGGCCGCCGCCTGGGTGCGCGCAACATTGGTCTTCCGGCGCTGAATGAGGTCCTTCTTCCACTGCGGCATGTCCGGCAGGAATCCGGAAGTGGGCGACATCTCAGCTCCTGCAGATCCCGGAAGTCCTGCTGCTGTCGCATCCGTGAGTAAATGCAATGAAGGCCGCTTCTGTGACTCCATTATCCCCGTCTGATTTTGGCGCTGCAAGAGGCATTATTTTGGCATTAAAGCAATTGTATCTGCTAACCAGGCTGTCTACGCTGCTCTCCTCCAGCAGCTCCACCACATCTTGACCCTAAGACCAATTCCGGCCGACTGACAAACTGCCACTGACTATGAGCTGGTGCTGGCAATAGCAGGTGCCGCGGCCAAGCTCTCCTCTACGCTGCAAAGTTGCGGGCATCGCCGGCCGACCCAAAAGGGCCGCGAACCATGGCGAGAGCTTCTCGGGTATACCCACTGACTGAGTGGTGCGTCGATTGCTTCCCTATTATGCCCAGATATATTCAAAAGATGAAGGATAAATTGAAAGAAGTATAAGTTACAAAATATCCTATGAATAACCTGATTCTGCTCCTGATCCATGATAATTCTGTATGAATATTACAAACGAAAGCAACACTGTTACAAAACAAGGCACCGCGGCACTGCCTGTTAGTCAATAATATCACAGAGCTTATATGGTATCATGGCACCATTTGTTTTTGTAGATATTACGCTAAAATTCCAGGAAAATTTGACCCCCAGCAACAGGAATTCTCAAAAGTGAATTTCAAAGGTTCTGCATCTGGGACTCCATTTCATCTTTAGTGGAACTGATATTGATTAAACAGAAGCACCAAGCCAGTGAAGTTATGCGCAGGGTTCCGCAGAAAAAAGTATAGGTTTCAAATCAATTAAAAGATCATTTTTGTTAAATGCTGAACATTCCATTTGGGAAATGGTGAGGAGATCGGCCATTCGTTGTAACCCTTTCTTTTAGAGTTTTATTTTTCTTAATTGGATTAACTGCTGTTTTTACGGACCGAGACAGCAGCATATCACCCAACAGAACGCAGAACATAAAACGCGAATTGCAAAACGTAAAACGTATAAAAGGAAAAAAAAGAAAACAAAATAACAAAAAGAAAAGGGTAACATAAGCAGCAAAGAAACCCCAATATTTTTCCAGCATAAATATGCTAAACTGCCGTCGTAATGAGCGGAAAATGCGATAAAGCGAGGAAAACGGCTTGTCTTATTGTTTCGCTGAATTGATTGCATGGCGAGATTACTTTTATTTGTTGTATTTACAGCTGGCGGAATCGTTTTGTTTCTTCGGCTTTGCTGCGCTTTGCATGCCGCGATAAAAAAAATTATTATTTTTAATTTCCCATATCACCCGCTCTATCTGTGTGTGCGTATGCGTGTGTGTGTGTATGCATTGCCCCGGCGGGAGGGTGTGAGCGAGCGAGCGAGAGAGGGAGGGAGAGCGCGCGATAAAGGGGCTGGAAATTGCAGACGAAGCATAAAATAAACAACCGACGACGCGCTATCGATTTTTACGGAAAGCTGCCAGAACTTTGTACACGTACACACACACTCGCTCCAGTACACCTGACACCCACACCGACACACACACACACAGGCTTGGCGAAAATACAAACTCGAAAATACCTTTGATTTGGAAAAACTCGCAAAAGAGCGACAGAAAGAGGAGGAGATAAAAGAGCCGGGTTTTGTTTATTTACACAGGAACGAACACAAGCCAAACACACACGCACGCAAACACACATACACTTGAACTAGCGGTCCCGTTAGTTGGCGCAGCTCCTAGCTGTTTTTGTTTATTGACCAGAGTTGAAAGTCAATCTAAAATCTGTCTTTCTTCACAATTACAATTCTTACTTGGCAGAAATGCTGCTGGCGTTGGTGGTTCCGTTTTCAGCTTTTCCCTCCGCTTTTCCGCCCGGTCGTGAGGCTCAACGATTCTCCACCGCTTTTCAGTTGGACGCGCTGGCCGAATTTCTCGCTCCGCTCCGCTCGCCTCGTTCCGCGCACTTTTCCTGGCTTATCCGAATGCCACTCCGGCCACTGTCACTGCTGCACTCAAACTCGGAACCTCGGACACTCGGGGGCGTGGGTGCAAACACTACGCCTCAAAAGTGCATCTTTTGCAGTCGAATCAGCGGAAAAAACTTAAGCCGCGTTTCAGTCCAGTGTTGCCACCTGGTGTGCTTTATATGGTGCTAAAAATGCTCAAGGTGTTGCCAAATACCACTAAAAACCCGGTTTTCGCTAAATTCCATTGCCACACATTCTAAACAATAGGAAAATGGGAAAGTTCTTATTGTAACATATGTTTAAAGTAATGAATTAATGTTTTTTGGTTTCAATTTGTGTGTAATGTTTCAACATTTTCTTGTATTCGAATTAATTCAAACTGGCTTTTTAATGCCAACTTTTTTAATGCCAGTTTCTAATTGTACCGTTATTATTGGATGGCAGCGCCGATGGTAAAGACAGGTGGCAGCTCCATCAACAGCTGTCAGCCCGATAGGTTTTTTGTTATTGTTACTGCTGCACAAACTGAATTGCTTTTGTTTACTATTTCTATAAACTGAATAATCAACAGATAAATTAACCCACAACTTAGACTGGGCGTGTGTTATCAAACCCACTGTCATTCACAAATAAAAAACGACCTTCCTCCAATGAGCATTAATTGGATAAAGATCACTGAAAGGCAAGCCTTTATTTGATCCAAAATAACGTTCCATTTTAACCATTTCATTAATTAACCGTTTAGAGCCCGTGAGGGCATCAAGATTATAAATGCGCTACCGTTCGACACCTTTACAACGGTCCTGTGGTATACACACCGCCAGATGAGTCCCAGCGGCTCCGGGGCTTCCGCGTCCAGTAGCGCCGCCAGTACGGTGGGCACCAGTGTGACCACTACGGAGCGGGCGGACAGCAGCGGTGTCGGAGAGGAAAACCCCACCAGCAGCAGCGAGCCGGAGTACACGCTAGAGGAACTAGAGCGATTGGTGGGCGTACCGCGGGCAGACTTCCTTCTGCTTATCAAGACCTTCTCGTACATCCTGCGCCGCATCTCTACGTTCATCATCAAGCCCAGCCTGCTGCAGCGTGAGCTGCGCGATAAGCTGCAGCTGGAGGACGAGGCCAAGATCGATGCTATTCTGCGGCTGTGGGTTCGCGAGACCACCCCGATCATGAACAATTTGGCCAGCAAGCGTTACGAGTCGAATGTGATTGAGGACGTGGCCTGGAAGCTCAATGTCGAGGTCTCCTCGCATTGCCAGCAACGGACAAAGACACCGCTGGCCGTGCTCCAGATGAAAACGGGCGCCGGCGAGGACATTAGCATCGAGATGACGCATCCCGAGCTACAGGATCTATACAATCAGTTCGAGAGCATCCAAAGCGAGCTGGACGCCATGCTGGCAATGAAGGCTCCGGCTGCGGCTGCAGCTTCAACTTCAGCCCCCCCTCAGTAAGGACGTTGACCATTCCGTGTGCCAATTTAGTGTTTAGTGTTAGTCGTCCACCCTGTGCAAATATGTATGCAATACAAAATCCAATCGTAGCCAAAACCTAGTTAAAAAAGGACAGTTCAGAGGCGGAAAAGGTAACCGTTTGTAGCTTCCAATTAAAATCAGTTCTTAAACTTTCAAATAAAAAGAATGAATAATAAAGTTAGATGGAAACACATTGGTTGTCGCACGTTTTACAGTACACTTTAATGGGATCTTCTGCTTACGCGCTTCACTGTCGCCTGCTGCCCCACCTCGAACCGTATGTAATTCTACTGATAAACATTACAAATTATTACAATGATATATATATATTTAATATATGTCTATATTGTATATGCATATGTAATTCGTCTTAGTACGTGTTGTATAATGATGGAGTCGTATGTATAGTATGTTTTCGTTTTCGTTTATTTTGTATGCATTACACAGACTTTCTAGTTGCGATCCTCGTCCTTTGCATATATGTATTTATTGATTTAATTATTTATTTATTAATTGCTATTGTGTGGCAGGGTTTTAGGTCTAGGATGAATTGAAATTATGTGGCTTCGTTGTTTATATATTCACTAGTCTATAGAAGCAAACGATTCTATTGCACTTCGGTTAATCACTTCAACTAAGTTCTGGACACAAAATTACACAGGTTTATACAAATCATTTTGGACTTATTTTGTTATTGTTTAAAGATTATTATTGCTATAGTGGTTTTGTCGCGTGTGTTTGTGTGTGGGTGTTTGTCGCTTTGGCACCGGCTCTATTAATTAGCCCTTAACTATCGGTTGTTGGTTTTAGTTAGTTAGTCTTTACGGTTTGCGTGGGATTCGGTTTCTTTGTTCTTATTTTGGATTTTGTGTGTAAATGATTATCGCCTCACAAAATGCGTTGCTTGGTCATTTTAATTCATTTCATTTATGATTCTCTTCCCGTTGTTCATTTGTGCTGTCTGTCTGTTTAATTTCGCCGGCCTATCTTCCACTTTCACTCTCTTCTTGAAAAAAATTTAATTATAAATCTAAAAAATCGAAGCTTAAAGAGCTGATGTACCCAGAAACCAGAGAAATTTAATTGTTACACTCGTTACTCGTAACTGGGTACTCCTGACTCGGAACATGTTACATCGTACTCGACGTTCTTTATCCTGTTGAACAAGGATAACTTGATTTAGAATATATATTTTTTAATAATTCTAACTTCAGTAACTATTTTTCCTAATTGAAAATTAGTTGCTTTCAAAATGTAAGAGCCTATACCATTTTTCTATTATTCAAAACAATTCAGTTCAGTACTTTTTAACTTATGTTTAGTTTTGAAAATAGTTATTTTGTTGCATTCTGCAGCAGATAAAAATCAGTAAATTGGCGAATGAAGTGAAAATGGAAATGCGACTTGTGTGCAAGTTTTTAGTGTTGATTTTCAGTTTTTTTTTCTTTAACAATAACATCGGTGTTTAAAATTACGTTTTTGATTGGGTTTATTTACTTCCTGTGCCCCGTCTGAATCGTCTGTCTAATGTTTAAATCAAACGGCAACAAATTGTTTCGATTTTTAAATAAAACTTGATATAATTAAACAAAATTAAGGTAGCACATACATTACACAAGAAGTTTACACAGCTTACGAGCTATAAAATAATCAAACAGAAATAAAAAAAATAATAAAAAAAAATAAAAATGTTTACACTACAATACATACGTACATACATACATGCAGCAAAATCTTTGATTCATTAAATCTATTTAACTCAATTATTGCATCTGTGTGTAGTAGTAATTGTGAGTGTCTATGAGTGGGCGTGTGTGCGATTTAGAGTTAGTTTAGGTTTAGTTTTAGTTTAGGTCTAATATAAGGTATATGTTTATCAAGTATTTATATATATATGCATACATATATATATAATAATAATATAAAAAGTAAACATTTAGCGCTTTTAGTTGGCTACAAAAATTTGCTCGTCTTGCTCACATACATATTTCAACTAACATTAAGTGTACAAAAAAATTGGAAGATACAATATATATAGTTTATATCAAATTGTGGCTAGCGTAAAAATACAATTCAGTATTCAGTATTCTCCAGTTGAAGCGGCAATTACAATTACTCGTTACACGTTACTCGGTACTCGATCGCAATCGGATTCCTCGATTATCTTACGATATATATATATATGTGTGTATATATACTATATAAAATGTATAAATTGATGCGTGTTCTGTTTGGCGAGATTGCTGCATTCCCATTCGAAAGATCGGTGTATATTTATATATGTATATATCGAGTAGTATCCGGTGTATGTAGTTAATATCCAAGTATAATATCAAGCGTGGCTTTCCATCTCCTTCTTTTAGCTCCCTCACGCCCCTTAAGTAAATAATAATGTAGTTTGCCACATGATGGTTGAGTTGGGTTGGGTTTCCATTCGGTTCTCGGTTGAGTTCGGTTGGGATTGGATTGGATTCGATTGGATTGGAGTAATTGGCGTCTACATGCCCGACTCGGCGATGCCTTCGTCATCTGAAAAATATTCACATCGGCAACGATTAGTCTTATTCGAATGGCTTTTGATTTAAAGCTTAGCGCATGCCGGGTTAGAAAACATTCAGGGATATAATCAAAATAAAATATACAATAAAATATACGCAATGAAATACACACAATAATATATATATAAATCTATATGTAACAAAAATATACAAACTAGAGTACAGGTTAAACATGCAGGCAACATACAATATCGAAAGGAGATGGCCACAGTGCATTTCAGGAAGGTAGCATAATATATTAATAGAATATATTACTCTTTACTTATTACAAGTAACTCGATTTATCTATTTATCATCAATTTATACTCTAGAATATGGCCATGAAACGCACTGTGCACCAGCATCGGGATACAGGGAGGAGGGATCTGTGCCGAAAGTGTATGTCTATACGAACCCATAAACGGATTGGCATAGATGATGCCGCCGCCAGCCTCGGAACCAACACCATTGCCCAAAACACCACCACCATTAACACTGCTGCCGTTGCTTCCTATTCCAACTCCTGCGCCTGCACTGCCGCCTCCTAATCCACCCACGTTGTTGCCGCCGCCGCCTGCTCCTGCTCCTGATCCTGCTCCAGTGACTAGTCCACTGCCGGATAGACCCAATCCCTTGCAGAGCTTAGTGGTGGCATAGTTGGAGTCACCGTCGCCCACTAGCGTGGCAATGTCATCATCGTCGCCGTTGCGCGTGTTGCAGCTGCTGCCCAGGAGCTGGTCGTAGCAGCTGACATCGGTGCTGATCACATCCACCTCGATGTCGTCGTCGTCCTTCTCCAGGCTGTTCCTATTGCTGCCGCCCAGCGAGGAGTGGAGAGCATGGGAGTCCTCGTAGCTGCCGCCGCCGCTGTCATCGTTGGCATTGTTCGACTTGGTGTCGATGTGCGTCTCAAACTCATCGTGCATGTACAGCTCCACGTCCTCATCCACATCGACATCGACGCAGTCGACATCCTCTTCTCCCTCATCCTCCTCCTCGAGATCCCCGTCCAGCTCGTGTGGCACGAGCTCACCATCCTCGCCCACCTCCACGCCCAGTTCGACCTCCAGGAGCGAGCGACGTCGCACAAAGACATCGTCATTGTCCTGGGACGGGTTGTGATTCTGCGGCAGGATCATTACGTCCTCCTCGGCGAAGCTGAGCCGCACATTGGCGCGGCTGGCGCGATTGCTGCCGCTGCTGGAGCTCGATCCTGTGGCACCAGATCCCGATCCCGTGCCCGTTCCATTGGCAATGTGCTCATGGCTGAGACTGTTCTTGATATCACAGGACGATGAGCTAAAGGTGATCAGCTGGGACTTGCGTCTATGCTGGAGCGTGTTGTAGCCATTGGTGGTGTTGCCGCCACCACCGACGCCTGTCTGTGTTTCAAACTCGAGGACCTTGCTGTCCTTGCAGATCATCGAGCTGGGCTTGTTGTCAACCAGGACGATAACCACCGAGTTGTTGTTATCGCTGCTCTGGTTGACAACCGAATGTCATCTGTCCGGTGGCGGTGCCATTTCGGTGCCACCAGCACCGGCTGCTCCGCCAAAGGAGCTCATCGATGAGGTGGTCGGGAGTGTCATGTGATGATTATGATGATGATGATGTGGATGATGATTAAAGCTGCTGGTCAGCGGCTGTTGGTCATCGTGCAGAATGGCTGCATTCTCATCGTCAATGGCCTCGGCCTCCGCCTGGCGGAGATCGTGATGCGACGACAGGTGGCCCTCAATGGTGGCCACCACGTCCCCGTTCTCGTCCAGCTGCACTGTTGCTTGGCCTGCGCATGGGCGCGTGCGCGGTTTTGGAAATGGAGGAAAATAATGGCATTGCACATTGGTTAGTCACCCGTCACCGCAAGAAACCGAGAACATAATTCTAACAATAGTAAGGATCAAGGATCAACTACAAGCAGCTGTCCTGCGGGCTCGTAGACAGAGCTCCATTACACTTTCTAAATTTGTTTTTATGGTTAGTCATTGCGAACGGCAGCGAAACTGCAAGAGTTCTTGGGTTCCCAGATCAATGATCCAAGTTCCCCTACTTACCTTCATAGCCCTCGTTGTCGTGCATTTCGCGGGCGGGTCCCACGATATTCTCCTTGCCCTCGAGCACCGCCAGCAGGCACTGGTGGATGCAGATGTACTGCTGCTCCGTCTGCACCATCCAAACGCGCTCTGTTTAAGGGATAACAATTAGCAGGATTACATAGATAGATAAGAGTATCGTCTTCTGGCGCTGACACTTACCCTTGCGCATGGCATATACGATGCCAAAGATGTCCACATAGTCGGACGTGTTGATCTGCTGCAGGATCCGGTCTAGGGTGATGAACGTGCCCGACCTGCCTACACCGGCGCTGCAGTGCACCACAATGGGCCGCTGCTCAGCCCCAATCCGGTCGCGGAAGGCGCGCACGAAACGCACCAGCGTCTGCGGCGGATTGGGCACCCCAAAGTCCGGCCAGGTGGTGAAGTGGAAGTGCCGCAGGATGCGCTGCTCGCTGCCCTGTTTTGGTGTAGTGAGTACAACAAATAGAGTTAAAGCACGTCTAAGGCATCCCCAAGATATGTATATCTTACCCTGCACAGCATGAACTCGGTCATCACCCAGTCGGCGTAGTGGCTGTCATTGAGAATCTGCACCTTGATGTCCCCGTAAAAGACTGGAACGGTATCATTGGGCCAGTATTGGTCGCACTTCTCGCGACCCTTCTCAAAGCACCGGGTGAGCATGACAATGGCCCGGGAGTTGCTCTCCCAGCACATGCGCCAGAAGTCGTCGCGCGTGGAGTGCAACGGTCCCTGGGTGACGATGAACTCGCGCGGCGAGTTGTGACCGGGCACGTAATTAGCATTGATGTAATCACTGCCCTCGTCATCGTCCACCGGCTGGAGCTTGAAGCGCGAGTGGTCGTAGGGCAGGATGTTGGTGAAACGATTCTTGGGCCGATTGCAGGGCAAATCCGCAAAGGTGCAGGGCTGATCGCGACCCACATGCTTCAGCTCCTCGAACTCTTCGCTGAAGCGGAAGTCCGAGTCGGCGGACATTAGGCGATAGTGTTCCGCAAAGTTCTTGATCAGAATCGGACGATTCTGTTCGATGACGCTGTCCGGCAGGGACATGTTGTCATTGGCGCGCGAGTCCTTGGTCGTTTTGCGGCAATTGTTCCGGCGCCGCTTGTAGAAGAGCAACGTGACCAATAGCACCAAAATAATGGTCAGCGGCACCGTAATGGCCACAATCAGGGAGGTGTTATCTTGATCTAAGGTGGAAGAGAATAGATTTGGATTAGTGGAATCTATGGATTTTGAATCAATTTAAATCTAAAACTTTAATTGAACTTTAGTTGAAAAATTAAAGAGTTATTAGAAATCGAACTAGTTTATATCCTAACAAAAACCTATAACAAGGACCTTCAATAATTGCTTACCCGGTGAGCTCAGCAAGTCTATCGCATTAATGGCAAGACATGGTTAAAAATTAATTAATTAATTAAATGTTATAACCTACGGATTAGCCAAGAGTCTAGGAATCGCTACTAAAAACTACTCACCGGTTTGGATTGGGAAACTGTAGGCCGTGTCCGTGAACTTGTCCGGGCCGGTGAAGGCGCGCACCTTGACCCGGTAGGTGGTGCCGGATTTCAAAGGTCCGTTGCAGTAGCCAATCTTGTGGTTGTCACAGTTCTCCGTGCCGATGGTAAAGTCCTCAACGGACCGATTCTCAAAGGGATAGTACGGATCGATGGCCTGGTATGGCAGCCACACGCTGTACGACTGCACATCCAGCCAGCTGGGCATCTCCAGGCCGGAGGCATTCTTGGCATCATCCTCCGCCACAATGATGGTGTACATGCGCACCTGTCCGTTCTGATCCGAGAAGTAGTTCTTGCGGAACCGAATCTGGATGGTGCTGGAGCTGCGATAGACCTCCGTTGGCACCACCTGGGTGGCGGGACGCGGTGGTGCCAATATTGGCATCGTTTGCCTATACTCGCGTTCGGGGCCAAATCCTATGGCCGTTTTGGCCTGAATCTTGAAGACATATGTCTCGCCTGGCTTGAGGTTCTTGATAATGCCAAAGGACTCCTCCGAGTCAAAGTCCTGCATGCCGGCGTCCGTCAGATTGTTGATATTCGTGTACGCAATGGCGAACTGCCGGATGACACCGTTCGCCTCGCTGGAGGGCAGCGACCACTCGAAGTTAATCTCACTGGGCTGCACGTCCGTCGGATGGAAGCGTTCCACGCGACCCGGCACCGCCTCGTTTGTGGTGAAGCTGGCCGAGAGCGGTGAACTGCTGCGCAGCACTGAGGACTCGGTCCCAGATCGCACCACCACCGTGAAGGTGTAGTTGCGATGCGGACGCAGATCGCTAATGGTGATCTCGTTGCGCGTGGTCATATTCTGGGCCAGCAGGTTGTCTGCCGTTAGGTAGGCAATGTCAAAGTCATTGTACTCGCCCTTGGGCAGATCCCAGCGCAGCGAGATCTCCGTGTCCGTGATATTGGTGGCATGCAGCTGGGTAATAGGCTCCGGATAGAGACGATCCTGACGCTGGATGGGCAGACTGGCCACACCGCCGCTGACCGTCCACACGGTGATGTTGTACAAGCGTCCTGGCACAAGGCCAGTGAAGGTGACCTTGCGATCTGTGTCATTGGCTAACTTCTCCTTGTCCCGAATCTCGGCATCGCCCAGGGAGAAGCGATAGATGTCAAACTTGGAGGAGGACTGTGGCGTCGGTGTGTAGCTCAGAGTGATTGTGTCCCGTTCGTCTTCCTTCTCGCCGTTGGCCACCACCACGTCCGACTGGATGAGAGGCATGGTGCGCGGGTAGAGGCTTGTGGTGCCTGAGAGGATGCCGTACGAGGTCGTCTGGATGTCGAACTTGTACTGCACGCCCGGCATCAGTTCGCCAATAAGGACGCGCACCGTAGACAGATCGTCGGCTGGAGAGCATAAAGGGACGAGTTATTTTCCTTGGCCTCCTACCCAGTAGAGTCTGCATATCAACTCACCTGACTTGTTCTCGGAGACGTTCTTCGTTTGGACGCGACCGGGATTGTCGCTGGGCCACCACTTGAGTATGTAGGACTCTACGCGACCCTCGGGCTTGGGCCACTCCAACGTTATGTTCCTGGAGTCCACCAGCTGGATGATATTGGACACTGGATTCGGCGGCACCGTTGTGTTCACCTCCTGCGGCACAGGGCTCTCCACACCAAAGCTCACCGTATTCACCTGAATGGTGTACTTTTCGCCCTTGGTCATGTCGGTGATGTCCGCCTCCGTGGAGCGAACGCTGGGCAGGCGCACCCACTGCTGCTCGCTGTCTGTCCGATAGCGGATGGAGTATTCTGTGAATTCGCCGCTCTCCGGTGGCGACCAATGAACTAGGACAGAGTTGCTGCGCACTGTTTCGATGGTCATGTTCCTTGGTGGATTGGGATCTGTCAGGAGTAATGTCATAGAGATTAAGGATTGCCATGGTTTATGTACAGAGAGAGATCAGTACTTACACACTGCCTGGAAGTAGGCATGCGGCTCGCTCCTCAGGTCATGGCTGACGGCAAAGACCTTGAGCTCATAGCCAGCGCCTGGCTGGAGGTTCTTAATCACCAGCCGCGACTCCTTGGTGATCAGGGTGCGCACCTCATTCGTTCCATTGCGGGAATACAGGACTTCGTATTGCTCCTGCTTTGAGTTGACATCACTCTTCCAGCTGATGTTCAGGCCCATCCGAATGCTCTTCAGATCCTCTATGATCGGCGATGATGGACGTGTGACCACAAAGATGCTTGTCTCGTTGGATTCCATTTTCTTGGAGACCGCCTGCACGGATAGAGAGTAGTTTCTGCCAGGCAGCAGGCTCTCCAGGGTGAACCGAGTGCGATCTGTGGTCAAGGTGCTGGTGTCTCCATTAAAGGTCTCCAGCTCGTGATAGCTGTCAGAGAGAGAACAAGAAACGAGTAGTGAGTAAAAGGAAGGAGTAACGAATTACAAGTCTAAAGTAATGAGTAACGAGTTACGGGTAAAGTTAAAGGGTAAAGCAAGGATTAAGATGTAACTAGTAAAGAGTAACGACTTATTACAAGATACTCACACAATGCGATACTCGTCCTGCGTACTGGCTGGATCTGCCTCCCAGGTGATCACCATGGTATTAGTCTTATCATCATTGATGCTCCTCAGATTTCGAACGGGCAGTGGACGCAGGGTAACATCTCCGGTGGCCGGCCACGAGGTGACCTTACCAGACACAGTCTTCACAATCACATTGAAGGTCTTGCCCGGCTCCGCAATGTCACGGAAATCAAAGAAAGCCACCGGCTCATTGCTACGCGGAACGGTGGACTGTCGTCGGGTGGTGGCCACCGAAACCTGGTACTTGTCAAACTCGGAGATACCCTTCGGAGCCTCCCACAGCACCCGGAACGAGTTGGAGCTGATGAAGTCCCGGTCAAAGGTCACGTTCAGCGGCCGCAGCGGCACCGTTCGATATTGGGCGGTGGTGGGCAGCGAGATCTCATCCTCGGACATTGTCTGAACGGAGATGTTGTAGGCGCGACCGGGCACCAGGCCCTTGAAGGCCGCCTGCGCCGGGCCCGGCGGCTCGCCCTCCTTCTCCACATACAGCACACTGTCGTTGGCATCCGGCGGCTCAATGGAGACCTTGTAGTGCGTGTAGATGCCCGCCGGATATGGCGGCTGCCACAGGACCAGCAGGGTCGTCTCATTCCGGAACCAGACGATGAATTTCCCCGGAGTGTTGGGCTCTGCGGATGATGGCGGCGTCGGCGGCGTCGGTGGATCCCAAATTGCGGATTACGGGGAAACAGAGAAGTGAAATAGCTTGGCGTTAGTTGCGGTCACAGTTGGTATTTCGGAATTTGTGGCAGGGCCAGGCGGAGAAGGGTTTTTAGTTTTGGGAATGGGGCGGGGGACATGGGCTTGTGAGGATTCTGGGGTCAGGTTTGAGAGCAACTTCTACGTAAGTACTATTGTGTGGCAAGGGGGTCAGGCACAGTGGATGTCATTCCAATGAAAATGTAGCAGATTTTAAGTGTTAATTTATTTTTAGTTTAGTGAATCAAGCTTTTATTAACTGATTAGTGTTCTGTTAGATCTCAAAACATTTTTTGGAACAAGCAGAAGGATTAGGAGTTAATGCCAAGAACTAGATAAATGTTATATATTTGATATATAAAATAATATAAAAATAATGTGTACAAAATTAATCTAAATCTGTTAAGGATTAACAAAGGCTTAAAGTTGCTGAAGGGTTTGTCAAAAAGTTAAATGCGGATCAAATGTATGCTACAAAATTGATCAAGGAATCTGGTAATTACATTTTCTATAGCATACTTTTTTGAGTGGCTTTCGAAGAGATCTCAAATCGCTAAATACACTAATCAGATTGAAATTAATAATAAAAGATCAAGAAAAATCTCTAAATATTTTAAAGTGAAGGTTTTTCTACCAATAAATAATAGATCTAAATAAAATGTAATAATAAAAGTAATATAATATACATACTAAGTTAATAATAAACTAAATTATAAGCTAATAAATGATATAATGTAAATAAAATATAAACTTTAACCCATTCGAAATGTATTTAGCATGCATTGGAAAGTTTCCAAAATTTAATAACTATCTTGTGGTTAAGGGTCACGCGTTGCTCTTACAGAGTGACCACTGTGATTTGTGTTCCGACTGCTTTGCTGCGGCTGGACATGCACATGGCTTTGGCCAGCGGGGGAACACTACAGAAGCGCAGGCGGTAAGGGAGGAGGAGGAGGAGGTCGCCACCATTTCTGGCCAGAGAAAGTGCACTGCGGTTGTCGGATACAAAATGAAATTCGGAATGCAATTTGGGTTTTCTAGGGGGGTGTGGAAGGAGGTGTTTTGGGGCCTTTACACTAAAAAATACTTTATAAATCCTAAGTGCTGACATTGCTGCTCATAAATATTACAAGCTGTGGCTTAAAAACATTGTTAATAATTATAAAAAACTATATTAAAGTACGGTTTAATATTAATTAATTGAAAATCGGTGTTATAATTAATACGCAACTACTTTAAAATAAGGTTTAATCTTGGAAAGTGGCTTATAAAATCTAGAAACTTTTAAAAATTGTATATATCAAGCCAAATAAAATAAAATATTAATATTAATACGCTTTCATGCTAAAGTTGCTTTGATATTTATTTCCTTTTGTTGGGAAAACTTCCATGCAAATAACTACAACGTCTTTGAGGGTTGAGTTGGGGAGTTTTTCGGGCAGATTTTCTTTGTTTCTAAGAGAAAACAAGCTCAAGTATTACCTCTTAGGATCTTAATGTCCAGCAATTCTTTATGCCGCGTCCTTCGACCTTTTTGTGTGTTGTTATTAATTTAATGTCATGGTTTTTGTTGTGTGTGTTTAGTTACAATGAAAGCGGGAGACAAAGAAGTTAATCATTTTTAGTAACCATCACCGAGTAGAACCAGGAAATAACGACAATTATAATAACAAATAATAATAATAATAATTATGATCCCTTCAGCTGCAACTTAAACTCACTTGTGGTAAAATTTCTACTGGTATATGCCACCGACTCCTTGCCATCGTATATGGTGTAAGCCTGCACCTGGTAGGTGGCTCCCGGTGTCAGCTCCTTGACACTGTGCTGGAATGTATTGTCATTCACCTGGAAGGTGCGATTGTAGCTGCTGGAGGCCTCCGACAGGCCCAGCACCTTGATCTTGAAGGCCGTGTAGCTGCCCTGGGTGGGTGGAGACCACAGGATAATGGCGTTCTTCCCGCTACGCACTTGAACGGAGAGATTCGATGGCGGATCGGGAGCTGGAAAATATATGAAAATAAATTAATAAGTGTATTTTTATCAATTTAATCAGAAGCAAGACAGCCCGAGGAAGTACAATGTGTTTCCCTTTCACTAATTATTTGCACATCAAGTTTTAGATTAATATTATGATTTCAGGGTCATTAATACAGAAAAATAAAACCCCCTAGTGCTTAAGATAGCCTGATAGTATTTTAAGAATTAATTTTTTTTTTTTAGATTTTTGGAAATTGCACGATGAAACCCCTTAGATTTTTTTGTAGGATGTTTTTTGGGAAAATCGAAACTTAAAAACCGCATAACTAAGTCAAAAATGCATTAATTTTAATTCTGAAGCAAGTCCTGTGCTTTTTTTTTGGAGATTAACAAATCTGCATACCGGAAAGATAATATTTTAAAAAATAATTTTTTTTTTAGATTTTTGGAAATTGCACGATGAAACCCCTTAGATTATTTTGTAGGATGTTTTTTGGGAAAATCGAAACTTAAAAACCGCATAACTAAGTCAAAAATGCATTAATTTTAATTCTGAAGCAAGTCCTGTGCTTTTTTTTTGGAGATTAACAAATCTGCATACCGGAAAGATAATATTTTAAAAAATAATTTTTTTTTTAGATTTTTGGAAATTGCACGATGAAACCCCTTAGATTTTTTTGTAGGATGTTTTTTGGGAAAATCGAAACTTAAAAACCGCATAACTAAGTCAAAAATGCATTAATTTTAATTCTGAAGCAAGTCCTGTGCTAGTTTTTTGGAGATTAACAAATCTGCATACCGGAAAGATAATATTTTAAAAAATAATTTTTTTTTTAGATTTTTGGAAATTGCACGATGAAACCCCTTAGATTTTTTTGTAGGATGTTTTTTGGGAAAATCGAAACTTAAAAACCGCATAACTAAGTCAAAAATGCATTAATTTTAATTCTGAAGCAAGTCCTGTGCTTTTTTTTTGGAGATTAACAAATCTGCATACCGGAAAGATAATATTTTAAAAAATAATTTTTTTTTTAGATTTTTGGAAATTGCACGATGAAACCCCTTAGATTTTTTTGTAGGATGTTTTTTGGGAAAATCGAAACTTAAAAACCGCATAACTAAGTCAAAAATGCATTAATTTTAATTCTGAAGCAAGTCCTGTGCTAGTTTTTTGGAGATTAACAAATCTGCATACCGGAAAGATAATATTTTAAAAAATATTTTTTTTTTTAGATTTTTGGAAATTGCACGATGAAACCCCTTAGATTTTTTTGTAGGATGTTTTTTGGGAAAATCGAAACTTAAAAACCGCATAACTAAGTCAAAAATGCATTAATTTTAATTCTGAAGCAAGTCCTGTGCTAGTTTTTTGGAGATTAACAAATCTGCATACCGGAAAGATAATATTTTAAAAAATAATTTTTTTTTTAGATTTTTGGAAATTGCACGATGAAACCCCTTAGATTTTTTTGTAGGATGTTTTTTGGGAAAATCGAAACTTAAAAACCGCATAACTAAGTCAAAAATGCATTAATTTTAATTCTGAAGCAAGTCCTGTGCTAGTTTTTTGGAGATTAACAAATCTGCATACCGGAAAGATAATATTTTAAAAAATATTTTTTTTTTTAGATTTTTGGAAATTGCACGATGAAACCCCTTAGATTTTTTTGTAGGATGTTTTTTGGGAAAATCGAAACTTAAAAACCGCATAACTAAGTCAAAAATGCATTAATTTTAATTCTGAAGCAAGTCCTGTGTTAGTTTTTTGGAGATTAACAAATCTGCATACCGGAAAGATAATATTTTAAAAAATAATTTTTTTTTTAGATTTTTGGAAATTGCACGATGAAACCCCTTAGATTTTTTTGTAGGATGTTTTTTGGGAAAATCGAAACTTAAAAACCGCATAACTAAGTCAAAAATGCATTAATTTTAATTCTGAAGCAAGTCCTGTGCTAGTTTTTTGGAGATTAACAAATCTGCATACCGGAAAGATAATATTTTAAAAAATAATTTTTTTTTTAGATTTTTGGAAATTGCACGATGAAACCCCTTAGATTTTTTTGTAGGATGTTTTTTGGGAAAATCGAAACTTAAAAACCGCATAACTAAGTCAAAAATGCATTAATTTTAATTCTGAAGCAAGTCCTGTGTTAGTTTTTTGGAGATTAACAAATCTGCATACCGGAAAGATAATATTTTAAAAAATAATTTTTTTTTTAGATTTTTGGAAATTGCACGATGAAACCCCTTAGATTTTTTTGTAGGATGTTTTTTGGGAAAATCGAAACTTAAAAACCGCATAACTAAGTCAAAAATGCATTAATTTTAATTCTGAAGCAAGTCCTGTGCTAGTTTTTTGGAGATTAACAAATCTGCATACCGGAAAGATAATATTTTAAAAAATAATTTTTTTTTTAGATTTTTGGAAATTGCACGATGAAACCCCTTAGATTTTTTTGTAGGATGTTTTTTGGGAAAATCGAAACTTAAAAACCGCATAACTAAGTCAAAAATGCATTAATTTTAATTCTGAAGCAAGTCCTGTGTTAGTTTTTTGGAGATTAACAAATCTGCATACCGGAAAGATAATATTTTAAAAAATAATTTTTTTTTTAGATTTTTGGAAATTGCACGATGAAACCCCTTAGATTTTTTTGTAGGATGTTTTTTGGGAAAATCGAAACTTAAAAACCGCATAACTAAGTCAAAAATGCATTAATTTTAATTCTGAAGCAAGTCCTGTGCTAGTTTTTTGGAGATTAACAAATCTGCATACCGGAAAGATAATATTTTAAAAAATAATTTTTTTTTTAGATTTTTGGAAATTGCACGATGAAACCCCTTAGATTTTTTTGTAGGATGTTTTTTGGGAAAATCGAAACTTAAAAACCGCATAACTAAGTCAAAAATGCATTAATTTTAATTCTGAAGCAAGTCCTGTGCTAGTTTTTTGGAGATTAACAAATCTGCATACCGGAAAGATAATATTTTAAAAAATAATTTTTTTTTTAGATTTTTGGAAATTGCACGATGAAACCCCTTAGATTTTTTTGTAGGATGTTTTTTGGGAAAATCGAAACTTAAAAACCGCATAACTAAGTCAAAAATGCATTAATTTTAATTCTGAAGCAAGTCCTGTGCTTTTTTTTTGGAGATTAACAAATCTGCATACCGGAAAGATAATATTTTAAAAAATAATTTTTTTTTTAGATTTTTGGAAATTGCACGATGAAACCCCTTAGATTTTTTTGTAGGATGTTTTTTGGGAAAATCGAAACTTAAAAACCGCATAACTAAGTCAAAAATGCATTAATTTTAATTCTGAAGCAAGTCCTGTGCTAGTTTTTTGGAGATTAACAAATCTGCATACCGGAAAGATAATATTTTAAAAAATAATTTTTTTTTTAGATTTTTGGAAATTGCACGATGAAACCCCTTAGATTTTTTTGTAGGATGTTTTTTGGGAAAATCGAAACTTAAAAACCGCATAACTAAGTCAAAAATGCATTAATTTTAATTCTGAAGCAAGTCCTGTGCTTTTTTTTTGGAGATTAACAAATCTGCATACCGGAAAGATAATATTTTAAAAAATAATTTTTTTTTTAGATTTTTGGAAATTGCACGATGAAACCCCTTAGATTTTTTTGTAGGATGTTTTTTGGGAAAATCGAAACTT
This sequence comes from Drosophila bunnanda, assembly GCA_035046265.1. Classification (NCBI taxonomy): domain Eukaryota; kingdom Metazoa; phylum Arthropoda; class Insecta; order Diptera; family Drosophilidae; genus Drosophila; species Drosophila bunnanda. The sequence goes on along the minus strand of JAWNOB010000013.1, from coordinate 188,885 downwards.
AAAAACCGCATAACTAAGTCAAAAATGCATTAATTTTAATTCTGAAGCAAGTCCTGTGCTAGTTTTTTGGAGATTAACAAATCTGCATACCGGAAAGATAATATTTTAAAAAATATTTTTTTTTTTAGATTTTTGGAAATTGCACGATGAAACCCCTTAGATTTTTTTGTAGGATGTTTTTTGGGAAAATCGAAACTTAAAAACCGCATAACTAAGTCAAAAATGCATTAATTTTAATTCTGAAGCAAGTCCTGTGTTAGTTTTTTGGAGATTAACAAATCTGCATACCGGAAAGATAATATTTTAAAAAATAATTTTTTTTTTAGATTTTTGGAAATTGCACGATGAAACCCCTTAGATTTTTTTGTATGATGTTTTTTGGGAAAATCGAAACTTAAAAACCGCATAACTAAGTCAAAAATGCATTAATTTTAATTCTGAAGCAAGTCCTGTGCTAGTTTTTTGGAGATTAACAAATCTGCATACCGGAAAGATAATATTTTAAAAAATAATTTTTTTTTTAGATTTTTGGAAATTTCACGATGAAACCCCTTAGATTTTTTTGTAGGATGTTTTTTGGGAAAATCGAAACTTAAAAACCGCATAACTAAGTCAAAAATGCATTAATTTTAATTCTGAAGCAAGTCCTGTGCTAGTTTTTTGGAGATTAACAAATCTGCATACCGGAAAGATAATATTTTAAAAAATAATTTTTTTTTTAGATTTTTGGAAATTTCACGATGAAACCCCTTAGATTTTTTTGTATGATGTTTTTTGGGAAAATCGAAACTTAAAAACCGCATAACTAAGTCAAAAATGCATTAATTTTAATTCTGAAGCAAGTCCTGTGCTAGTTTTTTGGAGATCAACAAATCTGCATACCGGAAAGATAATATTTTAAAAAATAATTTTTTTTTTTAGATTTTTGGAAATTGCACGATGAAACCCCTTAGATTTTTTTGTATGATGTTTTTTGGGAAAATCGAAACTTAAAAACCGCATAACTAAGTCAAAAATGCATTAATTTTAATTCTGAAGCAAGTCCTGTGTTAGTTTTTTGGAGATTAACAAATCTGCATACCGGAAAGATAATATTTTAAAAAATATTTTTTTTTTTAGATTTTTGGAAATTGCACGATGAAACCCCTTAGATTTTTTTGTATGATGTTTTTTGGGAAAATCGAAACTTAAAAACCGCATAACTAAGTCAAAAATGCATTAATTTTAATTCTGAAGCAAGTCCTGTGTTAGTTTTTTGGAGATTAACAAATCTGCATACCGGAAAGATAATATTTTAAAAAATAATTTTTTTTTTAGATTTTTGGAAATTGCACGATGAAACCCCTTAGATTTTTTTGTAGGATGTTTTTTGGGAAAATCGAAACTTAAAAACCGCATAACTAAGTCAAAAATGCATTAATTTTAATTCTGAAGCAAGTCCTGTGCTAGTTTTTTGGAGATTAACAAATCTGCATACCGGAAAGATAATATTTTAAAAAATAATTTTTTTTTTAGATTTTTGGAAATTGCACGATGAAACCCCTTAGATTTTTTTGTAGGATGTTTTTTGGGAAAATCGAAACTTAAAAACCGCATAACTAAGTCAAAAATGCATTAATTTTAATTCTGAAGCAAGTCCTGTGTTAGTTTTTTGGAGATTAACAAATCTGCATACCGGAAAGATAATATTTTAAAAAATAATTTTTTTTTTAGATTTTTGGAAATTGCACGATGAAACCCCTTAGATTTTTTTGTATGATGTTTTTTGGGAAAATCGAAACTTAAAAACCGCATAACTAAGTCAAAAATGCATTAATTTTAATTCTGAAGCAAGTCCTGTGTTAGTTTTTTGGAGATTAACAAATCTGCATACCGGAAAGATAATATTTTAAAAAATAATTTTTTTTTTTAGATTTTTGGAAATTTCACGATGAAACCCCTTAGATTTTTTTGTATGATGTTTTTTGGGAAAATCGAAACTTAAAAACCGCATAACTAAGTCAAAAATGCATTAATTTTAATTCTGAAGCAAGTCCTGTGCTAGTTTTTTGGAGATTAACAAATCTGCATACCGGAAAGATAATATTTAAAAAACTAATTTTTTTTTTTTAGATTTTTGGAAATTGCTCGATGAAACCCCTTAGATTTTTTTGTATGATGTTTTTTGGGAAAATCGAAACTTAAAAACCGCATAACTAAGTCAAAAATGCATTAATTTTAATTCTGAAGCAAGTCCTGTGTTAGTTTTTTGGAGATTAACAAATCTGCATACCGGAAAGATAATATTTTAAAAAATAATTTTTTTTTTAGATTTTTGGAAATTGCACGATGAAACCCCTTAGATTTTTTTGTAGGATGTTTTTTGGGAAAATCGAAACTTAAAAACCGCATAACTAAGTCAAAAATGCATTAATTTTAATTCTGAAGCAAGTCCTGTGCTAGTTTTTTGGAGATTAACAAATCTGCATACCGGAAAGATAATATTTTAAAAAATAATTTTTTTTTTAGATTTTTGGAAATTGCACGATGAAACCCCTTAGATTTTTTTGTAGGATGTTTTTTGGGAAAATCGAAACTTAAAAACCGCATAACTAAGTCAAAAATGCATTAATTTTAATTCTGAAGCAAGTCCTGTGCTTTTTTTTTGGAGATTAACAAATCTGCATACCGGAAAGATAATATTTTAAAAAATATTTTTTTTTTTAGATTTTTGGAAATTTCACGATGAAACCCCTTAGATTTTTTTGTATGATGTTTTTTGGGAAAATCGAAACTTAAAAACCGCATAACTAAGTCAAAAATGCATTAATTTTAATTCTGAAGCAAGTCCTGTGTTAGTTTTTTGGAGATTAACAAATCTGCATACCGGAAAGATAATATTTTAAAAAATAATTTTTTTTTTAGATTTTTGGAAATTGCACGATGAAACCCCTTAGATTTTTTTGTATGATGTTTTTTGGGAAAATCGAAACTTAAAAACCGCATAACTAAGTCAAAAATGCATTAATTTTAATTCTGAAGCAAGTCCTGTGTTAGTTTTTTGGAGATTAACAAATCTGCATACCGGAAAGATAATATTTTAAAAAATAATTTTTTTTTTTAGATTTTTGGAAATTTCACGATGAAACCCCTTAGATTTTTTTGTATGATGTTTTTTGGGAAAATCGAAACTTAAAAACCGCATAACTAAGTCAAAAATGCATTAATTTTAATTCTGAAGCAAGTCCTGTGCTAGTTTTTTGGAGATTAACAAATCTGCATACCGGAAAGATAATATTTAAAAAAATAATTTTTTTTTTTAGATTTTTGGAAATTGCTCGATGAAACCCCTTAGATTTTTTTGTATGATGTTTTTTGGGAAAATCGAAACTTAAAAACCGCATAACTAAGTCAAAAATGCATTAATTTTAATTCTGAAGCAAGTCCTGTGCTAGTTTTTTGGAGATTAACAAATCTGCATACCGGAAAGATAATATTTTAAAAAATAATTTTTTTTTTAGATTTTTGGAAATTGCACGATGAAACCCCTTAGATTTTTTTGTAGGATGTTTTTTGGGAAAATCGAAACTTAAAAACCGCATAACTAAGTCAAAAATGCATTAATTTTAATTCTGAAGCAAGTCCTGTGCTTTTTTTTTGGAGATTAACAAATCTGCATACCGGAAAGATAATATTTTAAAAAATAATTTTTTTTTTAGATTTTTGGAAATTGCACGATGAAACCCCTTAGATTTTTTTGTAGGATGTTTTTTGGGAAAATCGAAACTTAAAAACCGCATAACTAAGTCAAAAATGCATTAATTTTAATTCTGAAGCAAGTCCTGTGCTTTTTTTTTGGAGATTAACAAATCTGCATACCGGAAAGATAATATTTTAAAAAATATTTTTTTTTTAGATTTTTGGAAATTTCACGATGAAACCCCTTAGATTTTTTTGTATGATGTTTTTTGGGAAAATCGAAACTTAAAAACCGCATAACTAAGTCAAAAATGCATTAATTTTAATTCTGAAGCAAGTCCTGTGTTAGTTTTTTGGAGATTAACAAATCTGCATACCGGAAAGATAATATTTTAAAAAATAATTTTTTTTTTAGATTTTTGGAAATTGCACGATGAAACCCCTTAGATTTTTTTGTATGATGTTTTTTGGGAAAATCGAAACTTAAAAACCGCATAACTAAGTCAAAAATGCATTAATTTTAATTCTGAAGCAAGTCCTGTGTTAGTTTTTTGGAGATTAACAAATCTGCATACCGGAAAGATAATATTTTAAAAAATAATTTTTTTTTTAGATTTTTGGAAATTGCACGATGAAACCCCTTAGATTTTTTTGTATGATGTTTTTTGGGAAAATCGAAACTTAAAAACCGCATAACTAAGTCAAAAATGCATTAATTTTAATTCTGAAGCAAGTCCTGTGCTAGTTTTTTGGAGATTAACAAATCTGCATACCGGAAAGATAATATTTAAAAAAATAATTTTTTTTTTTAGATTTTTGGAAATTGCTCGATGAAACCCCTTAGATTTTTTTGTATGATGTTTTTTGGGAAAATCGAAACTTAAAAACCGCATAACTAAGTCAAAAATGCATTAATTTTAATTCTGAAGCAAGTCCTGTGTTAGTTTTTTGGAGATTAACAAATCTGCATACCGGAAAGATAATATTTTAAAAAATATTTTTTTTTTTAGATTTTTGGAAATTTCACGATGAAACCCCTTAGATTTTTTTGTAGGATGTTTTTTGGGAAAATCGAAACTTAAAAACCGCATAACTAAGTCAAAAATGCATTAATTTTAATTCTGAAGCAAGTCCTGTGTTAGTTTTTTGGAGATTAACAAATCTGCATACCGGAAAGATAATATTTTAAAAAATAATTTTTTTTTTAGATTTTTGGAAATTGCACGATGAAACCCCTTAGATTTTTTTGTATGATGTTTTTTGGGAAAATCGAAACTTAAAAACCGCATAACTAAGTCAAAAATGCATTAATTTTAATTCTGAAGCAAGTCCTGTGCTTTTTTTTTGGAGATTAACAAATCTGCATACCGGAAAGATAATATTTTTAAAAATAATTTTTTTTTTTAGATTTTTGGAAATTTCACGATGAAACCCCTTAGATTTTTTTGTAGGATGTTTTTTGGGAAAATCGAAACTTAAAAACCGCATAACTAAGTCAAAAATGCATTAATTTTAATTCTGAAGCAAGTCCAGTGTTAGTTTTTTGGAGATTAACAAATCTGCATACCGGAAAGATAATATTTTAAAAAATAATTTTTTTTTTAGATTTTTGGGAATTGCACGATGAAACCCCTTAGATTTTTTTGTAGGATGTTTTTTGGGAAAATCGAAACTTAAAAACCGCATAACTAAGTCAAAAATGCATTAATTTTAATTCTGAAGCAAGTCCTGTGTTAGTTTTTTGGAGATTAACAAATCTGCATACCGGAAAGATAATATTTTAAAAAATAATTTTTTTTTTAGATTTTTGGAAATTGCACGATGAAACCCCTTAGATTTTTTTGTAGGATGTTTTTTGGGAAAATCGAAACTTAAAAACCGCATAACTAAGTCAAAAATGCATTAATTTTAATTCTGAAGCAAGTCCTGTGTTAGTTTTTTGGAGATTAACAAATCTGCATACCGGAAAGATAATATTTTAAAAAATATTTTTTTTTTTTAGATTTTTGGAAATTTCACGATGAAACCCCTTAGATTTTTTTGTATGATGTTTTTTGGGAAAATCGAAACTTAAAAACCGCATAACTAAGTCAAAAATGCATTAATTTTAATTCTGAAGCAAGTCCTGTGTTAGTTTTTTGGAGATTAACAAATCTGCATACCGGAAAGATAATATTTTAAAAAATAATTTTTTTTTTAGATTTTTGGAAATTGCACGATGAAACCCCTTAGATTTTTTTGTAGGATGTTTTTTGGGAAAATCGAAACTTAAAAACCGCATAACTAAGTCAAAAATGCATTAATTTTAATTCTGAAGCAAGTCCTGTGCTTTTTTTTTGGAGATTAACAAATCTGCATACCGGAAAGATAATATTTTAAAAAATAATTTTTTTTTTAGATTTTTGGAAATTGCACGATGAAACCCCTTAGATTTTTTTGTAGGATGTTTTTTGGGAAAATCGAAACTTAAAAACCGCATAACTAAGTCAAAAATGCATTAATTTTAATTCTGAAGCAAGTCCTGTGCTTTTTTTTTGGAGATTAACAAATCTGCATACCGGAAAGATAATATTTTAAAAAATATTTTTTTTTTTAGATTTTTGGAAATTTCACGATGAAACCCCTTAGATTTTTTTGTATGATGTTTTTTGGGAAAATCGAAACTTAAAAACCGCATAACTAAGTCAAAAATGCATTAATTTTAATTCTGAAGCAAGTCCTGTGTTAGTTTTTTGGAGATTAACAAATCTGCATACCGGAAAGATAATATTTTAAAAAATAATTTTTTTTTTAGATTTTTGGAAATTGCACGATGAAACCCCTTAGATTTTTTTGTATGATGTTTTTTGGGAAAATCGAAACTTAAAAACCGCATAACTAAGTCAAAAATGCATTAATTTTAATTCTGAAGCAAGTCCTGTGTTAGTTTTTTGGAGATTAACAAATCTGCATACCGGAAAGATAATATTTTAAAAAATAATTTTTTTTTTAGATTTTTGGAAATTGCACGATGAAACCCCTTAGATTTTTTTGTATGATGTTTTTTGGGAAAATCGAAACTTAAAAACCGCATAACTAAGTCAAAAATGCATTAATTTTAATTCTGAAGCAAGTCCTGTGCTAGTTTTTTGGAGATTAACAAATCTGCATACCGGAAAGATAATATTTTAAAAAATAATTTTTTTTTTAGATTTTTGGAAATTTCACGATGAAACCCCTTAGATTTTTTTGTATGATGTTTTTTGGGAAAATCGAAACTTAAAAACCGCATAACTAAGTCAAAAATGCATTAATTTTAATTCTGAAGCAAGTCCTGTGCTAGTTTTTTGGAGATTAACAAATCTGCATGCCGGAAAGATAAGCTTTAAAAAAAGGATTTTTTTTTTTAGATTTTTGGAAATTGCTCGATGAAACCCCTTAGATTTTTTTGTATGATGTTTTTTGGGAAAATCGAAACTTAAAAACCGCATAACTAAGTCAAAAATGCATTAATTTTAATTCTGAAGCAAGTCCTGTGTTAGTTTTTTGGAGATTAACAAATCTGCATACCGGAAAGATAATATTTTAAAAAATAATTTTTTTTTTAGATTTTTGGAAATTGCACGATGAAACCCCTTAGATTTTTTTGTAGGATGTTTTTTGGGAAAATCGAAACTTAAAAACCGCATAACTAAGTCAAAAATGCATTAATTTTAATTCTGAAGCAAGTCCTGTGTTAGTTTTTTGGAGATTAACAAATCTGCATACCGGAAAGATAATATTTTAAAAAATAATTTTTTTTTTAGATTTTTGGAAATTGCACGATGAAACCCCTTAGATTTTTTTGTAGGATGTTTTTTGGGAAAATCGAAACTTAAAAACCGCATAACTAAGTCAAAAATGCATTAATTTTAATTCTGAAGCAAGTCCTGTGTTAGTTTTTTGGAGATTAACAAATCTGCATACCGGAAAGATAATATTTTAAAAAATATTTTTTTTTTTAGATTTTTGGAAATTTCACGATGAAACCCCTTAGATTTTTTTGTATGATGTTTTTTGGGAAAATCGAAACTTAAAAACCGCATAACTAAGTCAAAAATGCATTAATTTTAATTCTGAAGCAAGTCCTGTGTTAGTTTTTTGGAGATTAACAAATCTGCATACCGGAAAGATAATATTTTAAAAAATAATTTTTTTTTTAGATTTTTGGAAATTGCACGATGAAACCCCTTAGATTTTTTTGTATGATGTTTTTTGGGAAAATCGAAACTTAAAAACCGCATAACTAAGTCAAAAATGCATTAATTTTAATTCTGAAGCAAGTCCTGTGTTAGTTTTTTGGAGATTAACAAATCTGCATACCGGAAAGATAATATTTTAAAAAATAATTTTTTTTTTAGATTTTTGGAAATTGCACGATGAAACCCCTTAGATTTTTTTGTATGATGTTTTTTGGGAAAATCGAAACTTAAAAACCGCATAACTAAGTCAAAAATGCATTAATTTTAATTCTGAAGCAAGTCCTGTGCTAGTTTTTTGGAGATTAACAAATCTGCATACCGGAAAGATAATATTTAAAAAAATAATTTTTTTTTTTAGATTTTTGGAAATTGCTCGATGAAACCCCTTAGATTTTTTTGTATGATGTTTTTTGGGAAAATCGAAACTTAAAAACCGCATAACTAAGTCAAAAATGCATTAATTTTAATTCTGAAGCAAGTCCTGTGTTAGTTTTTTGGAGATTAACAAATCTGCATACCGGAAAGATAATATTTTAAAAAATAATTTTTTTTTTAGATTTTTGGAAATTGCACGATGAAACCCCTTAGATTTTTTTGTAGGATGTTTTTTGGGAAAATCGAAACTTAAAAACCGCATAACTAAGTCAAAAATGCATTAATTTTAATTCTGAAGCAAGTCCTGTGTTAGTTTTTTGGAGATTAACAAATCTGCATACCGGAAAGATAATATTTTAAAAAATAATTTTTTTTTTAGATTTTTGGAAATTGCACGATGAAACCCCTTAGATTTTTTTGTAGGATGTTTTTTGGGAAAATCGAAACTTAAAAACCGCATAACTAAGTCAAAAATGCATTAATTTTAATTCTGAAGCAAGTCCTGTGTTAGTTTTTTGGAGATTAACAAATCTGCATACCGGAAAGATAATATTTTAAAAAATATTTTTTTTTTTAGATTTTTGGAAATTTCACGATGAAACCCCTTAGATTTTTTTGTATGATGTTTTTTGGGAAAATCGAAACTTAAAAACCGCATAACTAAGTCAAAAATGCATTAATTTTAATTCTGAAGCAAGTCCTGTGTTAGTTTTTTGGAGATTAACAAATCTGCATACCGGAAAGATAATATTTTAAAAAATATTTTTTTTTTTTAGATTTTTGGAAATTTCACGATGAAACCCCTTAGATTTTTTTGTATGATGTTTTTTGGGAAAATCGAAACTTAAAAACCGCATAACTAAGTCAAAAATGCATTAATTTTAATTCTGAAGCAAGTCCTGTGTTAGTTTTTTGGAGATTAACAAATCTGCATACCGGAAAGATAATATTTTAAAAAATAATTTTTTTTTTAGATTTTTGGAAATTTCACGATGAAACCCCTTAGATTTTTTTGTATGATGTTTTTTGGGAAAATCGAAACTTAAAAACCGCATAACTAAGTCAAAAATGCATTAATTTTAATTCTGAAGCAAGTCCTGTGTTAGTTTTTTGGAGATTAACAAATCTGCATACCGGAAAGATAATATTTTAAAAAATAATTTTTTTTTTAGATTTTTGGAAATTTCACGATGAAACCCCTTAGATTTTGTTGTATGATGTTTTTTGGGAAAATCGAAACTTAAAAACCGCATAACTAAGTCAAAAATGCATTAATTTTAATTCTGAAGCAAGTCCTGTGTTAGTTTTTTGGAGATTAACAAATCTGCATACCGGAAAGATAATATTTTAAAAAATAATTTTTTTTTTAGATTTTTGGAAATTGCACGATGAAACCCCTTAGATTTCTTTGTAGGATGTTTTTTGGGAAAATCGAAACTTAAAAACCGCATAACTAAGTCAAAAATGCATTAATTTTAATTCTGAAGCAAGTCCTGTGTTAGTTTTTTGGAGATTAACAAATCTGCATACCGGAAAGATAATATTTTAAAAAATATTTTTTTTTTTAGATTTTTGGAAATTTCACGATGAAACCCCTTAGATTTTTTTGTATGATGTTTTTTGGGAAAATCGAAACTTAAAAACCGCATAACTAAGTCAAAAATGCATTAATTTTAATTCTGAAGCAAGTCCTGTGTTAGTTTTTTGGAGATTAACAAATCTGCATACCGGAAAGATAATATTTTAAAAAATAATTTTTTTTTTAGATTTTTGGAAATTGCACGATGAAACCCCTTAGATTTTTTTGTAGGATGTTTTTTGGGAAAATCGAAACTTAAAAACCGCATAACTAAGTCAAAAATGCATTAATTTTAATTCTGAAGCAAGTCCTGTGTTAGTTTTTTGGAGATTAACAAATCTGCATACCGGAAAGATAATATTTTAAAAAATATTTTTTTTTTTAGATTTCTGGAAATTTCACGATGAAACCCCTTAGATTTTTTTGTATGATGTTTTTTGGGAAAATCGAAACTTAAAAACCGCATAACTAAGTCAAAAGTGCATTAATTTTAATTCTGAAGCAAGTCCTGTACTAGTTTTTTGGAGATTAACAAATCTGCATACCGGAAAGATAATATTTAAAAAAATAATTTTTTTTTTAGATTTTTGGAAATTTCACGATGAAACCCCTTAGATTTTTTTGTAGGATGTTTTTTGGGAAAATCGAAACTTAAAAACCGCATAACTAAGTCAAAAATGCATTAATTTTAATTCTGAAGCAAGTCCTGTGTTAGTTTTTTGGAGATTAACAAATCTGCATACCGGAAAGATAATATTTTTAAAAATAATTTTTTTTTTTAGATTTTTGGAAATTTCACGATGAAACCCCTTAGATTTTTTTGTAGGATGTTTTTTGGGAAAATCGAAACTTAAAAACCGCATAACTAAGTCAAAAATGCATTAATTTTAATTCTGAAGCAAGTCCTGTGCTTTTTTTTTGGAGATTAACAAATCTGCATACCGGAAAGATAATATTTTAAAAAATAATTTTTTTTTAGATTTTTGGAAATTGCACGATGAAACCCCTTAGATTTTTTTGTATGATGTTTTTTGGGAAAATCGAAACTTAAAAACCGCATAACTAAGTCAAAAATGCATTAATTTTAATTCTGAAGCAAGTCCTGTGTTAGTTTTTTGGAGATTAACAAATCTGCATACCGGAAAGATAATATTTTAAAAAATAATTTTTTTTTTAGATTTTTGGAAATTTCACGATGAAACCCCTTAGATTTTTTTGTAGGATGTTTTTTGGGAAAATCGAAACTTAAAAACCGCATAACTAAGTCAAAAATGCATTAATTTTAATTCTGAAGCAAGTCCTGTGTTAATTTTTTGGAGATTAACAAATCTGCATACCGGAAAGATAATATTTTAAAAAATAATTTTTTTTTTAGATTTTTGGAAATTGCATGATGAAACCCCTTAGATTTTTTTGTAGGATGTTTTTTGGGAAAATCGAAACTTAAAAACCGCATAACTAAGTCAAAAATGCATTAATTTTAATTCTGAAGCAAGTCCTGTGCTAGTTTTTTGGAGATTAACAAATCTGCATACCGGAAAGATAATATTTTAAAAAATAATTTTTTTTTTAGATTTTTGGAAATTGCACGATGAAACCCCTTAGATTTTTTTGTATGATGTTTTTTGGGAAAATCGAAACTTAAAAACCGCATAACTAAGTCAAAAATGCATTAATTTTAATTCTGAAGCAAGTCCTGTGTTAGTTTTTTGGAGATTAACAAATCTGCATACCGGAAAGATAATATTTTAAAAAATATTTTTTTTTTTAGATTTTTGGAAATTTCACGATGAAACCCCTTAGATTTTTTTGTATGATGTTTTTTGGGAAAATCGAAACTTAAAAACCGCATAACTAAGTCAAAAATGCATTAATTTTAATTCTGAAGCAAGTCCTGTGCTAGTTTTTTGGAGATTAAGTTCTGATCTAAGGGAACTATGATTGCCTTCGAGATACCTATTCTCATACCAAGTTTCAGATTGATTGGACTAATATTGCCTTCTTAGAGTTAATAAATTAGTTAGATAAAACCCTATAAAAGTCATAGTGCTTAAGATAGCAATTTTGCAACTGAGGCAACTATGATTACCTTCAAAATACCTACTTGCATACCAAGTTTCAGATCGATCAAATAAGTGTCAAGCTTAAAGGTTGAAATTTACTATTGTATTTAGAGTTTAGACGGTTCCTACTTTTTACGAGCCTATTAAAGCTTTTAAAAATAGTAATAATAATGAATAAAAATGTTTATAATACTAATAATAATAATATATACAAAAAACAAAAATAATAAAACAAAAAACAATAAAAAGTAATTCCTGCATCGGCCGGGAATCGAACCCGGGCCGCCCGCGTGGCAGGCGAGCATTCTACCACTGAACCACCGATGCCTGCTGATGGGCGGTTCGGAAATAGCTAAGATTCGTTACTAATTCACTACTTAATTATATTTTACTTAATTATATATCTCACTAACATATACTTTTATTTATTAATGCTGCTGCCACCGCACTGTTTCTGGTAAAAGTGGTTGCTATAACTTTTTTGTTTAGTTTTATTTTGGGGCTTGCCTTTGCGTTGCTTTGGCCTTTTGTGTGGCTTTGTGTGATTTGTGTTTTTGTGCTGCTTGTTATTTTTGTCGATCGCCGGCGATAACTTGAAATTTTTGTTCACTTTCTTCATTTGTCCAGCTTTGTTTTTATTGGCCAGAAAGAGCGATAAAAACGGGGAAGAGTGTGAGCGCTGGCTTTCTTGAAAAATGCGTTGGAAATAATACGTTAACTGCATTTTTGCCATGCCACTCCAAATCAAAAGCAGTAAAACCAACAAATTGGCGAAAACAGTTGACGCTTTCCCCCTCCCCCTCCCCCCATAGCTTAGCTCCCCATCTCCATTGGTTTTTCTTAGTTTTCCTTGGGTTTTTCCCGCCCAACGAGACCCTTGGGTAATTTATAGGCATAGGATTGCTCTCAACGCCCTCTATCTTGTTTTCACTCTCTCATCTCTTCCCTCTTTTGTCGTGCTTTATCAACCCCTCCTCTTTGGATGGACATTCACAGGTGTTGGACGAATTTCCACCACCTTTTTGGGTTTTGGGGGAAAACTTTCCCAAACTTATGCAGCTCACCTTTAAAAATAACTTGAATTAACTTGATTCTTGATTGGGTTAAGCTGTAGGTTTTCTATATAAATATATATATATCTATATATCCGATTGATCTGAAACTTGGTATGTAAAGAGGTATTATAAAGGCAAAGATTTTACCTTTAGGTTCGAAATCTTTATCTTAACTCCTAGAGCTTCTACGGGTGTGTTTCTAACTAAATTATTATATGATCTACAACTTTGTATGTATGCAACTTTATATGAAATAAAGACTTAAAACTGGAATTTATCAACGTATATTAAATCATTAAATACTTTTACTTGTTTGCTAGCATTTTCTTTTTCTGCAAGTGTACAGGACAAACAGGATGGGTGCCCCTTTTGTTCCTGCACATTGTCTGATTGATTTTGTTACTTAGTGGAGAATCTGCTCATTAGGCAGCTTACAAACATTGCAAAACATCGACAGAAACAGCACAAAAACCGACATAGACCGAACGGCAATTAGCAATTTGTGGCACTTGCAACTGGTATTTGTATTGGGTTTCGCCCTAACAAGTCGTCGACACAGCGGCGACAGGAAAAGTCAATTAGACGGAAGCCATTTCGAGGACAACTTGGTAATCTTTAATTTCTAACTAACTATTTTAAATGGGAGGGTGGTAGTTTGACCATATCCTCGGCCAATACGGCACTTAATCCTAGAAGGCTTCCATTTAGAAATTGAAAATGTATCCCATTGCAGGATTAGAAAGGTCTAAAAGAGGGGAATTGAATTAAATCGACACATTGAGTAAACTTTATGGGGGTTTATGGGGAATATATAATGGTATTTATATTCACTATTGAAAGTTAAATTAATTAACTGAAGATAAATTAAGTAAAAGAGTAAAAGTATGCTGAGCCATTAAATTATTTCATTGAGCTTATAAATCTCTGCTTATGTAATTATACCATTGCAGGGTATTACATTTTATTTATAAGCTTTTAACGATGTGAAGGAATCATTTCCGACCCCATAAACCATATATATTCTTGATCATCAACAGCGGAGTCGATCTAGCCATCTCCGGCAGAAAGCAAAATTTTTCAAATTTTTCCAAATTTTATAAGGGGTTACATCGTTAAAATTTTCAAAAATTTAACAAAAAAATTTAATTTTTTAAATATTAAATTGAGAATGCAGATTTATTAATCTTCAAAAAACTAACTCAGAAACGATTTCAGAATTGAAATCAATGAATTGACTTAGTTATGCAGTTTTTAAACTTTGATTTTAACAAGAAAAAAATCATATAAATAGGTAGATTTCAACAAGCTTTCAGAAGTTATTAAAATTTTAATCAGTGACGGAATCATTTCCGACCCTATAAATCATATATATTCTTGATCAGCATCAATAGCCGAATCGATCTAGCCATCTCCGGCAAAAAAAAAACAAAATTTTCAAAAATTTCAAATTTTTCAAAAAAAGGAAAGGGGTTAAAATTTTCAAAAATTGAAAAAAAAAATTTTAATTTCTTTAAATATTAAATTGGGTATGCATATTTATTAACCTAATAAAAACTAACACAGAAAAGCTTTCCGAAATAAAAATAATGCTTTTTTGGCTGAACAATTTAGAATAATATCGATAAATACCGATTCACAGAATACGATTATTTAATATGATCGATTGCCAATACGATCTTAAAATTCAATTTCAAACTGCAGGGATATGTAAGCATCGGCTTCCCGATATTAGTTTCCTTACTTGTTTTATATTAATAGTTATTATTCATCTTATAGTACCAATTAAATAATCCCACTTTTAATTTCACTCACCTGTCGTTATTGTCACCGTCCAGGTGAGCCAGTCGTGGTGCGTAAAGTTCGTGTAATACAGCCAGAAGTTATATTTGGTGCCGGGCAGGGCCCGTGAGAATTGGATTTCGTCACCAATATCCCGCGAGGCAATGGTCGTGTTCGGCTCCGGATAACCAAAGGGCGGACGATAGTCCAGCCGATAGGAGGCCCCGTCATCAAGACCGGGATTATTGGGTATACTAATGGCTAGATCGGCACATCTCACGTCCTGGAAGGAGATCAAAAATATACAAAATATTATTGTTATGGTCGAATTAAAAAATGTTTTAAGCCATAATGTAGTTTTTGGTCATTTCCCCTGTTGCTTTGTTTAATGTTTACTCTTCCCCGTCTTTTTCAGCTTAGTTTCTGGTGCACAAAAAGTGCAATGACATTACGGCTGCAGTTACAACTGGCCATATAAAGTACCAAGTACTTGCAACAACGGGAGTGACAATTAAATGGCACACGGCCGCCTCCCAATGGAAACGGTGGTGATGATGATGATGATGATGCAGATGCACACACAGATGCAGATACATATGCAGATACAGATGCAGATACAGACAGAGAACGAGAACGAGATGCGGCGATGAAAAGGAGAGGTGTGCCTGACGGTAACCATGTTTGCTGTCCTTGTCGCATGCACAGTGGCAAAAAATTAACAATTTACATTGAAAATAAATTTTAAAAATATATATATTGAAATATATAAGTATAAAAAGCATGTCTTTGAGTCAAAAAGATTTAAAGAATCTGTAAAAGCAGCACACCATCTTGGATGTGTTTCTAAATTTGTCGGACTCATCATCATTAAAGAAGTCTGCAAAAATACATATTTATCCTGAGTATAATTATATTAATTTAATAATTTAGTAATTTATAGTATCCTGATAATAGTTTTGCATTTTCAGCAGTCAATCTTGCCGAGCTCATCATCAGTAACATTGCTTTCTAAACTATAATCTACCAAAAATGCATTTAATTTGAAAAGTAAAATATATTTTCGTGATTATTGTTTTACATTTTTCTTTCTGTGCCACTGTTGGCAGCTCCCTGATGCTGTCTGCTGGTGCCAGACGCCAAATATTAACACCGCAAACAATGAGCTACCCTTTCGCCGCCGCTCTTGCAGGACTACCTCGCGCTCCAAAAAAAAATACAAAAAAAAAAAGATAATAATAAAACAAGGAATAATGGATTTGGCTAGCAATGGGACACACAGATGATGCCACACATCCCGGCGGCCGGCAGACGGAGAATTAAGCCCTGGCACATTAAAGGATTAAAATGACGGAAATGCAGTCGCCGGCAATGGAGTTTTCTGGCTTAAATCTAGACTTGAAATATTGTAATGAAGAGTTATAGGCCAAATACTGCAAGGGAATGTCATAAAAGAGGGAAAGAGGACAAATTGATTTTGGTTTTAAATAGTAACTTCTTAAAACAAAATTGTATTTAAATAAGTAGAGTCTTAGAGTTACTAGAAAATATTATTTCCCTTAACTTTAGACATTACATTACATTACAACTCCTCCAAGAGTCATCGTTATGATTACACTTATTATCCGAAACACTTTTCAAACCCATCAATTAGGGAAATGGAAATTCAAATCAACAAAGTCCATGGTTATCCTCAATTTGGGCCAAAACTATCAATTTCGTCTGGGCAGCGCACTTTAGTTTCTAACTTCTGTAATTTCATTTGGCAGCAATTTCATGCCCTTCCGTTGGGGCAGTGGGCGTGGCAATTCAAATGTTTTTAAATGTGTTTAAATGGCCGCACAGGAAGACCATAAAAATAAACAAAAAATAAAAGAAGAACGGCAAGGACTCGACTATGGGATACCGGGTACGTAGGTCGCATGTATTGCATGCATATAGTAAATATTTTCTACAGTTTAATATACCCTCAAACTTTCCCAGGGATTACCTCGTAAAAACCAAGTAAGTTGACCGTCAAACTGAAAGCGTTTTAACGGACAAACACATACACATACACAGCCACAGGCAAACACAGATACACACGCACACACACACAAATCGTGTCAAAATGGCGCTCAACAAAATGGCGTCGGGAAGCGGATAAAAATAAAGTTCCTCAACTTGTTGGCTTGATTGATGCCTTTGGCTTTGGCAAATAAAAAGCGTAATTCAGCCAAGTTTATGCGTGACAACATTTCGTGAAGTGTCCAACTTTATGACTTTTTATTTCATTTCATTTAAAAGGTCAAGTCAAGTCAAGTTTTTCCATTAACTTGGAGAGCATGTTCAAGGAAAGAAGTGCAAAATAATCCTATATAACTTTTATCATACTATTGAATAAATATGAATTTTCAATATAAGACTTTATAGTTTTAAATGAATTATATTGAGCACAGTTAATGTGTACTAATTGTTCAAAGACTTATAACTCCCCATAGTGTGATTGTTTAAGATATATATTTTTTATAAAATTTTTCTCATCCATTTGCATTTGGAATTTTCTCAAGCTGAATGGGTTTTCCCAAGGACGCATAAACCAGTGGAACGTGCGAAAAACCACCGTCGCATGCAAACTTAACTCGACTGCAATTGCCGGACAGTGGCAAACCGATTTACACACACTCCTCGCCAGACTCCCCTCCCTCGTCCCCCCAATCCGGTCCATTTAACAAAAAGCATTGTCAACCTGTTTGATTTGACAGCCTACTTTTTTTCTCTCTCTGTTAAAGAGAGCACTTAACGCTATCTCCCCGCCTTTTCACCTGCTCCACTCATGCATTTGGAATGGAGTTTGCCAATTACTGCCGTCACTCACTCAATCAATCAGTCCAACAATCAATTATTTATTATTTATACGCCCAGGGCGGCGGATCAATTGCAATATTTTCACAACACGTAAAGTACAGTGGGTGCTTTAAGAAGGAGAAATTTGTTACAAATACTAAATTTAAGTTGAAATTAATCAATTGGAAATCATTATTAATTATTAGAATCTTTAGAATATTTATAAAAAAAAAGTATTTGCTAAAAAAAAAGACATTAACTATTTGAAATGATTCGAAAATGTATCGCAAAGTATAAGATAAATTAATATATCTATGTATATTCTCTTATTCTCTTTATTTAAATTATTTTAATTCATTATATCCCTTTTTGAGCTTGATTTACTTAAAATTTAAGAAAACCGCAATAAAAATTTACTTTATAGAATGTGCACTGTTAAAAAACAATTCATTTTTGCAATACACATTGCGCTTTCGCTTTATTTACAGCTCTTTGGGAGTGGAAAATGCAGGGAGTAGCCGGGGGGGGATATGTGGTAAAAATGAAATCAAAATGAAATGTTGGCCAGCAGCAGATCTACCAAAAGCGGCTATAGCCCCCCTTTTTTTTGTGGGCGCCTAACTGTAACTCGCTTGCATAATTGAATATTTCTCTATTTTCTCTCTGTTGTTCAGTTGAGCTTCTTGTTTTTCTTTTTTTTTTTATTTCTCATTTCGCTTTTTCGAGTGGTCTGTGCGTCTGTTACTGCCGTTTTCTTTTCTTTTTTCTGTCTATTTGGCCATTACATGATGCTCGTCGACGACTACCAAGGCCCATTAGTCATTAGCCAACATAATGATGATGGTGTGAAGGCAGTGCTGCCTCGTATTTCCTCAAAACACAAAAATTGCGTACAAAGATTGAGAAAGTTTTGGGGGAAATTCTCAATTTACAAAGAGAGATCCTTTGACAAACCATATATGTGTATGAGATATTTCCAAAATCCCTTAGCAAATCAATTCGAAATTAATACAATTATAAATAATTAATGCTTATAGTTTTGAACACGTTTTAACCTGCCTGCTCTGCCTCCCCTTGATGGTCACACTTTAATGATGATAATGAT
Source organism: Drosophila bunnanda (assembly GCA_035046265.1). Taxonomy (NCBI): domain Eukaryota; kingdom Metazoa; phylum Arthropoda; class Insecta; order Diptera; family Drosophilidae; genus Drosophila; species Drosophila bunnanda. The sequence goes on along the minus strand of JAWNOB010000013.1, from coordinate 170,208 downwards.
GATGATGATGATGCTACATTCAACGGTGATTATTAACGCATATAATAGTGTGTCAGTCTGGTCACATTATGCAATTAAATATTCGCAGCGCATACTTCATTGGAGAAACACTCACACACACACTCCCCTTGGTGTCTATATGGCTTATATATCCACGAATCCGTTGCGGTCTCGTTTCATTTAAATGCTCAATTTACACTCGCACATTATTCGCACAGGGGCTTTGCCGCATTGCCTTTATTTGTTTTGCAATTGCGCGATTCGGGCACAAACCATTTGAGTTAATTTAACCACACCCAATTCCCCTCATTCCGAGCTTTGTGACTCACATTTCTGGGGGCTTAAGCCCAAGCTTAAAGATAATACGTACATAACAAAAAAAAACACAACCAAAAAAAAAAAAAAAAAAAAAAAAAAATAATATTAAATTAATGGCAATTAACAATGAGCAGAAAGCCTTCGATTTTGCCAGTCAAAACCCTAAGCCACACAAGGTTGCGATGGCGCGTTTAAAGTGCTTCAAGTTTTATGGCCAAGGCTTCCAAAAATCCAAGATTACCAAAGGAGTTGACACAGAAATAAATATATAACTATTAAGAGATTTTTTTAGCTTTAAACACATGAGAATAGAAAGACGGAAGACTATCTGCAAAGGTTTCCTTCGGGGAGCTCAAAAACTGAGGGAGAACAGTATTATATCCTCCGATTTAATCGGGAAATATTTATTAAATATTTTATTTAATAAGAAATTATGCAATTGAATTATAGGATCGAATCGCAAATCAATTATAACTAGGCTTAAAATCGATATCGATCGATGAAGCGATACTTATTGATATTATTATATGGCAATTTTAAAAAACGCATAACTCGGCTAAAAAAGCATTAATTTCCATTCGGAAAGCTTTTCTGTGTTAGTTTTTCTTAGGTTAATAAATCTGCATACCTAATTTAAAATTTAAAAAAAATTAAATTATATTATTTATAGGGTCGGAAATGATTCCTTCACTGATTAAAATTTTAATAACTCCTGAAAGATTGTTGAAATCTACATTTTCATATGATTTTTTTCTTTTTAAAATCAAAGTTTAAAAACTGCATAACTAAGTCAAAAATTCATTGATTTCAATTCTGAAATCGTTTCTGAGTTAGTTTTTTGAAGGTTAATAAATCTGCATACCTAATTTAAAATTAAAGAAAAATTACAATTTTTGTCAATTTTTGATAATTTTAACGATGTAACCCCTTATAAAATTTTGAAAAAAATTTGAAAAATTTTGTTTTCTACCGGAGATGGCTAGATCGACTCGGCTGTTGATGCTGATCAAGAATATACATGATTTCGGAAATGACTCATTCACACGTTAGACGCCTCTGACAGCAAATCAAGAGAGTATGAATAAGTCAAAAAAAAAATCATAGTTAAAGAATTTTTTACAAGAGATTAAAAACAAACATTATCAACATTCAGATTTCTTTCGGTCTATCGCCCTGAAAAAACACATTCCCAACATTTATATAATATTTGTCTGACGTGTGTTTTTCGTCATTCTGTGATTTGTTTGTGCGTGCTTTTCGCCGTGAGCCACTAAAGAGACATGAACTTCAACTCGGTTTCTGTCGCAGCTGCTGATGCAGAGAGGCCGGCCAAGGCAAACAAAGGCCAAAAAGCAAACAATCAAACAGACAAACAAATGCAAAGCAAACATGCGAGAGCGAGGCAAACAGGCAAACAAACAACACAGTCCCAGCATCGCCAGTTTCATTTGAATAATTAAACTTGGCAGCCGGAGCGGTTAAGTCTGGCCCAAAAGCCAGTAATAGCCGGGAATTATGGGTTCAAAACGCAGGCTTAAAGCCCGCCGAACTGGTTCACCAATCCCGGCTTGTGAGGGTCAAAACATATAGTAATATATATATAGTACAGGATATATAGTAATATATATAGTGAGGGTCAAAACATATAGTAATATATATATAGTACAGGATATATAGTAATATATATAGTAATATATTTTGCAAGCTGTGGCATGCTTTTGTAGAGCAACCGATAGATACTACCTACTAAGAACCTCTAAATGATATCTATATATAGTTTAATAATAATATCTTAATTAAAATAATAGTCGACAGAACAATGGATATTTATAAAGCTCTAAGACTATGCCTAGAAGATCCTAAAGCTGGACTTATGTTATCTATTCCATTTTAAATACAAAATTATTAAAGCTCAGTTCCAATTTCACAGACTTTCATACCATAACAAGTAATATTTTATTTAAAAATTTCTCTATTAAGAATATCCCACGAATTAAGCCAGAAATATGTGCCAGTTTCTCGGAACTAAGACTGCATTCAAAGTCACCGCAAAGATATTCGCTGGAGATAGCAGCTAGAATTTCCCCCGAAGAATCTCAAGTCCAAGGCAGACTGTCGAGGGAGGTCTTGGGGAGAAAGCCTCGGTGTTACGAGTCAAAAGTTCAACGTCATCACAGGTGGCACACACAGTCTATGCCCATGAATAAAAGAATCTGAAATCTCACACAATAAAGCCAAACAAAGCCAGCGAACAATGGGACTGGGACTGGACAATTTGCAGAGATAACTGGAGCATCTATTTGTATAGTGCTCTCTCTCTGGTTGCTGTGTGCACTTCTAAAGGATAAATGGACATAAATACTTGTCCAGGACTCCTCCCTAAAATCAATGTTGTCTGGTTATTTTTCCCCTATTTAGATACTTTAAGAGGATTTTAATCTGTTTATCCTTTGGCTTAAGGAAGGATATTATAGCATACTTTAGGGGAAGGCGAGCCTTAAAAGATGTGCCATTCGATTATATGATCTGTTTATTACTTTCCCGTCTTAGTTACTGTAATCTATCTTCGTTGTCTGTACTAGTATATATTATAGTTAGATATTTTTATTTGTAGAACCCCAACACAAGGAGAACACTTGACTTGTCTATGACTTGCATTGGCTGCTACCTGACCAAAAGGCAAAAGCGCAATTAGCATAAAGTGCTCCCCACTACTCTTCGGGGTCTCGAGCTCTCGTTTTCTCGTTTTCTCGTTTGTCGAGGCTCTGACAGTCAACAGACAGTCAGTTTTGCCCAAGGGCAGTGGCTTACCCCAAGGGGTGAAGGGGTAAAAAGGTTACTTGATTTCATGCCAAAAGTAATACCAAAGCTTGATTAAATCATGGTTTAAGCTAGAACTCAACAGGGGTTTGGCATTACTATAGCTTGTAGGTCGGTTTTTAAAACTTCAAGTCCCCCCCGGAAAATCTCTGGCAAGCCACTGACAATAGTTGCATTTTGCTGTTGCAACTAGTTACTTACTTATTGCTGTTGTTGCTATAGTTGAAGTGTGAAAAGTTGGCGGTTGAATTGCAGGTTTCCAGGAAGAAAAAGGGGGAATTCCCTCTTCTTCCTCTTCCTCTCCCGCCCCAGAGAGGGGAGGTCAACATTGGGAGCGAACAATAAAGCGAGCAAGTGGGCGTGGCGGATCAGGAAAAGGGGTGGCATGTGCATAAGTTGTGTCTGCTCGTTGCGTGTCTACACATAAAGAACAGGTATGTATTTTCTTCTTTTCGTTCTATTTTTGTAATTTGAGTTTAAAATAAGCTTAGCTTTGTAAGAATTTAAGAATATAAATAAAAAATAAGCCTTGACTTATAGGAAATATATAAAAATATAAATATATATTTAAAAGATGTATTTATATTTGTAGTATACCCAAAAATGTAAAATATATAATTTATATATAGTATTGTGCTTATTGTTCACTCTTGTTCTTCTTTTTGCTCGACTTTAAATTTAACTTTAAAATAAGTTTAGCTTTGTAGGAATACAAAAGTATAAATAATAAGATAAGCTTAGTTTTATATTTTTAGCATACCAAAATATGTATCAATTTTCTTATTTATTCAAAATATATAATATATATATATATATTTCATGCTCTCTCTCCCCCTCTTGTGATTTATGTTTTCTTAATATTTTTGTTGTGTACTTTTTAAGGGCACCCACACCCTCCGCAATTGCCTTAATTTATGTTCATTTGTTGCTTTTCCTCCATCTTCATCTGCAATTGCCATTCATATCACGTTTCGTTTTCAGTTTTGTTTTTCTTTTCAATTGCTCTTTCTTTTTCGTATTTCTACTGCATTCGTTTCTTTACTTTTTTACATTTATTTGGCATTCCTCTCTTTACGTTTTCTGTGATTTTTTTTATTGCAGCTGTAATTTTGGTTGCTCTGAGCTGAGCTTAGTTCAGTTGAGCGGCTATTTAAATCGCTTAAGACCACCGATTAGAGATGGGAGCAAATATAGATTTTCGATATGAGAAGAGAAGAGAAAGGGAGAAGGTTGTCCATACATAAATTGTACTTTTATAATTCGATTAAGTACCTATTTAAATTTCTTAAGACCTTCGATTTGAAATGACAATAGTTATCGACTTTCGATATAAAAAGAGTGTCTCTTCTCTTTTATATCGAAGGGACTATTTTCGATATATAAAATATAGTTTACTAGGGTATTTAATTATCGATATTTATTCGAAATATATTATTGAAAATCCCGATATAAGTAGCTACATTTTAAAAACTATACTAAACTTAAAATATATCAAATAGTTATATCGAATTATCCATTCCAGATAAAAATCCTTCGCTTAGTATACCTAGATATGATTTAATTTCTCTTTGCATCAGTTGTACAAATATATATAATATTTTTTTGAGGATCATAATGAATTTGATTTAATATATCGAAGGCTTGTCATCTCTAAATTTCACCTTTCCTCATTTCTTTTTTTTTTTAGTATGCGTGACTAGAATAGCTCGCGTGTGTGTGCTGTGTGTTGCTGCGCTTTATTTTTGTTTTGTTGTCAAAACAGCTCTATTTATCAGTTTATCAGCATTATCCACAGCACGCACAACAAACAACAACAACAACACCAGCAAATGCTATAGTATCTGACAGCTGACAGCAACAAATGACAACAGGAAACTTAAATTGAAACGAAATTGTCTGCAAGTTGAAATTGGAGATGGGAATCAAGCCGGATTCAGTGAGTGTCTTAAGTTCATTTGATCATTATTGCAGCATCATTATTTTCCGCCTACGACTTCCGGTTTCTTCTGTCTGGGAAATTCAGCTACCTCGGCAGCAGATTGCATCATTGAAAATAAGTAAAGTTATATGCATAAACCCACAGTAAATAATTTTATTTATTTATATACGTTTGAGAAAATAATAATACCATAGGAATTGTTTTACTATTTAATTCTTGCAATCCTTCATTTCTTCTACTTTTTATGAGCTTATCGATTTATTTTATTTTATTTTCAGATTTTTCTTGAAGTTGCGGTTGAGCTTAGTTTTCCCAGCTCTCTTTACTCTGATAACTGCTCAATTTTGCAATTACAAAACGATTTCGATGGCAGACGGCAATCAACGAGTGTCTCAAAGGAAACCCAATGCCATTGGGGCAAGAAAAGTCTAAGTAGCTTTGCAGCCCCCCTGTGGTCCTTGCCTGCTTTTCCCTTTTCCTTTTCCTTTTTTTTCACAGAAGATGCCCAAAGGCATAGAACTGAGCGTATTTTGGGAATGGTCTCGGCCATAAAGCCCAGACAGACAGACCAGCACAAAGGAAAGGACAGCTCCTCGACTTGGGCTCTAGGCTCCAAAATATCTTACATGTTGATACACTTAAAAAAAATCTACGGAATGTGTCCTACAAGATGTGGAAAATTGTTAAGTGCAATACAATAAACTTGCCTTATTTATTTCTTATTTATTTTTCTGTTTGTTAAATTATTAAAGGATTTATAAAGAAATATTTGTGGGAATAACGTTTTTGTTTCGATAAGTAAGTTGCGAAATGTTCGATATTTTATCAAGCATAAAATTTGTAATAAATTGATGATTATTATTAATTTTTGGTTCGTAAAAATGACAATTATTCGTTTTATTATTAGTATCTTTCTAAGCAACATATCCCGCTACTTTCTCTCAGTGCATTACACACTAACACACAATCAAGAGGACTTGGCTGCTTGGCTTTGGACTTTTCTGTAGTTTTGCCTTTTGCCTTTGACCAGGCAATTTACCAATGAAACTTTTACACTGTTGACATGTGTATACGATGGCGGGCGCCCGAGTATTAGCTGGAAACTTGCAGCCAAACTGGGACAGGGCAGTGTAGAGGCCGGGGCAGAAAGGTGAGAGGACATGCAGGAGAGGCAGGAGAGGCACTGAGAGCTCAGTAAGAGAATTTATTAGTTGCCTTTCATGGCAAATATTGTGACAAATGGGTATATAAAAGGAGCCCAGAGAGAAGCAGGCAGAACTAGAGGGAGGGAGGGAGAGAGGTGGCGTGTCTAGGCGCAGTTCGTAGCGGTGTGAGTGTAAGTGTGTGTGCTTGTGTGGGTGTGGGGAGTGACTGTTTGCGGCATGCATAAGGAAGTGAGTGTGCATTGAAAAGTTCCTGGGGAGAGGCGCCATCTTGATAATTGCCAAAAGGATACCCAAAATGGCGGAAAGAAGATGGAGGAGTATACTTTTTAATTTTACTACGAATTACTACGAAGATGAATTTATAAGTATTAAATGTAAAGAATTATTTTAACGTAGTATTATTACATTTTAATTTATTTTATTTTATTTAATTTTTGTATATCTTCATGTTGTTATAAATTTATAAACAAAACCACAATATCACAATAACACCATAAAATATATAAAGCTTGTCATTAATTTCTTTTATTAGAATTCTCAACTGTATCTAGTTGCAACTTGGTGACTTTGGCAATATCAAAAACAGCTGTTTTTATGTTATATAATTTGTATTTCAATTCGATTGCAACCTTATCCTCTCTCTCTCCTCTCTTATCTTGTATTGCATTAACATAGGGAACGTTTTTATGTAAATTGAAAAGTCATGAGGGAAAAATTGTCACTCTTAATGGTGGAGTGGGTAGTGTCTACGAGGGTATTTTCCCTTCGTAAGTGGAAAAATATGTAAAAGGACTTGAAGCGACTTTTATCGTCTCAATACAGTGGAGCCTGCCCACAAACAAATAGAGTTAAAGTAAAATCAAACTCAACTTAAGGAATAAAGTATAATATTCCAGTATAACCTGTGTCCTTTTGCCTGCAGACCCCACATTAAGTATTCACAGACAGCAGAGTGCGGAGGTGCCTTCCTCCCGGAAATACCTGCACTTTAATGGAAATTATTGAAAGCTATGCCACTGCCAACGTTCGTTATAATTAAAATCATTTTTATCGCCGCCCATTTGAATCAACAACAAATGAAGAGTTGCCACTTGCAGCTGCAAAATCGGAATTTAATAAGCCGCAACTATATATAGAGATACTATGATACGAAATTAAATTAAAATTCTGCATGTATTTAACACCCCTTTACGCCCCCGAAGCCCTCTCATGGCGGGAAAGTTGTACTGCAGATTGCATAAATTATATGTTTTAAATAGGGGGAAAATGTTGGAAGTAGGAAGTTGGTTCCCTTAGCCTCAGCTATGTGCTAAAAGCATAATAACCAAACGCAAAAAAAAATACAGCAAAAAATCAATATTTATGCCAAGATGGAAGCAATTTTCCACTACCAGTCCTGCCACCTTCTCTTATCCTTCTCCGGGCTGCTCCTGATGGTTACTCCTCCTGCTTTCCCCTCTGTTATGAATTTGCAACAAACTTTTACACTGAATACTGTTCTGTACTCCCCGGTGTTTCCTGCCATTTTGCCATTTTCTCTGCTGCTCAACGATGCGTGTCCTGGTTAGGGGATACAAATGAGCAATTTAAGGGGATCGGGATCCTGGCCCAAATGGACACAAGTTGGCCATTTAAACCATGTCGAGTCCCGGGGTCAGCCATAAATAATAATAAGCTATAAATCATTACAGGGCTCTTATTTTTTAATGCTATAAACATGAAACCACCAAATTCAAATAACAATAATGTTCATTTATTATTTTTAACTTCATTTTGAAATTTTATATAGATCAAATCATTAATTATTATTAGATTAACAGTTAATATTTCACTTTAATGATAAAGTTCCTTTTTAGGAATTTTTGTGTGCATTCAATTCAGTATTTAAGTAGTTATTTGTTTGTAATTTTTTTGTAAATTAGGGCAAACAATTAAAATTAATATTTGCATAACAAAACCATATATGTATGTATATCTTATAACTTGCTGATTTCATTTAAATCATGGCTAAACGTTCCCTAATGCTAACATTTTGATAAATGATTTGGCATAACCACAAACGAGTTGCGCAACGCAAAACAAAAAAAATCAATAAATTAGCATTATTAATGGACAGTGCCTCGAATGTCCCCCATCTTGGGGAATTAACCTTAATGTGTCGCCTGCCTGGTATTCCCCGGATTTGGATTTCGATAGTCTCCGTCCCCCCTTTTTGACATTTTGCCAATGCAAGCTCAGGCAAAGGCTTTCTCCTCTGTTACGTTCCGTTGGGTTGGCTTTTTTGGCCATGTCAAATGTCAGTTAGGATTTTCATTTTCCACGCCAAGTCAAGCCAAAGCAAATCGAAAAGGAAAGCAAAAGGAAATACGCAAGGTGGGGGGAGGCGCTAACCTATTTTCCAACCAACGAACTTGAAGAACTGGCCAGACTTGATTCATTTCCTTCAATGCCAGAGTGTTTACTCAGAGCTTTGAGTCCGATAAGTTGACTTTATCTAGCAAATTGCTTCTTTATTTATTTTTTAAACATTTAATTCTTCCATGTCTTAATTTTGTATAAACATTGCAATAGTTACTGTGTGCCTGCTGAATCTGTGCAACATCTAAGGATAGCAAATAATATTGATGATATAATGAGAACTAGTTTTGAGGTATTTATTAGAAATTTATCAATTTGTTCTTTAATATCGATATGATATGAATCGAACCGTAGATCGATGATAACTAAGCTTAAAATATTCGCATCCTTTCAATCAATATTTATCGATATTTTTATCTTAGATCATAATTTCGTGATCATGTGATAATTGGTACTTTGCGACTAGATCACACTTGACTCTAACTTTGTGACAAGTTTATTATTTATATTTCTATTCGTATTTAAATATTTATGTAGTGTCCCCCTTTCTTGCACTGCTGCTGCAATATTATTTATTTGCTCTGGCAACTCACTGAAGTTTGTTTGAAGAAGTTTCCTTCATTTAACTTGCCTGAAGTTTGCACCCATTAGAGCTTTGTTGCGTTTGTTGTTTTATTCCCGACTCCTTCTCATTTAAACTGCATTTAATCCTAATTGCATTTAATCTTAATTGGAAGTGTGCAGCATGCGCCATGCTGCATTTTAATTAAAGGACTTCGACATCGACTTGCACATTTTCATTAGAATTTGGATTGGGATTGGGATTTGGATTTGAATTCGCAGAGCCACTTGCTTTATGCGCTTTTCCAGTTATTATTTTTTATTTTTTGTGCAGCCAAACGTGACAAGGCCTTAGCCCCAATCCAGCTGGCTGAACTCAATCGCAGATGGAATCCTTTAAGGATTTAAAGAGGCCAGACCAGGCCAGGCTAGGCGAGGCACTGGCAATCGCTTCTTAGCCCAGTTTTGCCAAGTTTGGATTCTAGTCTTTTGTGTAGATCGAAAGGTTTTACTGCTCTCGCTTCTGGCTTGTTCTCTTACCAATTAGTCTTACCTGCACCTTGTGTACATATGGCCAAAAAGAAAAAAAGGGGGGAAATTCGACTGGCGTTGTTTTACGGAGGAAAAAGTATGCCACACTGGTAATTAAAAAAAATCATAATAATAATAAAAACTCCCTCTTCCTCATCCATTATTTTATGCTCTTTCTCTCCGATTTTTCATTTCGCCCAACATTGTAATGAAACCAACTTATGTGCCATAAAAATCCCCCCAACGACAGTTTTATGTGCAGTTTTCTTTTTGTTTGTTTTTATGTGACAAATGAATGCAACTTTAACGGCTAACACAACAATGTTGATTGAAAATGCAAAATGCTTTGCAGAGGAGCCATCTTTCAGTCAAAGTTTGCTAATAAATTCATTCTGAGATTATGGATTTTGTATTTTATACAGAATTCCCTGGAAAAAATCCACAAAAAGCAGCTGAAAATGTTCCAAATATAAAGGTGGATCACATGAAAAGAAAAAGTATGGAACAGACACTGTAATTGAACCACGCCCACCGGGGCATTAACGCCCTTCGCATACATGGGCCAAAGCGCAACATTTTAAGCAATATAAATATTTACGCACAGGTAGGAAAACGCCGGATAAAAGAGAGTGAAAACTATATAAAAAAAAGTGGAAAATGGAAAAGAGAAGAGAAAAAACCATAGAGAAATGCAGCAAACTTCAATAGAAATGGGCGGGAGTCAAACTAAACTGGGCTAGGCAACATTTAGATGAATGGAACACAGCAGCAGTAGGGGCTAAGATACACTTGGAAAAAAACAGTACCAGTAATGGGTACTTAGTTGTAAAAATAAGTTTCTTTTCTAGGCTTCAATAATCTTTTGAAGAATATTTAATTATATTGATTTAAAATGGTTTAAAATTATTATCTTGCACAGTATTTTCGATTTAAAATATTTTAAGTCTTCTCTGAGACTTTGCAATGAGTATATTATTGATATATTAATAGAAACAATTGGGCAGGGCATTTTCTGTCCGTGTAATGTGGCTTAGTTCTCGTTAACGTTCGTTATGAGCCAACGGCCGCCGTCGTCGACACTTGAAAGTGTCGCAAAGTTTTCTACTCTTCTTTTTTTGTACATTTTTTAAGGCAAATTTTTGCTACGCCTCTTTTTTTTCTAGTTTGCCAAACAAACAAACAAAGGTAAAACAAAAGCCCAACCTGCCGTGTACCATTAATTGAAGTTTGTTGAACCAAAAAGCCGTTTGCCCAGCAGAACACTCCCACTACGCCTCCATGGCAGGCACTATATCCATACTATATATATTCACCTGCTGACACTCTCTCCATTCTGATGATGGTTGTGATGCTGTTTGCCCTGATGATGATGGCTGTAGATACATAGATTGAGAGAAGGCAAACAAAGTATCCCAGAAGCGACACCTCGAGTACCAATTTCTTCATGGCAAACTGCTTTCCAGTGTTGGCAAATGCATTGAGAAGCGTTGGTGCGCACGAAAGTGATGCAAGTTGATGATTTTTCCTCTCCTTTTTTGTAGTTTGTTTAGTTTTTAAGTCCAAACTTTATGACAAAGTTGTTTTGGTGAACGTGGCTCACAAACTTTATGAAAGCAGCGAAGTATTTATTGAAAGTCCCACGAAATTCGTAAAACTTTGTGGCAAAGTTTTTAATTAATTTGCAACACCAATGAAACCCAGCGAGGTATTGGAAAGTTGTTTGTGAATATTTAGAGGACTTAAAGAAGAGGTAATAAATGCTGTCAGTTGTAGTTTCTATTGGCTTTAAGAAATGTCATCCAAAATAATCGCAAATAAAGGAAAATAGAAAATTCAAGGAAGCTTTGAGGACTCTTCAAGGAGCCTCGGTTGCCGGGTTAACCGCAAATGTACTTCAAGTGCTTTAATGCTCGACTTGGCATACAATTTCGAACATCTTTCCTCTGTTGGGTTTTCCCCCTTTGCTTTCCAGCGATTTCACTTGGCACGAAACTCAACCGCAACTCCAAGTACGCAGATACATATTTATGTATATAGAAATATCTCAAATATATATTAAGATAAGGCTATCCGCATGATGGGAATTTGATGTATGCATGTAGATTTTTCATTTGGAAAAGCAGGGCGCGTCGCCCTGGTATGATGCAATTTTCCAATGCGCCCGCCTGCTTCTCCCACTTCTTGTTTTGTTATATTTTTCATTAATGATGTAATTTGGTGTCATTGTTATAAAGCGACAGCGACAACAAGCTGCAACAATGCATCGCATTTCCTACTTGACAGCGTCAGTTTGTCATTGCATCAGTCTGTCAGTTTGTCAGTTCCATGGGAGTGCTCTTTACCTCTAAATAAAAAAATACATCACACTGCGAAAAAGCCAATTAAAGTTACTTATATTATAATCATTTTAATCAGAAGCTTTTAAAATAGTGAGGGGTCTCTTCCGACGGTAAAATTCATTTCAATTATTAAACAGCATCAACAGCCGAGTTAATCTAGCCTTCTCAGGTAGAAAAATAAAATATACCCTTACAGGATATTATAATTTCAGTTAGAAGCATGCAATCCAATGAAGAAGTCATTTCCGACCCTATAAATCATATATATTCTTGATCAGAATGACCTCCCGGTTCGATCTAGCCATGTCCGGCAAAAATTTATTTTTTTCAAAAATTTTCAAAATTTTATAAGGGGTTACATCGTTAAAATTTTGAAAAATTGTCAAAAATTTAAATTTTTTAATTTAGTATGCAGATTTATAAACCTAATAAAAACTAACATAGCAAAGCTTTCCGATTGAAAATTAAAGCATTTTTGACCAAGTTATGATGGATTTCCTCTGCAAAAGTATAGAAATTTTGGTTTCCCTAATTTAGCTTCCTTTCTAGTTTTTTTTTTTTAATTTTAAAAGCCAAATATTACCTAGAATTCAACACAAACTGAATTTTTAAGAATTTCTAACATCAATATGAAGATTTAATTTTAATTGATTGAATTTCGATATGCTATATATGCTAGTCTGGAGACTATATGCTAGACTTTGCTATATGTTAATATTATTACACAAACTTAAGTCTACTCTAGAAGATGTCATGAAATCTAAGCTTTAGATATGTGCGATTTGAATGTTTTTTATACATTATTGCCTTGTGACATCATATCTTCAAAATAACCATATTTTCTTGCTGTGCAGCTAGAAACAATGGCAATGGAAATTACAGCAGCCTGTGGACCCGCCCTTCTTCGTACTGAAATTGAAATTAATTAACATTTTGCTGCTCCTATTTTCCAGCAGCAGCAGTAGCAGCTGAAACGGGAGCAGGATCTGCAGGATTTAGGCAGCAACTTGCGGCAGCTGTGTGCGGCGTTACAGCAATTTGCATTTGCCAAACTCCAAAATGAAGAAATGAGGAAATGGCAGCAGAATAATAAGAGCCAGAGATGGCTCCCTTGGCAAGTTCAATGAGCCATAAAGTAAAGTGACTTAAAAGCCTTTTAGGACCGGGCCAAGTGCCAAGTTATGAAAAGATATATAAATGATTCAAGCAGGAAAAAGAAGTTCTATAAAAATGCTTTAAGAGAATTCGAAATAAATAATATAGGTTTAAACAATATATATAAAAAAAAAAAAAAATTATTATTTCCCACGCGACTTCTGTGGCAAATCAAAAATTCAAATGAAAATTACACAGGACATGTAATTGTGTGCACAAATCACGGACTTAATCCCAGGGGAACAGGACCTCCTACCCAAATGTCTGGATTCTTTCCGGAGCCACCTACTTCGGAGCCACCCCGAAATGAGGAGCTCCTTGAGCTCACCTCAAATATTTGCAGCCACAGCTCCCACTCCCTGGCAAATCCTAGGAAATCGCTAGGCTCTTTCTTTGTGGATTGCGTGTGGACCCAAAGCTCTAGTGTTGTCCTGTGTGTGTGTGTGTGTATGTTTTTCCTTTAGAGGCCGCAGGCGGTGAAAATATTTCAGCAAACAATTCCCCGGTTAAGGATATAGGAGCTTGGAACAATAGGGAAACGGTCAGAGTAGGTGGTGGAGCCAGGAGATGATGTTGAGAGGAATAGCTTTTGGCTATGGGCCACCTGTGCCACCGATACACTCGCTTTAAGACTCGTTAGAGATGGCAAGCATATCGATTACACAACTGATTCTACCGATTGTGTACTTTAGAGTTCAAATATAAAAAAGAGTTTATCGTTTTATAAGCCAATTATTAAGCCAATGATAGTTATAACACACTTGCTGTAGGTTTTAATTTTAATTTTAGTAATTTAGCACCTTATTCACAGATAAACACACTATCTTTAAGGCTTGTTGGAGAAGGCAAACAAATAGATCAGGTACGCGATTGCTACGACTGTGCACTTTAGACTTCAAATATCGGAAAGAATAGATAGTTTTGCAAGCAAGAATCTATTTTAAGTTTGGCAATTACTTTGAATAAATTATATATAATTTCATGGGATATATTTATATACTTTAGACTATTTAAAGCCTGCAAATTTTGCAATAGATTGTCTGCAGGACCAGCTCTAATGCATATATATTTCACAGCCTTTCAAGGGCATTATTATGGCAGCCTGCAGGCTGCTGCCATCTTGCACATAAATCAAAGCCGCCTTCTGCCATTTCCATTCGCATTTTCTCATTTATGCACACATACATATGTACACATGTACATATATATATATATTTTCCCTGCCCATTGTTTTCCATCTTCTAAAGCAACTCCTATGGCTTTTTCTGCATCTTTGCACTTAGCTTTTCCTCTTAGTCCTTTTCCCTTCTTTGCTCTTTGCCTGTAAAAATTTGATCAGTCTCCAGAAGCCGCCCTTCTTTGCAAATGGGGATGAAGAAAAGGGGCGTGGCGCCAGCATAAATATGCATTTGCTCAAAGGGAAATTTGCAATTTTAATTTGCCTAATTTACTGTTAAAAAAAATCAGGAAGGAAAATGTCCCAGCATTCATGAAATCTACTTTATGTTTTCTGTTCCTCCCTTTAAGTAGGAACGACAGAGGAGGTCCTTTGGCTCTTTATTTTCCTTTTATTTTTATGACATCTTATCCCTTGACATTTTATGGCCATCAGAATCGCATAAGGCGTCAACGAAATAAAAGTCAGAGAAGGGCGAAAATAAAGCAGGCAAAGTCCTTACAAATAGGACGAAAAAAAAGGGTTGAAGAAGACGAAATTAAAGCCTTTATTGATTGAATTTACGAATGATTATTAGACCGTATTTTAACTCAAAAGGAATAAAATAATATTAAGCTTAAGTGTATCAAAACTAAAACTATCCTGTTAGCGAATTTATTGAATTTTCACAAGGATACTCCCTTAAGGCAACAACGAAATGAATTGTAAATGCACTTGGCTTTCATTGAAGCTGTCATAAAAAGACTACTATCATATACCAAGACTAGGGTCCTTTATCCTGATTCTCTAAATAATCCAATTTGTGTGTGTGTGAGAGTGCCGCACCATATAATCAGAGAAATAAATTGAATTAAATGCCGACATGCGAGTGTGCTCCCAAAGTCTATGCAAAATCCAAGGAGGGAAATCACGGCCAAAAGGAAACTTTCACTGTCCCGAACAGAATATGAATATTTCCGTCTTTAATACTATTATGAAACACAGGCATGCACACACAACACACACACACCCACACACGGATATAATGTTCAGTTTGTTCATCATCAGCAACTTTACGGTTGGCAAGAGTTTCATTTCACCAAAAATCCTTTTTTCCTCCCGCAAAAGATTTGTGCAAACAATTTTCAGGCAGCCACAACGCGTGGGTGTGTTCGTACCTACACACATATGTGTGTGTGTGTGTCTGCTGCTGTTTGTCCTGCAGCCATTTCAGGATCTGCTCCTTTTTCCACTTTAGCCCGGGATCCTTTTCCCCCAGGTTTTCCTTTCTTTCTGTTTTTTTTTTTTTTTGTGTTCTTTGTTTAACAAAAAGCTGCCTGAAAGTGAAGTGAAGTACAGCAAGCTATCGCTAAATAAGAAAAATCAATTAAAATTATGTTTATCCTCAATAGCATAAGCAACAAGTAAAAAATGGGAAAAACTACATACCTAATATATGTATATTCCCTCACTTGAAGATTTCTTTAGTTTCTTGGGAAATTTCTCAATAAATCCTTAAATATTAAATACATCTTTATAATATATTCTCAGTAATTTCACATTTAATAACAAAGAAACCTCTGTTTTCTTTTTTTTAATATTCATCAACTTTTTCCATAAATTCCCAGCATAATGTACTTCGCAGGAAGAAAAAAGAAAGGTAAGTAATAAATAAAATATGCTCTGTCCCGCCTATTTACTGTACTGCTCCCGTATCCTGTTCTGCTTTCTTCTGGGCGACAGGGAAGAAGAACTAAAAAAAAGGACTCGGAATCTTGGAATTCCAAGCGGACAAATTCAATTTGATTTTTTCTCCTACAAAATGTTTCTTTCAAGCTGCGAAAAGGGAGGAAACGGCACAGGGCCAACACGGTGGGAGTGGCTTAAACTATGTGAAAGCGGAAGCTGCACACAAAAAGCAACACGCAAAAAATGGCAAAACAACAAATTCAAACACACACAAAAAGGGCAAAAAAAAAATAAAAAAAAGAGAAAGGAAAGGAGCCGAGAAAGCAAATGTCGCCGGTTTACAGTGGTTTTTTAGTTTAATTTTTGTTGGACAAAATAATAGTTGAAGGGACTAGTGAGAGCAAAAAAAAAGGGATTGTTTACTAGCCACCTTATCGGTTGTTCATTTTGAGATCCTATCTCATAAACAACAGCTGTTATAAACAAAAAAAGGACGCTAAGCAACAGCTGTTATAAACAAGAAAAGAAGCTAACTTCTGGCCATCGATGTTTTTGTGCCCTTGCAGTTTACAATTGAGTGAAAGTTTAAGCAATTTCAGTAAAAAAGTATTATTCTTTCATTAAGATTTTAACAGCGATTTAAAATATATATCAGTCTTAAGGTAATCATCTGCTTTTTGGCCACGTTTTGAATCCAAAACGACTTGGAATATTCAAGCTTTTAAAATCAATTTTTATCGATATTTTTAAATGATAATTTTATGTTAAAATCAAAATTAAAATACAACTTTATAAACTCAAATATGAAAGAATTTAAATTCGGAAAGCTTTTTTGTCAATTTCCATAACTGTGTATAATTTTAACAAAATTTAATATATTTTTTCCAGCGCACATGACTAGATCAACATGGCTGTTGATGCTGATCAAAAGGCCCGGAAATGACTGAAATTATCATACTCTGCAGAACAGAACCGAAATAAAAGAAAGTATCTCTTGGAGTTAACCACTGTACCGGGGTTGCCAGGCTGCAGTGCCAACAAGGAAAAAGGGAAATATTAAATGAGCATTACAACTATATTTTCTTCTTCTTTTTGGCCGGAAAAGCCGGCAAACTTTGGCAGTTGTTCTCGTTGTTGTTGTTGTTGTTGTACATATACCCCATCTTTCTATTATTCTTCTTCTTTTTTTATTATTTTTATTTTTTTGCGCCGCAAAGCAACAACAAAGGCAACCCAAGTCTCGTCTGCGGCAACAACAAATGCAGACAACAAAGCCAACGGTGAACCGAAAATGGTTAATAAAAGGGAATAGAGAAAATCAATATATTTCGGCAGATACACACACACACACAACGGCAACTTGCCGGCAAAACTTTCGTATATATGTATGGTATGTATGTGTTTGCACACATACACAGATGGTAGCCCCAAAAGCGCAAAAGAGAAAGCTGGAGACGAGAGTCCTTAAGATGGAGCAAGAGAGAGACAGAGAGAGAGAGAGAGAGATATGGCGCTAGATTGTTGCGCAGTAAATGCCGTTAGATAAATGCGAAAACAGCGGCGAAAATTTGAATTTCCATGAATGAACACACACAAAAGGGTGTGCGACAAAGAGAGAGGAGGAGAAAGAGATAACAAATGACCATCATTCAGAAAAGACTTGCGTTATTTTTTTTTTCGGCAAGTTTCCGTTGTTTTTTCCACTTCCACTTCCGTCTGCCGTATTTATTTAGATGTGTATGTGTGTGTGTGTGTTGGAGTATGCATGGGTATTTCATCCTGACCCACTTGTTAAATTCCACAAAAATTCATTCCACATTTTTTCCCTTTTCAACTTTTCTGTTACAATTTGGTTTTTTATTTCAATTTCAATGAGTTTTTGTTTAATATTTCTCTTGGTATTTTGGAAGAGCAAATAAGACTTTACAAATTCTACAAATATTTTGAAACTAAGTTTTAAAATCTTTTTAAAAATGTGCAACGAAATTATAAAACATTTTAATTTACTCCTATATTGTTCAGTTTTGATGTTATGACTATATTTTTGATACACAGACTACGTTTTTAAATCTACTTCAAATATGCCGATAAGTATGCTACGTTTTTTAACACTCCTAAATCTGTGTTGTAATATTGGTACTATATATTTTTTATGTTTTCCCATTGGCTTCGATTTATTTACATTTTGAATATTTGGTGTATATTTTTAGCAATTGATAAATAAAGGATTTTCCATTGCATTTCCATTAATTGTGCAGCGGAAACCGGAAATGCGTCAATTAAATATTCAACGGCATCCCTTTAAGCTAATGGCAGGACCTGTCATGTTATTTTTAACGCATTTGACTTCTTTTTTTGGATTTTTTAATTTTTTTACTTTTGATTTTCGTTCAGCGCAGTTGACTCGCTTTGGAAAATGTTAAATCAAGCGTTACTGATGCAATTAAAAGGGCAAGGGAAATGGGAGGCGATATGCCCGAAGGCCAAGCAGGACAGCGTGATGAGTGAAAGTGGAAGGCGAATGGAGAAAGGAGAAAGGAGGAGGGACCAAGTCGAGTCCCCTCACAACAAACTGCACGTAATTGCATGGAAAATTAGCTGTAACACTGGGGAAAAGCAGGGGGGAAAGCAGGGCGATACACAGGATTGACACAGGCTGCAGCGGCGAGGTGATTCCTGACAGTTAATGATGTCCCGAGGCCTGGTTGGACAGGTGATTCACTTGATTCGGCTGGGTTCATGCATAGTTCAGTGAGTTTGCCCGCATAGAGATCAATATGTACACATTATATACTTAGATAGGACTAGGACGAGGACGAGGACGAGGACGAGGACAGGACCCTCTGTTACACACAATACACAATACGAGAACGGGAGAGGTAAAGCAATTCTCCTTTTTTGCCATAGTCGCCCGTTTCCGCTTTTCCTCCTTCTGCACTTTCCTCCATTCCGTCTGTGGCGGAAATGTTGGCACAGGCTGAAAGGAGACAACTTCTGTCTGCAGAGAGTGAGACAAATGCAATTTACCGTTTCACAATGGTGAGCATTAATGCACAATTGCGACACCTGGCGGCAGGAAATTGCTAGGAAATGGAATTTTGATCCATTGAGCCATATGTTTTCAAACTACTATATAACCATTGTTTATATAGAGAAACCAAGTTAGATTGTGGCATCTTTTGATCTATAACATTACAGTGCCATCCTGGATTTCCGACTCGAAATTCCAATCAGGACTTCTCGTCCAGGAACAAGTAAATCCTGCTGTGGACTATCAATCAATGCGAATCACGTGTGGGGGAGGAATATACAATGATAACAACACTCAACAACGACGCAATTCAACAACAACAACAAAACTCAACAACGGCAGTAACAACACCAATGACATTTCACAATGGCTGCGTGACAGCTGTCAAAGCAGACGATAAAATCAACGGTAACAACAACAACAGCTGACTTTAAAAGGGGGAATGTGGCAAAGAAAAAAGGATATTCCCCTCCTTTCTTTTTAAAGAGGGTGAAAGCAAGACTTTGTGGGGTAAATGAAGAAATAGGAAACGTTAACATTTACTCTGCTCTGTAATGTTATAATTTTTTATTTTATTAAATTAATTTACTTGGCTTAAGCTTAAACCCCGACATAGTTATCAATCATATTGCCATATTCAAGCACTTTTAAGTGATTTTCAATTGCATTACCCACTTGCCAAGGGGATGTATTGTATGTACAATGAGTACATTTACCATTAATTATTCCGTGAGACCCCCGCTGGAAATTAATGTATGTATATATAACCTTCGCTAAAATAAACCACACTAACAGCAAACAAACAGGGAAATCCTTGGCCCGAAGCAACAATGGGATTTACCCATGACCAGCGGAAATCAAGGGATATAGTGCAGAGAGACTTCTGAAGTGTACCCCCAAAGACGACCCTCTAGGAATTATACAATTTTTTTTATTTCCGGGGGGTTTTCAGGGTTGCTTGGTGAAGAACTGGTCAGAGCTGGAAGCCATCGTCATAACGACAGCAAATGCTCAGCGCGTTCTGCAATCATCATCATTGTAATCATCGTTCTTTTGGAGCGACAGCTTGACGGGGTGGCACCCTTATGAGGGGGTTGGTATCCTGTGTGGCAGGGCAGTATATCCTGCGGGGAAGACGGCTTTGGACTTGGGGTTGGGGTTGGGTTTGGGGTTTTGGGGTGTCCTTGTATAAAGTTGCGTTTAAACGGATTTCATCACATCTCAGCGAAGGCAAGGCACGGGATTCAATTTAATTTATCAGGCGGCAAAGTAAAAGTCGAGAAGAAAGGCAAGTTTTACACCCAGCGAAAAATGTTCAATTAAAATAACAAATAATAATTCAATACAACGCAAAACGTTTATCATTTTAAACTGTTTCATTTATAATAAACATATTTTACTGAATAATCTAAAAAATGTCCTAAAATTCATATTAAAAATTCTAAATACCTTCCATTTTTCAGTTTTCTAAATTTTAAATAATCTTAAGGTAAAATCTTTTCCCCGCAGTGTTTGTGCTTTCACAACCCTCAAAAAGTGTTGGCCAGGAGCTTGGGAAATTATTTAAAAAGCAGGAAAATTGTCTTGTACTTGGCGTTTCCCCTATTTGTTTTTATGCAATTAATCATTTTGCTTTTTAGAGCTGTCTTGAAAAGTTCTTCACCGCTCAACAGGGTGGCATTCAAGGGTTTTCGGGTTTGCCGAGATTTGACATTCTCAAAAGCCCAGAACCAAATTTGTTGACAATTAACTGAAACGGATACGAAATAATGTCTCACAACTCGATTAAGTCTGGACAGAATCGAATGCAGCAGGGGTAAGGAAAGCTAAAAAATATACCCTTTATAATCATGGGTGCGTGTCCTGTCATCTAATTAGACTCATTTGCATATGGTTCATCCAACCCATTCGTCTGACCAACCAATCTGCATCCCTTCATTGGCGTTGACCTTTTGGCCTTCCGACACATCATCGGACAAGGGAATTCCATTTCGGTTTTGCGGTCAGTGCATCTAATACTTCGCTGGGAGGGAGGGTCATGCCACATGCAACCCGTTGCTGTCACCCATTATCCATTATCCCCCCGTTTGATTTGTTTATTCTGGCCTCAGTCGGGGAAATGCTTTAAATTGCCATTTGATTTAGTTAGCATGCTGGGCGCGTGCGAGTCACAAAGTCAACTCGGAAATTATCGAATCAGGGAGATTATTATTTAAGGCTACATTTTTTACAGCAAATTTGTTTAATTTTTTAAGTAGCAAAAATATGCAATAACAAATTATAATATAGAAGGAAAGTCTTTCTTTTTATACTGAAACATTGAAAAATAAACATAAACATAATCCGATTTCTCTACATATCCTATTTTATCATCCTCCCAATCTTGGTTTCAGAAGCCCTAGTACAAAATTTTGGTCCTTCGAGCCGGATTCAATATTAAACAAGGAACACAGTAAATAACTTAACCTTTACACCTATCTTTACACAAGTTACTATTTACTGTCTTTAACTACAATCTGTTGCTTGAAACTTCATTATACCATTTCTCATTATAGTTCTTTTTCCCACTTTTTGTCTTCTTTTCCCCCGTTGAGGAAATGAAGCTGTTCATTAGAAAGGGATCTATTACGAGAAATCCTTTTTCTTCACTCATTAACTTCTTTGCTTTCCGCTTCCATCTCTGTCTTTTGCACCTTCTTAATTGCGATATGCCTTTGTCTGGGGCCAATTGGTGTTCCACTTAGCACCTCGATGGCAGGATGAGGGAAATGGAACGAAGGGAATGGAACAAAAAAAAAAAGGAAAATTAACTGCAAACGCAAGTCGGAAAGCACAGAATGGAAATAAAATTGTTGTTGTTGTTGAGTAAAGAACAGATGTGTATGTGCTTTGGACTATGTGTGACTGTGTGAGTTGAAGGACAGAGGCAATGATGATGAAGCTGATCAACACTGAGAGAAACAACTGAATTATGGAATGGAATGTTTCCCTTTGGGAATTTACTTTACATTTTTATCATCACAACGTTGAAGTTATAATTCACAAAAGCAGATTGCAGAATGAATAAGCATCTTTCGTTCATTTTTGTTTAACAGTTACAAGGATTGCATCAAAATTATGTCATTTGAAAGCTAAGGTCACACTAATTTCAATAAACATATTTCCTAATTGAAGGCATTTTTTGTTAAGTGCACAAGTGCCAAGGCAGCGCAGCGGCAGAAGCATTTAAAAAGCGGAAATCAGGCAGACGGCATAAATAAACCGCATAGAGTCCACACACACACACAAACACTCACTCGTACACACACAGAATCGGATACATAATACTGGTAGGTGTGCGAAGGAAAGAGAGAGGTATAAAGCGAAAAAGAGACAAAAGAGTGCGAAAAAGAAGCATGTTTGTATGAGTATATATGCGCCTGGTGCAGGCAGATAAACCAGAAAGCTTTGTCTTGGCTTAGTGGGACTCCTCTTCCTGCTCTATCCATGGGGTTAAGGCCGACTTTTCTAGCTCCCTCTCTCTCTCTGCTCCCAAACCCTATATACCTCTCGCTCTTCTAACGGTTTCAGTGCCAGCTAAGCGGTTTTTTTTTTGTTGTAAATGCATTTAAATGTGGTAAACTTATGCAGGGCCAAGTGCATGAATATATTTCGGAATAGCAACTTTGGTACATAGAGAAAAAAAATTAAGAAAATTATATTTTAATGTGACCGCAGAATTTTAAATATCCCTATAATTCCCAATGGGTTCTGCAAATACTTAAAACCTTTGCCTCTGTGTAAAACTCATTTCCCAAAGTGTCTTGTTTTATTTTTCAACTTTGACTGAGGGGGGAGACTTGACTATAATTGCTTCAAGTAAAACAAATAAATAGATAAGTTTCTAAGCACTTATGTATGCGTGTGTATAGTACATGTGAATTGTGCAATTTCAAAGCCACAATTCCCTTGAAGTGTTTGCGACTTATGTAGTACGCTGTCTTGGGCATTGTCTTTGTCTCCTAGTTGACAATAAACCTGAATTATGTGCAACAATGAAATGGATTTCCACCACTCCCACAAATTTCCATACATAAGTATATGCGTATCTCTATATATGCTTGCCTGAGAGCATTATTAAGACAACTTGAGTGCTTTCAAGTGGCCACAACTCAGTCTCAAACACTGGAAAACTCCTGAATTTCCTTGGCCTAGTGGCTTGAAGCTGGTATATAAAAAATATATTTTTTACGAACCTGAAAGTAAAAGAAAAGAAATCTCAAATTAGTTTATGGTTTAACTAAAATTGTAGCAGAGATTAGGATATGGCAAACATTAATTACTTTATACACAACATACCAGGCTTCAGATTAACTTTTATGAACAACAAAAAAAAAAGCAGAAATGAGATCAGAGAACAGAGAACTGAGCACTGAGAACTGAGAATTAGGGTAGCCGGAGGACAAAAGCTTAATCGAATGTCATGACCAACTGCAGCACAAATTGTTATTGCCTCATTATAAATAATCCCGCCCGACCCGCGACTCTGCACCCACCCTTCGTCGACCCCTGTGTGTCTCTGTGTAATTGCTCTAAGCGTTGTTAATGTTGTTGGCTGTTGCCATACGATTTAACCCCCGGAACCCCTAAAAACCCCCCGAGAAAACCCAGAGCAGAGACAAAAAAAAAATATATATATATAAAAACTAGAGCACACAAATATCTCAATTGTCCGAGGGTGGTGGCAAAAGTTAGCACCAGACATGGAACATCCATCTGTGGACTCCAGAGCAATAAATTAGCATAAGCCTGACACGGAGCCCACCTTGTGACATATAATACATGAGGCCCACGAAAGATCCACGGGTGTCCGGGTCACATATGCTTGGCTTTTCATTTGTTCTTTTGACGCTTTTCCTCTCAATCATTTTCCAACAGATGTTAGAGGGAATTTTGATTGTTTGTTTGGTTTTTTGTTTGTTTGTTTTCCCCTTTTTCCCTGTGTTTCGTTTTTTGGTCTTTTTTGTATTATTTTTAGTCAGCAGCTAAGAAAATTCTAAATTACCCAAAATAATTCAATTAACATTACAAGTATGAAAGTATATCAAATATCCATTTGGACACAGCTGTCAAAAGCATAAATCCGTAAATGTAATTAAGTTTCGACTAGCCAAGATTGATTTATCTCTTCAGGCTTCAAGATTTTCTTTTTTTGAACGAAGCTTTAGTTGGGCGGAAGGCAACCCCTCTCTGGCGGCACTGTTGACAGGCTGAAAGGCCAATCGAATGCCAATCGATAAATAATAAAGGCAGCCTCCTGATCGAACAACAACCCCTGTGATATATCTATATCTGGCCCCCTTTTCCCATATTTTTTCTTTACTTTTTTTTTTTTATTCCACCCTTGGGAAAAGGCGCGCGAGATGCGTGCCGAAAAAGTGTTAAAAATGCATTGCACCGAGGGTGGGAGGAAAAGCGGAAAGCAAAAAGAAAATCTGCCTTGATTTTATTTTTTTTATCGAAAAAGGTGCACAGGTTTTTTCCCCCTATTTAGTATACCCCTTGTTGGAAGGGTATTTTCATTTTAAGATTACCAAAATGTTTTCGAAATATAAGTATAATTCCTCGAATAAATATTTTAATTAATAAACGATTTAAACTAAAAAAGAATGGAAACTAACTTAAAATGTGTGAATTTTTTAATAGATATTTATCGATATTTCATATAAACATTTTTTCGAAAAATCCAAGTTTAAAAAACTCATAACTATGCCAAAAAAGCATTAAATTTCATTCGGAAAGCGGTTTTGTGTTAGTTTTCATAAGATTAATAAATCTGCATTATCAATTTAATATTTAAAAATTTTTTTTTAAATTTGTCAATTTTTGAAAATTTTAACGTGTAACCCCTTATAAAAATTTGAAAAAGTTGGAAAAATTTAGTTTTCTGCGGATAATACCTAGATCGATTCGGCTGTTGATGCTAATCAAGAATATATATGATTTATAGGGTCGAAAATGACTCCTTCACATCGTAAAACGCTTTTGACTAAAATTAAAATACACTACAAAAGGTATAAAAATTAGCTCATTGTGTTTCGAATTTCGCAACTTGAAGGGTATCAACCATGTCGATGGAATAGTAATAACCGCTCAATAATTTAGTTGTTCCATTTTTTATTGTATTTTATGTGAAAATCCATAGAAACGACCATAAAATACTTTTCTAAGAAACGCGTAGCCACACACGTGCCGACAGCATTAAATGGACCGTGCTTCCCCGAAAAATTGCCAACGGTCATTGGAATGCCAAATGAGTGATTTAGCATCCGATGGCGGCCACATAAACTCCCGATAACTGCCACTGGCATTTGCAGAACTTGATCAAAGTCAGCAATTCAGCACACATATGTATGTATGATTGCATATAGTCCATGCTTACAAACGATCCGCCATTATGGACGGGAAACTGTTGCGAATTATGAGCACATAAGCTGATTGCTGCGTTTAAGGAACGGCTTAAAGATGCACCTCGAGTTTCCCCGTAACCCAGCATAAACCATAAGCCCGGCACATGACACATGCACCAACATAACCGTCAACAGTGGCTACACTGAGAAATACTACTAAAACTGAAGGATATTTACTAAAGGCAATGACGTCTTCAAGCTTTAGAGATATTTGTGGGCTATTGTTCGAAGATATAATACTGGAAGACGTTAAAATATAAATAGGACATTAATAGTTTTTATAATTGACAAATGTGCTAGTAATATAGTTATCAAGTACCTTTCACTTCAACGTACATCTAATTTGAAAAACTTTGCAGGATATTATTATTTTAGTCAGAAGCTTGCAATGCAGTGAAGGAGTCATTTCCGACCCTATAAATCATATATATTCTTGATCAGCTTCAATAGCCGAGTCGATCTAGCCATCTCCGGCAGAAAAAAAATTTTTCAATTTTTTTTCGAAATTTGATAAGGGGTTACATCGAAAAAATTTTCAAAAATTGACAAAAAATGTTAATTTTTTTAAATATTAAATGGAGAATGTAGATTTATTACCCTAATAAAAACTAACACAGAAAACCTTTCCGAATTGAAATTAATGCTTTTTTGGCTTAGTTATGGGTTTTTTAAACTTTGATTTATCGAAAAAAAATTTCATATAGAAATATCAATAAATAGAATGCAAATATTTAAAGCTTTGTTATGATCGATTTCCAATTCGATCTTTTAATTAAATTGCAAACTGCAAGGTTATATTAAGCTTCCCGAATGCAGTTTGCAAAATAGAAAAAATTAGACATTTAAAAGAATATTATGAGAGAGAGCCTTAACTATTTACTTTTTCCAGCACTGGCAATGCAAAATAAAAATAAGATTTCATTAAATGAAATGTGATTTTTTGCGCCGTGCTTGGAAAACTTGCGGCAAATTGAATTTGCCGGCAAGACGCTGTTGACTCCTCAGTGCACTTTAGCACGTAGTCCTAATGGTGGATGTGGGTGCGGGCTCTGAGTTCCGGGAATGGGGGCTGAGGGATGAGCTGGCTCGGCTGAGTATCAGGCAAGCCTGGCAGAAAGAATGGAAATGTTTATGCAAACAGTTTAAGCCACGAGCAAAGTTGAGAGACGGGGCAGGGGTTTGGCGGAGGTGGGCCACAAGTGGAGGTAACTGGGCGAAATGTTGCCATTTCCATGCTAAACGTTATTTAGCGTCTAGTTACATGCTCGTTGCCCCGAAGCGTCCTTTTGGATGGATATCCCTTCCCATTTCCCCTATTTTTTGTTGTCGCATTTGTCGGATGCACAGAGCACCGCAATTACCGAGTCCATAGCCCAGGTGATGATTGGTTTACACCGGATGAATATGCAAGTCCACTCCTGACTTCGTTTTGCCTCGAAACCGAATCGATTGTGAGTAGTAAGCACTCGAACAATTGGATTAGTCTGGAGTTTTTATAGGTTTTATTTGCTTTAACAGCGGCAGTTTTTTGTTCACTGAAGAAGGAGTCTTCAGGGGTCTGTTGTATCTCCCACAAAACACGATTTTGAGGAACGTTTTCGATTTATAGATATATAGAGCTATAAATATTATTATTATTCCTAATGTCTGCTTCCAACTACCTACGAATATGAATATATATCCTTAAATATGACCCACAAATATCTCCCTAAATATCTACCCTTCCTGTATCATTTTCATTTTGGAGCAGATCCCATTATCCTCTTTCCTTTATCGCTGGCAAATGAAAATCGTTGCTAGACTAATTGAATCGATGGACCATGTGGAGTGGATTAACTAGCTTTCCAATTCGAGCTACCCCAGCCGCAGGGATTCGATTGAGTTTGAGGTTTCCGCATTCCGATTCCGATTTGTATTCCTATGGCGTACATATACACCAAGGTCAGTGGATTGTATTTTGTTTTATTTTTCGGGGATGGACACTTTTTTTCTAGCCACCCCCTATAAATGCTCAATGCTCTATGCTCTGTGCGGGGAAAATAAAGTATAAAATAAAACAGAAGTGCGTTTCACAATAGAGCACTCAAAAAAAAATATATAAACAATAATTTGGGATGAATTTAAATAATATATTAGACATATAACATAATTTCCAACCTCAAAGCTCTTTCAAACTTTTCATATGTTATTAATTTTTCTAGTTGTTTAATTTTTTGATCAAAGTATGCCATGCAATGGCACACGACGAACTGTCAACTGTAGTCTATGGAACAGCTTGTGGAAATATTCAGTTTATTCAGATCTTTCCTAGGAACAGGTCCTAACAAAATTATAAATATAAAATTTACTGGAAAAAAAAATCTAAATTCTAAAACCGAATCAAAATTTGTAGGTACAAAATTTCGTTGACCAACAAAACAAACAAAATAAAATAATGAACGGACAAAATAATATTAATGGACCGGTAGTACGTATTCGAGTCTGATATTCCGCGATGTTCTTTTTTTTGATTAAGAAGTTCCCTTGTCTTTCTGTAGTTCAACACCTGTGAGTTGTATCCGCGTCGGAGGCCCACGGAATTCTATCGCACTCCAGACCCACGACCCTCGATCCAGAGTCTGATGGCGGAGCATCCGAGGGACATGCTCAACTCTGAAAGTACCCAGCAGATGGCAACCGTTCCGCCATATCCCCGCATCCGGCCACCACGCACCTCGGCGACGGAATTTATGAGAAATAATTACTTCTCGTGATTGAAATAATGCAGGGAGAATGGAGATGGGATGTACTCGGAAGCTATCAAGAATCGTATGTCCTATGTCCTGCTCGTCGAGTGTAAAAGTGCTTCAAATCGAGAACTGTATGCAGTCTTTGTATGAAAGTGAAGAAGAATCTTTTGGAAGAATTCACATGAAACGGAATATTTCTAGCCTAAACATTGTATAAGACTTGCAAGCAGATGAAAACTTTGGTTTTTACAACGTCATATATCTCTTTTTGTGAAACGGATCAAGAATCAACCTACTGCTACCTTGGAACCAATGCATTTGGAGTTTTGGATATACCTTTTCGCTGTGAAAATCAATGAGTGGCACTTTCAAGGCGGACTTTATCCAGAGAATTCTCATATTCTCATATTCCTTTCATATATATGGACTCTGCATTTAATTTGTCAGAACGGATTGTAAAGGAATTGCTTACTTTGTCTGCATGTGTCATACTCCTGTAAAATTTAAAATATATTTTTTTATACATACTGAAAGTGGTCTTCTGTTTTTCTGAGTGCATCAGCGATAGCAAGAAACTAATAATTAAATCGACAAATGAATTCACACCCTCCAAAAGTTCGGATCGTGTTCTGGCCAAACAGTTTTTCCTTGCTAGGGGGAAGTTTTCACTGCGTTTTCTGTTTAGTTTTCCCCCCGCTCCAAGGTTTTAAGGGTGTCGAATCCACAAGACGCATTTCAAGGCCATTGACATCGGTCACTCTCTGTTATCCCAGAAATGGGAAATCATTGATGCGATCCGATTTGTCTCTGGGTTTCCTTCCTCCGGTTTTCCTGCTCGATGAGGACTTCATTCGATTTTCGGTTGGCTAAACTTTCACAAAGGTGATTTATGTGTGGGAGTTTCATTGTATGTGATTTGAAATACAACATTTAAACAATATTAGAATAAAACTATATCTTGCATAGGATGTAGGGAATTAATTTGCAAGAAACCAAAAGATTCGCCTGCTGAGGCTTTATTTAGTTTTAAGGAAGAAAAACTCCTCTGGATTCCCCAATAAATTTAAATAAATAATTTATACACCACGTGACGTTTGGTTCTTGGTTCTCCTAAATATTTCACTTGTTTCCAAAATAATCAGAAAAACCCGACAACCTGTCTCTCCATCTGTCAGTCTGCCAGCTGTCGGACCACGAAACTATCCAATAAAATGATTGACAAGCCCCGGGAAACCCGGGAAACTCGAGTGGTGCTAATGCTCTCCGGTCGGAACGATTTTCCCCAGTTTCGTAAGAATACTTTCAATGATTTTGCAACTCCATAGGCGCGAGTACGGAAAATGTGTGGAAAATCAGGAAGCGCATCAGGGAAAAGCACTAGCAAATGAGCCGCAACCTGGGGGGTAGGGTGTAGGAGTGGGCAGATGTGTGAGAAGGCCACTTCCTGGACACCCCACTCTCTCTTTTTTTTAAGAATAATTTCGCTGATTCTGCAACTGCCTCTGCCACTTTTACATGCACTGAAACAATTTACAGAGGGCAGTCCATAAATTTCAATTAAGCAAACAACTGCCGGCCCGTTCTCTTGGCTTTTCCCTTTGTAACCAGTGGGGAAAACCATTCTTTTTTTATTATTGTTTTCCCGCCTGCCGCCAGTCTGCTTTTTGTTGTAAATTCCTGTAAACAAACGGTTCGAAATCTGCGATTTACGATTGCATTGCAAAACGACCCAGGCATCGATTTTAATTTAGCTTTAGACACAATACACAACACACAACACACACAAGTTGTGGTAATTGGGAATGTGGCAAGAATCAAGAATTAATCTAAAATACTGGCTCATTGTAACCTAAACACCTACATCTATTCTATTCCATTCCTATTCGTTATAAAAATTAATAATTGACACTTTCTTGGGGGTCTTAATCAGAGCATTCAACTTATTTTCTGCTACAAATAGGCATCGTTTAAGATACTGAAGTTTATGTATTATTTTTCATGTAAAAATATGATCTAAAACGTTATGCACTATATCATACTTAATGCAAGTCATTTCCCGACCTTAAGTAATTAGTCAGCAGACAACATTTCGCGTAACAAAGTTTTCCCATACAGAAATTATGACTTTCATAATGCTCAAGTGGCATTTTTGGTAGCATGTTTAGTGCAATGGTAGTGGGAGGAGCAGTGAGTCCTTCCCGGAGCTAGGGTATGGGATGAAACCTCCCCCGGTTATGATTCATATGAATGACTACAGTGAACTAAATATTAAGTGACTTCATATATAGGACACACCCGCCGCCCGCACTAACAGACGGGGTCACATAAGTAGCCTCTCTTTTTGCAAACTTAAAGGAGAAAGTATGTATTATGTAAAAGAACAGTTTGTTGGAATACTATAAAGAATATAGATACAATAATGAGGTGTATACCATAAATACATATATTATATTATATGTAATATACATTTATATTGGAAAAATAAATCAATTATAGAGTAGCAAAGCTTGGACCGTTTAAACATTAAATAAATAAATAAAGCATATGAAAATTATTCGACAAATCAAAGTTTAAAAACTCATAACTAAGCCAAAAATTAATTAATTTTAATTTGGAAAGCTTTCCCATGTTAGTTTTTATTAGGTTAACAAATCTGCATACAAAATTTGAAATTAAAAATTTTTGCCATTTTTGGACAATTTTGACGATGGTAACCCCTTAAATTTTTTCAAAAAATTGATAAAAATTTGTTTTCCTCCTGAGATGGCTAGATCGACTCATCTGTTGATGCTGATCAAGAATATATATGATTTATAGGGTCGGAAACGCCACCTTCACAGCGTAAACAGCTTCTGACTAAAATTCGAATACCCTGCAAAGGGTATAAAAATACAAAGGAAACCCTATTAAAACAGAATTTCTTCTTTCTAAAATTGCCTCTTTTTTATCTTAAGTCAATCGTTCTATTGATTATTTAATGGTACTAAGCAAATATTTCTTTCGATTAAGCTTAATTTCTTTATTCATTAATTAATGAAGAACTCTTATTACTATTAAAACCTGAAACTATTTAGCTTGGACAATATTACTTAGCACTTTACCAACTGCAGCGAAATATGACAACTACTATCTGCACCTCAGCTGTCCCAAAACACCTCGATATATACACACATTTCTATATGTTGGTTGGGGGGAGTTGTGCGGAAAAGCCACCCTCGCAGTCGAAAAACGCCTCACGGGACAACACACAACACACACCACACATACACACCGTTCGGTTGAAGCAATTTCATTTTCGGTTCGCTTTTGTTGCAGGACAAAGAAAGAGTCCTGGGGAAACATTTCCATCACCATTGCCCTGCCTATATATTTTCAAATCAGGAAACTATAGCACAAAACTAATGCCAGAAAGGGTTGGTTCAGAAGTCAGAAAGAGCCTTCGGGGCGATCACCGAAATCGAAATCAAAATCTTACTTTTCCTTTCCGATCAAAACAGGGAACAGAAACCAAAAGCTAATTTAATTTGTCTTCTACAGTTTCCCAGAGTTTTCCTGGTTGATTTTTCATGATCTTCTCTTTTTTATTTGCATTTTGAGGCTGCTGCATTTCCGGCATTTGATTCTATTTTCAGTAACTGTTTGATGTCTGGAAGCGAGGCGAGAATGTATGTATATACTTTGAAGATCTGGCGAATATTTATGTTTATGTTTGGCAGAAAGGATATAAAAAAGTTGACCACTTGTTATGTGTTTAATTAGTAAAGTTTTAAAAGTTCTACATTGGTGTTGTTCTGCATAAAAGCAGATAATAATGTAGTGAATACTTTGCTTTACATTAATTATCATTAAGAAACCGGAATAAGCTATAGGAAGCCTTCACTTCTGTCCGCATATTTTTCTGACTCGGTGATCAGTTAGTCATTGGGTTAATAAGCTCAATCTTATGCTCACCTAGGTTAAATGGTTTGTTATTTAATTTATGCACATTGCTCGAGTCAAATAAAAGAAGGTTGTGCTGCATTTAATTGTCATCCAACAACGACTTGTTTTCCCCCTGTTTTTCCCACTCTAAAAATTCCATTTCAAGCTGTCTTGTCTAAGGAACTTTTCCCTGGTTCCTGGCCGTGTTGCTGTTACGGTTGACACGTGTCCTGGACAAGGAATGGGTGTGGTTGGTTGTCCTATCTGCGTTGTGCATCTGTGAACTCAGTCCTGCATTTAATTGCCCGGCAGTTCCTCCGCCCCCTCCTTAGACTCTGGGATAATTGTTTTTAATACGTGGCATAATTTTCAAGACTTTGAGGCTTTCCAATTTCATAAATATTCAAAAAAGAATTCAAGGAAATATACAAATTACTAATACAGACATTTGAAAAATAACTCAATCACTCTGCGAACTTCCAGTTTGATCTTGATGGCTCTTTTTTTAATATATTTTTTAAATGCCTGCATGGCTGTGTACTATTCGTGTTTATTGTCGCAACTAGAGACGTGACTTATGGCCACCAGCGATGAAATATAAGTTAAGATTGTATGTGACCAAATGGCAAATATTTCTGGCCATTTATCGGTACAATGTATGGCCAACAACAACCGGTAGAACAACTCGCACAACTAGAAAACAATTTGAAGGGGATCTCTCTTGTTAAACAATAGAACAGAAATCGGATCGGTTGGAACAGAGCTCTATATACTCGACAGCCGTTACGCGTCAATAATTTTGCCAAACAAAAAATAGTACAAGCAGAATTCTTTAATGAAAAATGAAACCGAATTCGTGTTGAGAATCGTAAACAAATAATCTAAAAAACAGTAATAGAAATTGTAAGCCAGTAAGCTCACAAAAAAAAGTATTAAATAGCTAAGCAATGCCTGTGGGCATGCATTATATAATTTTTATGAAAATCGAATTCGTGCCTAACTGCGAAAGGCTAATAACAATTAGAAAAATTGCAAGTCTTACTGATTTCATCACAAAAAAAAACTTGGATGCAATGAAAATGTTATGCAAAGCACCAGAAACCGTAACCAAATATGGCACGAAATATCAATTAAGATATTAAGTTTAAATTTAAAGAATGTAGAATGGGAATAGTATTCATTTTTAACCAAGAACTAACTCAGACTCATATAAAATGTAAAGCCAAGAGCAATATTCTCCAATATTAATTCTTGAAATTTATTTTGACAATGAAATGTGGACCTCTTATCCCTTTAAACAATTTATTTGGTTCAATGCAACATCTTTTAATGATTTCCTCAGGGTCCAGTGCGAAATAATTAAATTTTATTAACATGGGAAAATATCAACGGCCCAGCGTGAAGAACAGAGAAAATGAGACTGGGCGGCTTCAAGTGATTTCCATGTGGGTGAAATGTGAGTAAATGAGGGATCACGAATATTAAGTAAATAAATAAATAACTCATGGCTATGTTTGCGGAATCTTGCGGCATTGATTACAATGTGGGGAGTTAATAAAATAAATTTAAATTATCTGTTTGTTATTTTAGTTACAAATTGAATAAAAGAATTTCACAAGGAACAGGCGGAAGGGAGTGCTATGCTTTGGCACTTCTCCGTTGATAATTTAAAGAGCTCCTTTTAAATTAAATATATAAAATTAAGAAAACAAAATCTATGGTAAAATACAGCCTTAAGTTATTTATTTCTGCTCTTAAAGAAAATTATCCCGATCCCAATGTATTAATAATGAACGATGAAAATCTATAGTATTTGCTGTGTTTTTTAAAGACTTTTATTACGAACCTATTATTATTTTACTATTACTTATGATTTAACAACAAGCCTAGCCCCAAATTCTAGGAAAAAAATCTGTGAAATATATACGATTATGGAAAGTTATTCGGTATACATTATTTATAAAAATAAGTCGGATAACTCACAAATTTAAGGACATTAATATGTAAAAACTAAATTATAGTATAGAAACCTAGACTTAAATTCCAAGCAAAGATCTATGAAATAAATGGCATAAATTTTGTATAAAAAACAGTCGACTTGAAATGGACATTTCTATTTCGCAAAAACTATAAAGCAAACTATGTAAAAGGTATGGTATTTTGGGAATATTTAAATGACTTTGAATTAAGCTTTCAATATTTAACTTCTAAGCATGCTTTAAAAACAAGTAACTAGAAAAATATATATAATTTTATAGACAAAGTTTTGGGTGCTATTAAGATAACCGGTATTGTGCATTGTTTTTTGCTTTTTGGCCGTTTCAAGCCGCTCGCTCACCTTTAGGGTAAATGCTGCCAGTAGCGCCAGACTCCAGAGCCAGCAATGTTGTGGAACGGCTTTCTGCCTTTTGAGTCGGATTCTGGTGGTGGCCTTACTTAGCTGGTACAACATCTTGGGGCCGTCGTTGCGTTGCTCCCCGTTCCGCTCCCCGCTGCTGTATATAGTTTATAGTTGCTGCCGCTGTTGTTTTATTAAGTTGTTTTTATATTTGTTATTTTCTGCGTTATTTAGCCAGTATTTTTGTGCGATTTTTGGGCTTTGGTTTGGGTTGGGTTTTGCTAGTTTCTCTCGATTTCGGGGCTTTTCAGCGCGAGTTTAGTCTTTACTTTGATTAAATGCATTGTTTTTGCAATTATCTCGTCGTCAGCGCGGTATAAAAATTCGATACAATTTATCTATTTCCGGATCCGGAACCGAAAACACTTGTTAATTTCGATTTTTTAACGTTTGTTATTAGGTATGGTATTCTGCAGGAAAATTGAGGTTTTGAAAAAAAAAAAACGTTAAGAAACTGAGGAAGACAACCGATTTTCGATCTCCCTTTTCACCTGTCCAGCTTCTCTCTTATTCTCATCTTCTCCAAGCTTTTGCATATTTTTGTATTATTTTTTTCTTGACTTTGTGTTTCTACATTAAGAGCTTTGGCTTTGAATATATATTTTTAGGGTCTTTTTTTTTAAAGCAAAATTTAATAAATTAAATTTTAAATAAAAGATATAATCAATACAAGCATAAAATGAGTTAAAACTTGCATAAATTATTAGATGCTTGATTTATTTTGTAGCCATTTATTTAACTGAAATCTCGAGCATGATAAGTGCTAATTAATTGCACTGCCTTGTGCAGTGCCAAATAATAATAAAATAAATGCTGATCAACAATTTAGCCTCCGCTGACGTCATTGCAAAAATTTAAACGATAGCAGCGGGCCAAATAAAACAAAATAAATATCAAAAAATAAATAAAAACTAAAAGCCAACAAAAACCTGTTTTGCAGAAATCAAGACGATGCACAGCAAATAATATTTAGTGCTTTTAAGCGCTGATAATAATAAAATATATATAAAAAGACTTTGTTTACGGTTCGAACTTTCATTTTTCATATCTTTTAATATATTCAGTTAATTTAATTAAATCAAATCATTATTTTATTGCCACTCCTTTTTTGCGAGTGTAAGCTACGTGAATTTTATTTCCAATTCTTTCATTTCTTTTTTGTGAATTTTGCAATCTTAATTTTTTGGTAGATTTTAGTTTTCCTTCGCTTTTATTTAATTTTTTAAATTTAAAGTGAAATAAGTCTTGATTTGCCTTTATTTTGCGTGTCTTTATTGTTATTGTTGCTATGCAAAAAAGACCTTCAACTTTGTGGCAAAGAGAGAGATAGAGTGAGCGACCAGGCCGAAGAGAGAACGAACAAGAGCGCGGATCAATCGGATTGATCTTTCGAAAGAGAGGGGGAACAAGTGAAAGAGCGAGAGCTTTGCTTGGCAAGGCAATAAACAAAAACAAAACAAAACAAGTTTTTATTTATGTATATTTCTTCACAATTGAGGGCTTAAGACACGAATGTGGGACAAGTTTCTTTGCGTGTTAAACAAATTAATATTGATTAAATAAGAGCTTGTTTCAAAATCAGCGCGCGAGAACCGGAAGTGGAGAAATTCGAAAGGCAGAGGCTGCGAGGGAGGCAGAGAAAGCAGAGGCATGCCAAAAAAAAAAAGACATAATAAAAAAAACACCATTCGATGCTATGCGTAGGTGTTGCGCTCTCCCTCACGCACTCTCTCTGTCGCTCTGCCTGCCCGTCTGTCTGTCTGTCTCGTTTTGTTATTGTTGCGTCGCACGCACACTCACACACATACACAGCCATAGACACCAACAAACAACTCTCAATTTCTGCTTTTACTTTAAGCTTCATTTCGGCATTTCTTACTTTTCTTCCACTGCACCGACGAAATTCATCCGTGTATACAAAAAAAACGAAATTCAACACTGCCACCATAACAAAATCATTTTAAAACATTCACGATAACTTTGTGCACTTTTTTGTATATTATTTTTGTTTGAAACCGTCGCCGCGGGAAAAAATAACAAAAACCGACGTGGAGCTCGCGTCCAATATTTTCGCAAAAAAAAAATTTCCGAATGGCTCGCGTGCGCTTGTATTTATAGGCTTTGCCAGAGCCGAGCTGAGCCGAACCGAACCGAACGAACGTTCCTATTGGAACTTAAAATCAGTGTGGCCAGTCATTCGTGTGGCCAGTAAATAATGTGGCAACGCTGCATTCAATCTTTCAATTGCCCCTTGTATGGAACGACTTTGGCCACACTGGGAAACAGCTGTCGGAAGAAGAAGAAGCAGCACGTGTTGATTCAAAAAGTGTTTTTTGGTTTTTACATATAATTTGATCATATAGTTCAATCAGGATGACAAAACCGACGCCGAAAGAGCGTCCCAAGCAGATGAAGCCTTTTAAACGCTACTTCAACACAGAGAAGACCACCGACAACGATGGCGACGGACTGGAGCGCGTAAAAGTGAGGCGCAAAAGTCAACAGAACTTTGTTGGCGACTTCATCAAGATGCAGAACAAGCCCAAGAGGACACCGTCTTCGCGTCCACCGGGCGCCAAGAAGAAGGCAGCTCTTACAGCTGAGCCCCAGCCCAAGAAAAATCCCATTCCGCAGGAGCTAATGGACAAGTACTCGCGCGGCGAGAAGGTGCTGCCAAAGGGTGTGAAGACGCGCCACTTCAAGGAGCAGCAGACGCGGAAAGAGGTGTACCTCGAGTACGCCACCGAGCAGGCGGCGCGCACTGAGCTGCTGCTGCAGGAAGTTCCCGGCCAGCTAGAGCCGGACGAGGACGAGACCACGGCCGAGCTGCGGCAGGCGGAGATAGCCGGACTTGTGGACATGCAGTCGGCGGCCAAGCACTTCAGTCTAAGCATGGAGCACGGCCCCTACCAGCTGCGCTACACCAAGAACGGCCGCCACCTGCTGCTGGGCGGACGACGCGGTCACGTGGCCGCCTTCGATTGGGTCACCAAGCGGCTGCACTGCGAGTTCAATGCGATGGAGACCATCGAGGATGTGCAGTGGCTGCATGTGCCCACCATGTATGCCGTGGCGCAGAAGAGCTGGGTGTACATTTATGACAAGAAGGGCACCGAGCTGCACTGCGTCAAGCGGCTGTCGCGGGTGAACCGACTGGATTTCCTGCCCTACCACTTCCTCCTGGCCGCCGGCAACTCAGCTGGCTATGCCTCCTGGCTGGATGTCTCCATCGGCGAGCTGGTCGGCAACTTCAACACCGGAATGGGCGAAATTCGCAAGCTGTGCCACAATCCTAGCAATGGTGTCCTCTGCATCGGCGGCGGGCGCGGCGTCGTCTCCATGTGGTCGCCCAAAGTCCGTGAGCCGCTGGCCAAGCTGTTGTGCCACTCCACATCCATAACTGCACTGACGGTGGACCCCAAGGGCCAGTATCTGGTCACCGCAGGCCTGGAGCGCTCCGTTAAGGTGTGGGACGTTCGGATGCTGGTGGAGAACCAGCCGCTAACTCACTTCCAGCTGCGCCTGCCCGCCAACGAGCTGGACGTGTCGCAGCGCGGCATGCTGGCCCTGTCCCAGGGCACCTACCTGGAGACATATGCCGATATATTGTCGGGTGGCGGCACCGGTGACAGCAATATTCTACCCTATCTCCGCCAGCGCTGCGATAGCTTCGTCAATGGTGTTCGCTTCTGCCCGTACGAGGATGTGCTCGGCGTGGCCACCGCCAATGGTTTCCAATCGCTATTAGTGCCCGGCTCTGGGGAGCCCAACTTCGATGCCATGGAGGATAATCCGTACGAGACGTCAAAGCAGCGCCGCGAGCATGAGGTGCATGCGCTGCTCGAGAAGATCCCGCCCGAGCTGATCACATTGAACCCGCACGAGATCACGGGGGTGGATACGCCCACGCTGCAGGAGAAGATTGATGCCAAGCGAAAGCTCTTCCATGTCAAGGCGCCGCGCATCGATATGAAGGTGCGCCACAAGATGAAGGGACGCGGCGGTTCCGCCAAGGCGGCGCGCAACAAGCAAATTGTCAAGGATGCCAAGCGCAAGGTGAGTTGCTACCAAATTGCTTCTCTTAGAGGTGATTCTAATGAGTCCTTTTGCTTGCGTACCCCCAGGAATTTATTGCCGAGGTGCGCCAGGCCAAGGCGAGCGTGTTCAAGGAGCATGGCGTGAAGCAGAACCAGCCGAAGGCCAAGGCACAGCGCTCAGTGCTGGATCGATTTAAACCAAGGACAAAGAAGCGCCAGGCCTGAGCATGGACAGCAGATGCACATAATGTACACATTAAACTAATATATAATTTTTCCGGAATTAGCCTTAGTTTATACTTTATAGTTCAACAAGTTCTCACAACTTAAAAACTAATGATCCCTAACTTAGTTTTGTTTTTCCGGGTTGTCCTAGTCATAGGCCAACACCGCCTTTAGGTATACGGCAATCCGTTGACTCTCCGCCTGATTTTCCAGCTCCCTGATAGCCCGCTCCAGCTGACCCTCCTTATCCAACGACCGAGCGTAGTAGAAGAGATTTAAGATGCGCTTCTGACTCTCGAAGCGATCAGTCGTGTCATTGTCGCCCGTAA
Source organism: Drosophila bunnanda (assembly GCA_035046265.1). Taxonomy (NCBI): domain Eukaryota; kingdom Metazoa; phylum Arthropoda; class Insecta; order Diptera; family Drosophilidae; genus Drosophila; species Drosophila bunnanda. The sequence continues at coordinate 131,057 of JAWNOB010000013.1, read as the reverse complement.
CATGCAGATGTGGCAGATGACTGATCACCTGGCCAGCGGACTGAATCAAAGCCTCCATAAAGACAACGTTTAGCTGACGACAGAGCGTGGCCATGGCCAGCAGAGTGCCCTCACCAACAGTGGGCTTGAGCAGCAACAAGGGCAGATAGCTGAGGAAGGCGGCGAATCTTGGTGCGCCGCCGTAGCAGACGTACAAATCCGAACTCTGGACGATCTCGCACAGCAGGCTCAGCACCCGGGTGGCCACGCCCTCGCGAGTGGTAAATCGCTGGCTCACATAAGCCTCTATCGAGGCACTCAACAGACTGGTCAGGGGTTCCGCTGCAATGTCAAGCAGGAACTTGGCATTGTCCAGGACCAGGGCACGCAACGATACCACCAGCAGCAGCTGTTGTTCCGGTGGCAGGGTACTCAAACGCTCCAGGCTCTGCTGCACGTAGGAGGCGAGGTGGCTAAACAGCTGGGAGTGCTTTTCCCTGGGTTGCGGCAGGAACTGGCAGGTCAGCTGGACGATGGTCAGGTTCTGCGGCAGGCATAGCTCACCGCCATCCGCCGGTCCCTTGTCCTTGGACTTGGCAGCCTTCTTGCCGGCGGCGGGAATCTGCTGGTAGGGAAACCGGCTGCCATCCTTGGCCAGGAAATTGAGCAGGAACTTTTGCGCGTATTGCGTCCGCATCCAAGTGCTCAATTCACGTGTGTTATGCGTGGCCTCGTGCTGGTGGATCAGCGTCCAGAGCAAGCTCATCAGACCCACCACCACGTGCAGACTGGCCGCTGCATCCTGGGCGAGCAGTGGCTGTTGCGGCTGCGGTCGCACCTCCAGCCAGTTGTCCTGGAGCAGTGGCATTAGCTGCTCCACGTATACCTGCAGTTGGCTGCCATCGGCACTCAGCTTTGACTCGTTGAGAATGGCGTGCAGGTCGCGGTTATCCTGGTTAAAGGGGCAAAGGACATTGTAGTACTGGGGCCGCATCTCTTCGAAGTGAACGACGCGGACTGGGGCTATGGTCTTGGAGCTCTTGTGCTGCACCAGGGTGCCGAGGATCTGCTGGAGACGGATCAGTACTTTTGTGCGCCACTTGACCGTCGTCTGCTTGCCCTGGCCCAGATTGAGCGTCAGCGTGCGGTTAGAACGCTCGTTGTCGTGCCGTGATCGGGAGATCATGTCGATGAAGTTGCCGATAACTACGCTGGCATTCCGCTCCGCCAACAGCTCGGGCGGCACACGAACCAGGAGCACGTCTAGCATCTGCAGCGAATCCTCCTGGATGGCGGGCAGGACATGGGTCATCGCGCAGCGCAGATACGTGGAAATAACGTGGAAGAACGGCGCCACAGCCGAGGGCTGCAGGGCCTCCAGCAGGACGTCGAGTGTCTTGAACGATTCCTGGCGCGCCGACTGCTCCATGTCCAAGGCACCAGCCGCAATGCCCTGGAACAGGGCGTTCAGATGGCCAATCAAATGTTCCGCATTGCCGGCCTTTACGGAGTCCCGAATATTGCGCAGCGCATCTGTGCGAAACTTAACACTGTGGTGCTTCAGACGCGACAGCGTCTCCTTCAGATTGAACTGCCGCTGGCCCGTCTCCGTGTAGGAGGATTCCTTCAGCTGCTCCTGGATCTGGATCTTGCGCACCTTGAAGTCCGTCTTCGTCACGTTGAGGCCCTTGGGCAGTTTGGCTCCCTTCAGCTTCACCTTGGCCTTCTCCGCCCGCAGGTTCTTCTTGTGGTGGCCGCCCATTCCTAGTCGGAATTTGGAATTTGAAATGGAAAAACAACGGAAAAGCAAGATCACAAATTTAAACACAAAACATGTGCGCTCTCTTCTTCTTGCACTTAGAGTGCTGCCAGACCAATTGTTGTTCGTATAAAATGGAAACGAATGAAATTGAATATAGGACTACAGATCATTAAATACAGTTTCTTAATTGCATTAAATATAAAGCATTGAGTTATTTAAAAGAAGAATAACGAAAACAATTAAATTATTATTATCTGTTCGCCCGTGGTGCCGCCAGATTTCTCACAGCTTATATTTTACGGCCGCCATGGCACGGTCACACTGACGCACACAAAACTCGCTGCGCGAAAAACATTGCAAATATTTAATGCAAATTCGGCGCCCTTTTGCTCTTTCCGAGCAGATTACAAAGAAATAATCGGCGGTCAGCAGCCAGCACTTCTCCATGCGGCTCCTCAAGCCGGGCTGGGTGCATCATGATGGTGAGTTGAAGCCGTTACCCGGTTAAACCGGCATAAATCCATCCCGCCTTTGGCCAGGAAACGTGTGTTTACCCGCCCCGATCATGTTTTTGTGCTTTTCTTTCCGGCAGACAAACAGATATTCTCGGTGGATATCCATCAGGATTGCACGAAATTCGCCACAGGTGGTCAGGGCAGCGACTGTGGTCGGGTTGTCATATGGAACATGCTGCCGGTTCTCTCGGAGAAGGCCGAGCTGGACCCGGACGTACCGAAGATGTTGTGCCAAATGGACCAGCACCTGGCCTGTGTCAACTGTGTGCGCTGGTCGCAGAATGGCCAGAACCTGGCCTCCGGCTCGGACGACAAGCTGATAATGATTTGGCGCAAAAGTACCGGCTCCAGCGGTGTCTTCGGCTCCGGCGGAATGCAGAAAAATCACGAGTCCTGGAAGTGCTTTTATACGCTGCGCGGCCATGACGGCGATGTCCTAGATTTGGCCTGGTCTCCGAATGACGCCTATTTGGCTAGCTGCGGCATCGACAACACAGTGATCATCTGGGACGCCCAGGCGTTCCCGCATTCGGTAGCCACGCTCAAAGATCACACCGGCCTGGTAAAGGGTGTTTCCTGGGACCCAGTTGGCAGGTATCTGGCCTCACAGTCGGACGATCGCAGCATAAAAATTTGGAATACAATGGACTGGTCTGTGACATACTCCATAACCGAGCCGTTCGAGGAGTGTGGCGGCACCACGCACTTTCTGCGACTGTCGTGGTCACCGGACGGCCAGTACCTGGTCTCGGCGCACGCCATGAACGCCGGCGTGCCCACGGCACAGATCGTAGAGCGCGTGGGATGGAAAACCGATACGGACTTTGTGGGACATCTCAAGGCGGTGACTTGTGTGCGCTTCCACAGTTCGATTATGCAGCGACCGGCGGCCGGCGGCAGTCCCAGCAAACCGTTGCAGTACTGCGTCCTGGCGGTGGGTTCGCGCGATCGCTCATTATCAGTCTGGATGACAGCGCTGCAGCGGCCCATGATCGTCATTCATGAACTGTTCGACGACAGCATCCTGGACCTGTCCTGGGGCCCCAAGGAGTGCCTGCTCATGGCCTGCAGCGGCGATGGCACCATTGCCTGCCTGCAGTTCGCCGAGGAGGAGCTGGGTAAGGCCATTACGGACACAGATAAGCATACCATCTTCCAGAAAATGTATGGCCAGGCATATGGCACTGGCTTGAGTCGCCACATGGCCATGGATCATCCGAAGCGACTGCTCCAGCCGCTGGGCGCTGGACCGCCGCTGCTGGAGGCCCGACCCGTCAAGTTCCCGCTGAGCAACGAGTCCAACCAGCGACCTATTAGCAAGCAGACAGAAACTAGGACCAAGGACGGCAAGCGGCGGATAACCCCCATGTTCATACCCCTCCACGAGGACGGACCGACGCCGATTGCCAGCAGTATGGTGTCCTCTGCCGCAAATATCACTTCCAGTTCGGTGCCCTGTGGCGCCAGCATTGTGTCCGCGGTGCCCACGGAGGCCGCTGCTACGCCCCGGATGCCCGAGCCATTGGTCAGCAAGGTGGACCAGGGCCGTCTCGATTCCAGGCTCAAGACAATGCCCACCTCCCAGCGTCGACAGTCGGTGCCTTTCGATCCTGGCCAATCTGGGGGTGATCGGCCGCGATCGCCGCGGGTGGAAGACCACCAGAGCAGCACATCGGCTGTGCCAAATCTCAACGTTACGGCCACCGGACGCAGTGAGTTCGTGAAGGCTGCCCTCGACTATCGCCTGCATGTCCAGAATGGTCATTTGAAGACAAATCACGGCATGCTGGCCAAGGTGACTGCCTCCGATTCGAAGGAAATGCTCTGGGAGTTCTACGTTGGATCGCCGGTGGTGAATCTGAATCTATGTGAGAAATACGCCATGCTGTGCTCCCTGGACGGGAGCATGCGACTGATTTCCATGGAGACAGGCTGCCCGGTGTTTCCAGCGATTTCCCTAACCAGTTCTGCCGTGCATTGCGCCTTTGTGAGTTCAGTGGAGTCCCTAGCTAGGGAAATAAACTAAAAACGCTTTGATTTCCGTGTTACAGAGTCCAGACAACAGTCTGGTCGGCGTGTTGACCGAGTGTGGATTGCTGCGCATCTGGGACATCGCAAGGCGGGTCATTAGCCTGGCTGCTGGCTGCTCGGAGCTATTGAACAAGCACGGCTCGGCTGTCCATTTTGCTGTGACGGATCAAGGAATGCCGCTAATCGGCTTTCCCAGCGGCAACTCGTACTCCTATTCGACCAGCCTGCAATCGTGGCTGGTGCTGGCCACCAAGGATGCCATTATGTATTACGGCATCCGTGGAACGCTGCCGCGGGACATGGATCAGATGGCGGAAAGGTTTCCTCTGCTGAGCATGCAGGCCAGCAGTCAAAATTACTTTTGCTTCACCGGTAGCATGGAGCTGTAAGTAACACGGGTTGTCCTTTAATTTCATAAAGTAATAATCCACCTTGCAGGAGGAACTCAGAGGCCTGGCAGCAGAGCGCCAAGATTCGGTTTATTGAGAACCAGATCAAGCTTTGCGAAACCCTTCAGTCCTTGGACGAACTGAAGCACTGGCACAAGATGCTCACCTTTCAGCTGGCCACGTACGGCTCCGAGAAGAGGATGCGCCTGTTCCTGGACGATTTGCTCAGCCGCCCGGAGCCGGGTATTCCGCAGGTATGACGCTGCCTCTCTTTCTTTTCTACTTTGCTTATATTGCCATCTCGCTCTAGGTTGTGCCCAAGCTCGAGCTAATGCAGTGTGTGCTGGATACCCTGAAGCCGCACTCCGAGTGGCAGCGCATGTACTCCGAGTATCTGGAATTGCTAGAGGAGTGCAAGGAGGAGAACAGCAACAGCAGCAAGGAGATCTTTGCAACACCGGCCCCACCACTGCCCAAAGCTGGGACATCGCCAGCAGGTTCCCTTTCGGACGGTGGACCATCGCCCAATGGCGACGATGGGGCAGCGGCAGCGACGGCAAGGGAATCACCGCCGGCCCTACCCACAGTCACCAGCACGAGCACAAGCACCACAACGACAACCACCACTGCCGCCAGTAGTTCTTCATCCTCAGGGTCAGCGTCAGGGTCATCCTCTTCCGGCTCATCCTCATCATCATCGTCCTCCTCGTCATCGCTGTCGGTGCCCCCGCCGGCTCCTAGTCTATCGCCGGAAATCCAAGTCCTGGACTCGCCCACCGTCTGCATAGACGACGATCTGTACTCGGCCTCTTCGTCGCTACCTCCGTTGGACACGTTTCCGCCACCAGTCTCGCCCTCGTCCACATCCGGCGGAGCCACATCCACATCTCCGCCAGCAGTAGTACCAGCAGCTGTATCAGCCGCAGCAGTTTCCAGTTCCAAAGCCGTTACAACGGATCAGACATGAGACGAAAGACTATACTACCTACCCCAGCCACTCATTAATTCGTTGTTCCCTCTCCCCTAAGCTATAAGCATAATCTGTACTGTAAAAAGTTTTGTACCAATTTAAAAATATTTAAATTGGGAACCGCCGCTTTTCCTTTCCAACAAGAACCCCTCTTTCACAACAATCCACATCAGTTGATATTTGTATTTCATTAAAGTGTAAAGCATTAAATGATAGAAAAAATTGTGTATGAAAAATGTTTACTTGCGATTTATTTAAATCGACTTGTTTTCGATCAAAATTGAATCGAATCGAATTGAAAGATCTCTGAAATCGAGAGTCTAGAACATATCTTCCCGATTTAGATTTGTACTCTATTTATTCTGCACTATAATCGAACGTTACACTAGCGTAACAGCGAATATATACTATAATATTATAATCGGTCGCGACAACAAATGGATTGTGCGCCAACAAAGCCGTACATATGTAAATATGTACGTGTATATGTAAAGGTATATAATATCCGATTAGCTCGGCCATAGAACTTTATGTAGACTTTAAACAATATAATTACGATTTGCGCATATACGCCGAAGAGGGACTGCTTTAACCGAAAAAAGGATAAACGAAGATCACCCGACGACGGTGGCGGTAGCCGCAACCGCCGTCGCCTCTGGCTATTGGGCAGCATAGTGTGGACCCGGCGTTGGAACGCTCTTCAGCGGCGAATCGAACTCTATTGGTGGTGCCTCGATAACCGGTGTCTCCGCTGCCCCGGTGCCAATACGCTCCTGCAGCGTCTCGTACAGCTTGTGGATGTGCTCATTGTGAGCCGTCGTTGGCTGCATGGCCTTCATCAGGGTAGCTAGCCGTCCAGCCGGCATCTTGTTGTGCACATACCACAGTAGCTTTAGCATGTGCCTGGAGGTCACGTTCTCGCGCGTCAGTCCGGCAAAGATGAACTCGTCGAAGAGGGTCGTACAGAAGTCCTCCGTGGCGAACTCTTCGCTCATTGGGATGAGCAGGGCGATCTGCAGGGAAGAGAGTTATGTTTTATTACACAAGCAGAAGGAATTTAAAAGGAAATCTTAATGAAGAAGTAAACAGTTCTAAATGAATACTATGCGCTTACCAGTGAGTGCAAGAAGGGGTCCTCATAAGCTCGATCGTCCTTGCAGGCTGAAAGTATGGCCAGGACGCGCAGCACACCGACACGATCCTTGAACCGTGCCGTGTGCAGCGTATAGTACATGGCCAGAATACTGGCCACAGAGCTCTCCTGTATGTACGCCTCTACGGCGTCCGGCGCTGGGCCCGAGTGTTCAATGGTTGTTAACGCGGACTCGCGCTCGTCTGGCGGCAGCTTGGCGTGGAGGTTGCGACACTGGTCGTCCACCATCAGCGACATAAGGGCAGGCAGGAACTTGGTGACGACCTGGCAGTCCAGCTTCGGCTCCTTGAAGTCCTGGGAGTCAATCATCACCCAGGCGCTGAGGCCCAAGGCCAGCATTCTCAGCAGCAGGATAAGAATCTGATTGTCGCGCGGCATGCCCTCGTTATTGATCAGATGGTGCAGTATCTTGATGGCCGAGGTCGCCAGAAAATTGATGGCGTACGGATCGCACAGCGTCATGGAGAGATCACCTAGGACCTGCTCCTGGCCACGTTTGATATTGTCAAGGAAGCCCTGCAGCTCGCGCGAACGCTTAATGTCCACGTTCTTCTCGCGAATGCAGGCGTCCAGGCACCATGTGAATTTGTGGCAGGGATCTATCGAGATAATCTCCTGCACCTCTAAATCATGTAAGGCCATGAGCAGCTCCGCGCGCAGGGTGCAGTAGTGGACGTTGCGGGTTCGCAGAAATAGCGTGCGCAGGAACTGCAGCACCATGTCGTAAAGCTTCACGCTGGTCCCGATCATGTTGGCCAGCTTCTGCACCACCTCGCCCTGCCGCCGCACCTTGGGCGTGGGCTGGAAGAACAGATTGTTGAGGTTGGTGTGGTCGAACAGGATGTGCTCCTTCTCGCGGATATACTGCGACAGCAACGGCGACACTTCGTCACCGAACAGCGACTGGTTGTCGCGCCAGATCTGACGCTTCACCTCCGTGTCCGTGTCTGCGTACAGCTCCCGGTCACGAACAAGGATCTTGAGGTACTTGTCGTCTATGTGCTGTGTGTTGCGCAAAATGGCCATTACCACCGGGCGCAGCGACTTGACCCGCACCACGGGGAAGCTCTTCACCAGCAGCTCCTTCAGCTTCTTGTCCCTCTCACGCGGCTCTTTCTGGCCCATCTCGTTTATGTGCGCTATCAGCTTGTCCCGCAGCTCTTCCATCAGCGAAGTGTGGAAGTCCAACCGGCGCACGCCGTGCAGGTCCAGCAGAGGCAACATTGGTCGCAGCGAAGGCAGCAGCACGCCGTTCTCCAGCTGCAGGTGTGCGTGACAACAGGAGAAGAGTTAGGTGGACTCAACAAACACAACACACACACTTTTGGCGCCCATTTCTGCAACGTAAACAAACCTGGAAACTCTCAATGGCTTTCAGCGGATCCGTGCAGGAGGTAAGGGCCTCGCGCAGATAAGCCTGACCCGGTATGTTGACGTCCTCCAGCCCGGTTCCATTGTTTTTCGCCGGTGTGCTCATTTTTTTCATAAAACCATATACAATTCGTTCCGTCGGCTTTTTGCGTTAGATATGAGAGTTCATTGCATCGATTAATCGATATTTTTAGTACAGTTTTAATAGTTTTGTATTCGATGGTGTCCGTGGCAAACTTTTGCATTTTCTTCATTATTTTAAATATATATACTTTATAATCTAAACTCTACGATCATCAAAGTTTTTCTAGCTCTAGTTTTCGGAACAATTACGATTTTGTTGCGAATTGAAAACTGTTGTGATTATATCGATACCAAATACAAAACCGATTTACTTTGGTATTTTTTGATGCACTCCTATTGCGGTCACACTGCGGCATTCCTCAAAAAAGCAACATCATTGCCTGGCATAGAAGCACAAATTCAACCAAATATCAGCTTTTACCTTGCTTGTTAGTTGAAATAAAAGATGTCCTCACGCTACGATCGTGCTGTTACCATCTTCTCCCCTGATGGCCACCTTCTGCAGGTGGAGTACGCTCAGGAAGCCGTCCGCAAAGGCTCAACAGCGGTAAGACCCGGTTTCGCAAACGCGATTTGCTTTCCGAACAAAATGTAACAAAGTTTGATCTGTCGCACAGGTCGGCGTTCGCGGTGCCAACTGCGTGGTGCTGGGTGTCGAGAAGAAGTCTGTTGCCAAGCTGCAAGAGGATCGCACTGTGCGCAAGATCTGCATGTTGGACCACCACGTTGTGATGGCCTTTGCCGGCTTGACGGCCGACGCTCGCATCCTGATCAATCGTGCACAGGTCGAATGCCAGAGCCACCGCTTGAATGTCGAGGATCCAGTGACCCTCGAGTACATCACCAGGTAGGGAAGGCATCAGCCGTTGACCATTAGCAACTGCCTCCACTGGGTTGGTTCTTGTTTTTCAGATATATCGCCCAGCTTAAACAGAAGTACACGCAGAGCAATGGCCGTCGTCCTTTCGGCATCTCCTGCCTCATCGGCGGCTTCGATTCAGATGGCTCTCCACACCTGTTCCAGACTGAGCCATCTGGCATTTTCTACGAGTACAAGGCCAACGCCACTGGCCGCTCTGCCAAGACTGTACGTGAGTTCTTCGAGAAGGCCTACCGTGAGGAGGAGGTGAGCTCAGAGCGCGGAGCCGTCAAGCTGGCCATACGCGCTCTCCTCGAAGTTGCCCAGTCGGGACAGAACAACTTGGAGGTAGCCATCATGGAGAATGGCAAGCCACTCAAAATGCTGGACAGCAAAGTGATTGCGGATTATGTGAAGATCATCGAGAAGGAGAAGGAGGAGGAGCTCGAGAAGAAAAAGCAGAAGAAGTAACAAAGCTTCTATGGTAGCCCACGGTTTGAAATGTTTTCCAAGTCGAGCACGTTGCAAATTGCGTCCGTTCTCTTCAATCAATTTCCTTTCGCCTGTGCACCGTCTACAAAGCTCGCTTTCCGATGCTAGAGTTTGTAGACGGCAAATGGCTTGGAAAACTCTTCAAATTCATGTTTCGGTAATCCGAAAGTGCATTTTCTTAAATTTATAATTTTTTATTCTTCGGAATGTTGTAAAATGGTTCGAAACTATTTGATTTGTATAAAATACATACATAGTCAACCACTACACATAATATACTTTGTACTGACCTATGGAAGGTATATCACATATTTGGTTATAGGGGAACCTTTTGTTTAAATGTTTATCTTTGGGAAAACGACATATTTGTTCCACTAGTGTGAAAAGTATCCGTAATAGTTAATTAAAACGTTTACTAAGTGCTTTGTCATGACTTATTTCCCAGAAGCTATTATAAAGCTCTGGTAAAAGTAAATCAGTAAGTCAGGGTCAAGGCAAGGCCTCCATCTGCCCGGTAAATTAAAAAAAATAAGAACTATTAATTATTAATAATTAATTTATTTTATATCTGTTAATATGTTAGCAATTTTTAAATTTTCGTATTAGTCACCAGTTCGAGGTTCCGTTAGAACCAGTGGTATTTATTCAACTTTAACAATTAGTTCTGTATCCTGCTTTTCATTGGAATATTTAGTAATCTGACTGTTAAATAATAGACACGTGATGACCGACAAGGATATCTACGGCCTATTTTCCAGTTCAGTTGTTCAGTTAAAGTTCTAATTGCTCGGCAAATTCCAATTTTAAACGTAAATTGGTAAAATACCGCTACAGCAAAACTTTCAGTATATTTCGAACGGAATTTGGCGTCTTTTAGTGCGTTCACCGCTGCGCCGTCTGGTATATTCAAACGCGACAGGTACGGCCACATCGGTCGGGAGCTGTGAGTCGAAACCGCAAACGCAAACGCGAACGAAAACGGAATATTAGCACATCACTTCACATCACGTCGCCGTCGCTCTACTTGCCCAAGTCAAAAAACCGAAACTGAAAGCGAACCGCTTACACATCGCCCGCTGCGCTGTCCATTCTCTGTCTTCTGTGCGCCAAATCCAGCGGGCCAAAATCAATAATCTGGTTGTGTGGTTTTCGCGGCTTTTTTTTTGTGTTTTCTTTCAAAAACAATCAATACCCGAAGGTAACGTGTGTAGACAAATAATAATTCACTTCAGTGTGCGTTTGCGTTCGTTGACGCTTGACATATTGGTACACATTTTATTTTATTTTTTTTTTTTACCTTAAACCCCTCTTGTTTGCCGTTTACAAATTGCATGCGAGCCCCCGAGTCGAAATCGAATTCGAAATCGAATCACAAACGTAATCGGAATCCTTCCAGCATCCAAGCAGTGTACATGGGGTCATGTGGGCGGTAGGCGGGCATGGGAAAGGGGGAGGGGGAGTCGGCTACCTAACCCAGAATGCACCAAAAACAATGAGCATGCACCACACACACGCACACACATACGCACACGCAGCCAAATCCATCCGCCTGTATATGTGTAAACTCTAAACTGATTTCGGCCCAGCCGCTCTCGCTAAATATAAAGGAGGAGGCGAAAAAAATGAGACACGCCAATGCTAATACCAAAACAAACGCGAACACGAGTGTCGCGTGTCCCCGGAGCTCCTTCTCTCCATCACTTCCACCGAAACTCCGATCGCGCACCGCCCCCTCGCACACATGCATATGTACATAATACTTGCCGTAGGTACATAGTACACAGGTACACCTTTCCGCAGCACATGATTCAGGCGCAGTGTGCTTATAAGTTTAGCATTTACCGCCCCATTTATTTGCCGCGGCCACAGCCATCTGTATCCGTAGACGATCTTATCTGGCCCTTATTGACTTGTATGTACTTCGATCGTGTCCTATCTGTCGGTTGTCTGCTCACCTTAATTGCTACCTAACACCATACGTCGCCCACCGATTCCGATTTTTAACCATCGTACCAGGTACAGGTACGTGTACATACGTGTACTTTCGCCTAGCCGCCAGTGTGCGTGCGTGCGCTCATTCCTCACACATTAATGCCGCCACCAATTTGGCAATATCTCGCGGCCTCCCTTCGCGGCCTGCCTTATTACCTGACCTAGACAACCCCCCAATTGGCTATCATTAATGCAGTATATATTATTCCCCTTCTCCCGGTTGAGATTTAGTTAGGGATATGCGGAAGGATCAATACAAATGAAAGTGGAGCAAAGCTACAGTGGCGGGCTGAACTATGACTCTGGTTATTTGCATTCCATTTCAAGGATTAAGCTCTCAAGTTTATAATGAAAAATTTCGCCTTTTTTATATAAATTATTATAATTATTCTAGGGTAGTTTTGAAAATGGTATTAGTATGATTATTATTCGGTTAAAAACAAAGCCTAGGCATTTTGTAAAACAACAAAGGACCGTGAACATGTTTTTGTCCTTATTAAAACGTATTTTTGAAGGCCTTAAACTTCTATAATTATTCTATTTATGTTTGTCCTCATATATCATATTTTGTGCACGTTATTAAACATCTATTAACCTTGCCTAGTTTGAAATTTAATTAATTTAATTACCAAGATCAGTGAACCTTAACTCACCATTATATTTTAACGACCTTTTTTATACTTCACAATTATTTGTAATTAAATGCAATTAAAATAACGCCATTATTAAAACTATGAGATTTTCCCTTAGCTAATTGGGACTTGAATTATTTAAATATAATATAATAATTACACTAAAATTAAATATTCAAATTATTGGGAACGACTTAAGATGCAGATTTTAGAAAGGCCTTCAAATTATAGTAATAATTCAGAGCTTTTAATTAGTAGAGCCCCAAAAAAATATATAAACAATATCCAAGTTGTTTTTAAGCCATAGTTGAGCCTCAAGTGAATAGAAAACAGGTACATAATAATATTTAGGCTGTTCTGGACAGGTCCCAGCTTGCACTCAATGGGCGTAGACTTTTGGAGCTTGTACTTTGTATCCACAACTGCACATGACACGCTAGATCCACTGGCAGGGTGTGGTCCTGTCCCCGTTCCCATACCTCCCACCTATATCTATATCTAACTCATTCCAATCTGAACCTCGTGTCCTCGTGCCTGCTGCTGCTGGTGCTGCTCGGCAAGGACTCGGGTCCTGCTCGGCATACAACAATGAAGAGGTGGTGGGTCTTGGGCTTATGTTTCGGTTTTTGGGTTTTGGGTTTTGGGTTTTGAGCTGTGGGCTTAGTTCTTAACGCTACTTACTGTTTATACTTGCTGTTGTTAATCGTTGTTACATGTGTTTGACCCGGCCTGACACTTTCGTATTTCACATATATATAATACAATAGAATGGGCACAGAAACCAAGAGCAACAGTTACACAGGACAGATTTCAACAAGTGGCGGCAACCCCAAAGTGATGAAAGATTCTTTATCCTTAGTTCGTCAGACGGTCAATCAGCAATCGCAATCGCAATCGCAATCGCAATCAAACCAGGTCCAGAACCAATTGAATTCTAACTCTAATTCGTATCAGAACGAAAGCGAAAACGAGAACGAGCCCGAACTGATTAAGCGTGATACTCGACCAAAACAGCAGGAGGATATATCCAGAAAAGAGGCGATTGTTCCCTTTGTTCCCATATTTGTTGAGGAGGCCCACGTGATACAAGGGGCCAAGGAATTGTTGAAGGTTATTCGACCGACCTGGGACCTCAGCCACGTTGAGTTTAAGGTAAAGTAAAGCCCAACCATCGTAAAATAAATCCCCATCCTTACCACTCTATCCCCACCCTTTTCATTACACAATTCCCATTACAAAATAATTTGAAAACAAAAACCAAACAAAAAAAAAACATCAATGTCAATATGTCATGTATTCTCTACTCCATCAGATCAGGGTAGATCGCAGATCGCAGATCGTTATCCGTTGTTAACCGGACCAAGTGATGATGATGATAATGATGATGTATGTTTCCCTATTCCCTATTTATTAAGATCACTAACTGGTGTGCGGAAAGGGGGAAGATATTGTTACTCTCTTAGATGCTAACACACAGTTTTTTTTTTATTGGAACGGGTTTATATTGCACAACCAACTCTACTCTGCTCTACCTTCCAATAGTAATTATATATATATACATATATACACCGCGTTTGCTGCTAACTGCTGCTGCTGTCGCCGCCGCCTGCTGCTGCCTTGAAATTTGTAAATAGACTTTATAATTTCACTGTGCGAGCCATGGGATTGTTATTTCAAATTAACATTATTTGCGCTATGGCCGTTCGAGAGCTACAAGTTCTGGGCTAGGCTAGACCCGAGACGCAGTAAAAACCAGTTTGCTAATCTAGCCTTCGAGTGGGGTGGAAACAGCGATGATGGTTCCCTACGGATACCTCCATTTTGGGGATCTTGCTAGGGCCTGCGTGCTGATTAATCTTACAGATTACAATCCTTATATACCATACTATGATGAAACAGGTGTCACTGACTCGACTCGAGTGGGTTGTCAGTTATTTATTTTGTGGATCAAACAGACACATTGATTCCAGGCTTCGCGCGTTGTTTTTCCTTTACCATTTTTTTTTTTTTTTATTTTTTTAAGGGGCGCGATTGCGTGTGGCCCGATTTGATAACAGACGTATGATGATTGTGGTACCAAGTGTCCGTCCACAGCCATAGCTGAAGCTGCTCCAATCATATTTCCATCAAACCGGGCCGTTCTCCGTCCGCCGCCTTATCGTAGCCAACTCGGTATGCCTTGACCCCGCACAATCCGTGTAGATTTGAGTGTGTATAAAGTCTAATGGGGGGTGCGCGCGCGGTGTGTACATAAATTACTTATCAGCAAACAGTTGGATTCCGCCACGGCTAGGACAGGCGGAAAAGTTCCGTGCTTAAGAAGTTGAGCCTGTGTCGCATTTAAAGCCATCTAAAGTTGATAAAGTGCGATAAATGTTTTATGAATAAATTACAAAAGCGGTTCACAATCTAACGAAATAATGTACAGGCAATAATATTGCCAAATAGGGTAGGAATAACAATTCCTAATTGGCCTTGTCCTGAAATGTATTCAGCAATAGGAAAATCAACTGATTTCTGTGGCGATTAGCATTCACTATTGATTTAACAAAGTATAAGTTTGCTTTTTGATGACTCACAGATCCTATATCTTTTCTTATCCCATGCTTCTCTGATAATATAATCAGTCTATCTGTGTTATACAAATATACGTGTCTTTTCCACCATGGAAGTTATGACCATTTAAGTCCCATGACTTGGATCAAACAATCATTTCATTATTCTTCATATGACTAGGATATAGAAAGATAGATAGATTCTCTTTCAAAGTAATTTCCTTTTTTGGTTTGGGTTAAAGAACAAACAATAACATCACACAATTATTATACTAAAAGCTTTTTTTCTTAAAAGAATTGAAAGTTTGAAATTACATTAACCAATTCATAAATTAAGCATTAACCCTAGTTTATAAGTTAAGACTAACCCAGTAATTCAAGGATACATATTTGGAAAGAAACTCTACATAGAGAGTCTCAACTCATTAGCGTTTGCCTTAATTTCCTATAATCGGTATATGCTTATAAGCAAATTAAATTGATACACTTCGGACCCTATATAAAAACTAGCGATTCAGGCACTTTCAATAAGTATTTTCCTATCTAATACCAGGCTGTTTGTTGTGTTGACAACAATGCAAAAAAATTGTTCTATATAAGCAATACAAGTATCAATATGACAGGGTTTCGTCTTTAACGAAACGCTTGGCACGCAAATAGCTAATGTCAAAAAGTTTATCACCGCAATTACTACACATGTACTTCGAGTGTTGTGTGTACGTTGTTGTTAACCTCCTCCATGTGCTGGCCGGTGGTAAAAACACAAATATATATAGGCAGACATATGAGTAGCAGAATGGTGTTGTCGATAAGGAAGAGGTTGCCATAAGCCTTTTATTTTGTAGCTTTTGTGAATGGTTCCGGCTTAAGAACACACATTCGTGCGAAGCAAAATCACTAAACGACAGGTAATATATCAAGAATAAGATGCGTAACTCCCCTATGCAACGAATGAATTTCTTACAGTGATATAATAAGAATTCACTTAGAAGGACATACTTAATCTATGCAGGCAAACCGATCTAGGAGGCTTGAGAATATTTAAGCACCAGATACGCATAGTATCTCTTTCTGGATTTCAATCGTATAGAATCTGATGAAAATAGTATGGAGTTACGCATCTTATTCTTTATAATTGCCTTTGCCTAAACACTCGTAATTATATCTCGTTTGATAATAGTTCGTAATAACTTCAAACTATATAGTACAGTGTATAAGTCACGTTCACGTAGCAGACGCAATTCATTAGCATTTAGTTCTAAACCCATATTCGCTCACTCACCCATAAATATATGTACATAGATTTGTACATATTAGCGATGTCCGCAAAACATCACATAAATGATAACGTTCTTTCTGGGTCTTGCTTATTCTAGAGTTTTACCGATGGCATCACAAACAAGCTGGTCGGATGTTTCCACAAAGAGAGCACCGAATTGAGCCATGAGAATGGTGGCCCGTATCTGCCGATCAAGACGCAGGAGTCCGAGGAGGAGGATACGGTCATTATCAAGAAGGATGATGATGACGATGCGGCGGCTGAAAACGGTGCACCTGTACAGTACTCCGATAACGTAGTGCTGGTCAGGATATATGGCAATAAAACGGACCTACTGATAGATCGCAAGGCTGAGACACAAAACTTTCTTCTACTGCATACTTATGGCCTAGCGCCATCGCTATATGCCACGTTCAAGAACGGTCTCGTCTACGAATACGTACCTGGAACCACCCTAAATACTGACAGTGTGCTCTGTCCAGAGATATGGCCTCTGGTCGCCCGTCGCATGGCCGAGATGCATCGCAAGGTGAAGAAGCACGGGGAGAGCTCGGCGACCAAGCCATTGCCGATGATTTGGAAGAAGACGCAGAGCTTTCTTGATTTAGTACCTGAACGTTTTAGTGATGCTGAAAAACACAAAAGGTAAAAATACGAAGGACAATTTGTACAGATCCACTGATAGATATTTTTCCAAATTGCAGAGTGAAAGGAACGTTTCTACCTATCAGCCGACTGCGCGATGAGTTCAATAAGCTCTACGAATACCTGGAGGCTCTGGACAGTCCAATTGTCTTCTCCCACAACGACCTACTGCTGGGCAATGTCGTCTACACGAAAAGCCTCAATACGGTGAACTTTATTGACTATGAGTATGCCGACTATAACTTTCAGGCATTCGACATTGGCAATCACTTTGCGGAGATGTGCGGCGTGGATGAGGTGGATTATTCCCGCTATCCGAAGCGTGACTTTCAATTAAAGTGGCTGCGCGTCTACCTCGAGAAATACCTTCAACGTAGCTACATTCAGAACGAGGAGGTCGAGCTGCTTTACGTCCAGGTCAACCAGTTTGCACTGGCATCCCATATTTTCTGGACTGTGTGGTCCCTGTTGCAAGCTGAGCATTCCACTATCGATTTCGATTACGTAGGGTGAGTTGAACAGATTTCCACAAATTCAGGATATACATTCTGCTGTAGCAAATATTACTCATATTTTCACAAATATATGTACATATGACTTCAAATAACAAATATTTCCCCCAAAGATAAAGCAAACAATCATGACGAAATAGGAATGCGAACATTGTACGATTAAAGGCTTTAAGATTTCCTCATTGTTATCAAGAAATATGCGTTTATAAATGCTGATAAAGAGAAAGCAGCTCGATTGCAATCTTTAATATTTGATATAAGAGTGTTCCTGTTCTGTCAGCCGCCACTTGAATAAATAATATGTACATACATATGTGTAATGAGAGTACAAACGAATTCAGATCACCTTATACCCATAGACTTACATTACACACTTTCAACCCAATAACTAATAACTTTTTTTATGGTTATCTCTCGTCTCAATTATAGCTATGCATTTCTTCGTTACAATGAGTACTTGGCTCGAAAGGAGGAGTTTTTATCATTGACTGCGGCAAAGAACAATAAGTGATTTCTTTCTCTCTGTGTCTCTCTTTCTCATTGGGGGAACAAAAACTAAAAATATGTGCCCAGTGATATATATGTGTAAACTAAGGCTGGGACGGAGCTTAATGTTATAAATATGTATATATATAACGCGTGTGTGTTTAGAAATCGGAAAGAAATGATATCCGAAAAGGAGTAACTACAAAAGTGTCGTGTTCTGGGGCCAGCCTTAGTGTATGTATATATAATGAATTTGTATATGTTCTTTAATTTGTATAAATTGATATTTTGTAGGCATAAATAAAACAACAACGTATGTACTTTAAACATAAACACTTAATTCAACAATATATGTACATTTTTTAACATGGGGTGGTAGCTTTATTACTTAGAAGAGCTAAAAATAAATAAAATCTACAACCTGGAATCCTGGTTGAGTATTGTCTTGTATTAGCCATGATTTAATTAATGAGCAATGTAAGTCGTTTCTATAAAATTTCCCACCAACTATAGTATAGTTCTCATGAAATGTGATTATTTTAACTGCTTCAATGATTGATCTACGGTTTCGACAGCTGGTTTTCATACTGATTATTTTATTAGACCATAAATATTTAGCTTTTTTACTTATATTTTGTCACTTGACAACCGTTAACGTATAAGTAATATTGTTGAAACCTAAAACCAAACAATAATAAAGCTATGTAACTTCCGGAAGTCGACACTGCTATTAATGATCATCAATATATATGGTTTATAGAGTCGGAAATGACTCTGTTATTGTCTTGCAATCTTTAGACTAAAATGATAATACCTGAAAAGGTATCAGTGCAGTGTTATACATATATGTATATAGTACATATAAATTAATGGATTTTCTTGTTATTTACCCTAACAAATTGACTTGGACTTTATCCAGTGCCCCTTATGCTTGATCAGAAAAGTTTTTAAAAGAATGCTTTAAGAAAATAATGATATTAAGCTAAAAGATAATAAAAATTTCATTTTGAATGGTTTAGTATTTTAAAATTCAAATTTAAAGTAAATAATTTGTTATCGTTTGTTTGTTATGAATTTAATACAAAAAAGCCTTATTTTGATAGTTTTCTACTGTCTAATGTCCATACTTCTTTTATTTTGCCCTTTAATCTTATTTTCTTTATCTATTTTTTATTATAAGTGATTTAAAAAAATTAAAAACGCTTCGAAAACCACAATACCATACAAAAAATCTGTTATTATGTTTGTTTATGTTTTAATTTAATGTTTGCCTATTTTTATAATAACAAAAAACAGAATAATATGTATGAAAGTAAAGTTCTTCAATTCGACCGATAAAAATGGAGTTACAAGGGTTTTATTTGAATTTATTAACCTTTTTACACAAACAAGTCTTTGTAAATTTATGATACGTTCTACAAATATTTTACACCGTTGTTCGATTTCCATCTCCACCAAGTTTTTGGACAATCTAAAAGGAAAATAGAACAGAGAAAAACGTATCTAAATATAGTTGTCAGATCAAACTATTTTATTTTTGTTGCATGGTATAAATAATGATTCTGAAGTATTTAATTTTGCGCCCTTTATGAAAATAGAAAAATTAATCGAATAAAGTAGTGAGTCGACCTCTTTTAAACACGACCCTAACGATTCGATATTTTAGTTGATTGCATTCGATAACTCGCCCGACTCTCACCTCTAGCTGCAGCCAGCTGTCATACCTAAAAGCAAAAGACAAACGTTCGATTTATCAAAATTTTCCCTCGTTCAACGTAAATAATGTCGAGCTACATTGCCAGGAGAGGTCCAGCGGTTTTGTGTGAGTATTTCCGAGGAATAAAGGATACCCCGGACACTTTCATCACTATATCGCTTAACGAGCTGTTGTGCTCCACACTGATTACGTAAATATATAACGCGAATTTTTCCTTCCAACCGCAGCCAACCTGGGACGATGGGCTTACAATCTGTCTGGATTCAATCAGTACGGTAAGGAGCAGAGCACGCGATCGTGTCGGGCGAATTATCCAGTCGTTGGTTATTACAGGTCTCCACCGCGACGACTGCCTGTACGAGAACGAGGACGTGAAGGAGGCCGTTCGCCGCCTGCCCCGCAAGTTGTACGATGAGCGCAACTACCGCATCATGCGCGCCCTGCACCTGTCCATGACCAAGACAATCTTGCCTAAGGAGCAGTGGACCAAGTACGAGGAAGATGTCAAGTACTTGGAACCCTACCTGAACGAGGTGGTCAAGGAGCGCGAGGAACGCGAGGACTGGAACAAGAACCACTAATTGTGCCGCGCCCACTACTCACTTTCTTTGGACTTGTAAATGTTGAAATACATAGCTTAGATTAAAACCAAAATTCGCTATGAAACCGACTTTCCGCTTGGTTGTTTAGGGAACCTGATCCAGTGTTTATTAAGTGGGATTTCTCGTCGTGACAAGTTATGTTTGCTCGAGGGAAGCCCGTGCCGATAGCACAATGGAATGATGATTGTTGATTAACTTAAGTATTAAGCATGCTGCCCGCTTACCTGTTGCATAAATGGTAAATTGAAAAACGATCCTAGAATTGGCACGCGTCCAAGGAAATTTATGGCCACCGGGAAGAAGCCGCTGTAAAAGATGCAATAAGTTATGAGTACATGTTTTTAAGAATTGCAAGGGAAGTAAGGTATAAACATGGTTCTTTTTTGTCTAGGCTACGAAATACCACGTTTAATTTTAAAAATACTTATGTATATTGTCATTTCACTCATATTCAAGGAAAACGGCGTTCCTGGTCTGGCCTTGAGAGGTTTACACGGCTCTATTTCACACAAATCTAACTGGATTGACTAAGCTAATTGGCAACTAATTGTTCCAGTAAGCAAAATGAATTTAGCTCTATCAACTAAAGTAAGTCGAAGTTTCAAGCTGCACGAAAACATCACAGTATAACCTTTCTGTGTGTGCGTGGGAATAAAAAATCTAAAGAACTTAAGTTGCTTTAACTAAACTAAGCTCTGGACTTTGGAAATAGCAATCTAAAGTAGCATAAACTATTTAAAAAGGCATAGTATTTAGTAATGTTAATGATTAAATGCATAAAAAGGCGATAAAATTGCGCGGCAAGTACGTAGTGTCTTAACAATGGCTACTGACAGGGGAAAATGTTCAAAAAAACGTTGCGAACCTGAACAGTGCAAAGAATCCATAGGACTCAATGATCA
This sequence comes from Drosophila bunnanda, assembly GCA_035046265.1. Classification (NCBI taxonomy): domain Eukaryota; kingdom Metazoa; phylum Arthropoda; class Insecta; order Diptera; family Drosophilidae; genus Drosophila; species Drosophila bunnanda. The sequence continues at coordinate 110,130 of JAWNOB010000013.1, read as the reverse complement.
TCCCAATGATGGGAAAGCCCAGCAGAACGAAGACTATTCCTCCAAAGAAGGCTGTCGTGCCCTTGACTTTGTGCCGCTGGAAGAAAAAGCGCAGGGTGCGCTCCACGCCGATCACGCAGCCCAGGCCCGATATGAAAAGGATCTGCGGAAGGAGAGGAGTTAGTTAGTTAGCTCCAATGGCTAGGTGCGAGAGTGCGGCGTTACATACATTGCCAATAGCGAGCAAGCCTGTGTCGAACAGCAGCAGCATGCCGAGGAACAGAAATGAAATGCCGAAGCCAGCCAAGCCGATGCCAATTTCTGTGGAGAGGTTCGAAGTGTGTGCGTGTGGTCAGTGGGCGTCAGCGTGAGCCTCAGTGAGCCTCAGCGTCGTCTTGCCGTAGCGTCAACTTACTTTGTAGATCTGTGATTTCAATCATGATGATTTATTTATTTGGCTTCGAGTAGAAATTCCACGTAAACACCAGCACAATTTTGAAACCCGAACAGCTGATCGACTTTCATTCAAACGTTTCGTGAATATAAACAATCATTGCAGGGCTGCATTGAAAAATAAATACGATGTATCGTCAATTAAAAACATCGGTATCATCGACATTTACATCGCAGTTTTTGCAACTCTATCACCCGCTAGAGCTGGCAAAAACTTGATGTTTTCCATTCTCGTTTTTTCGATGTTTTTACGAATTAAAAATCGATACTATCGATTTTTCACGCCATGCACGTATTTTTTATATTATATTGAATAGACTAAACTAATTAGTTTTTTACTTTTATATTATTAAAGAATACAAAATGAAATAACATGAATGAAAAAGTTCGTTTTAAGAGACCAAATTAATAAATTACAAAAAAAAAAAAAAAAAAACGAAAACATCGATTGTGCAATAATTCGATGTTTTGAAAACAATATGCAAACATCGATAGTCCTCGGATGTTTTGCCAGCACTATCACACGCCATTTTATTAAAAGTGTACTGAACTGACGCTACGAAAATCTCTTTAGGAAATTTGGTGAAAAAGGAGTTTCGCTCCTGCAAATCGTGAAGTTCTATTTTTTAAAAGACTGTTGCAACTGTTAATTAAACATGGACCGTAAGTATATCCCACGAATACCGCGTTGATGGCGTGAAAATGTCTGAAATATGTGCACTCTAGGTGGCGGCTATGGTGGTGGTGCCGGGCAGGGATATAATAATTTCGCTGTCCCCCCACCGAACTACCAACAACAGCCAAATAAAACTGGTAACTACAACGAACCACCTCCGAACTACAGCAAACAGGGCGGTGGTAAGATTTTGACGAAGCTCCCGACCTCGAATCGTGCTCAATCGACACATTTATGTTTAAGGTTATGATTCCGGTGGTCATCGTGGTTCTGGCGGCGGCGGCAGTGGCGGCGGCGGTGGCGGCTCATGGAATGACAGAGGCAACTCATACGGGTATGTTATTAACATTTACCACCTAAGTCGGTATAGAGATCTTGGGTAGCGTTCCACGGCGGGTAACAACAGATTTATAAGAAAAGTGTACAAATTAACCCTTTAATGAACCAGCTTATTCGACAAAAACAAGCCAATGACTCGAATCAGAACAGAAACAGACTGTGAAGCCAAAATGTAAAATGTGTAATGACAGAGCAGAGCAGAGCATCCGCCTTGGCAATATAAAAGTCAAATTCGATTGCGAATGTAAATGTAATTCGAAAAAGAAGGTGTCAAACGACAAAGAGAGTGCGAGAAATGGCTCAGCTTAAACGGAGAATATGTAATATCCGAGTCTCGTATGTGTGTCTCCGCACTGTATTGTTTATTTTTCATGTTGCTTTTGAATATATACATATATGCATATATTATTTCCAAAGTGCACACATGGTTCGAATTAATTCGAAATAATTAGAGGAACACAACGCTCGAAGCAACAAAATGGTTTTTAAAAACGATACAAAAAGTATCCATATGGTAAATATTTATAAAACTCGTACATCGCCTTTGGGGAAGCCGTATTGTAATCTATTCGCTGCAACTACTATTTTATTCAAACTTTCAACACATAAACCCCGATAATTGGTCCAGTAAATGAATTGTATTCCCTGAACAAAATATAAATAACATAAAACTTAACAGAACTTAACTTAAGAACTTAAAAGACCTTAATTAGTCTCCGTTACATGTCGTATTTGCATGAGCACCTTCATTATGACAACACTCGGTCACTCAAGACACACATCTAATACAAAAGCCCCTTAAATTATTTAAGGATAAACTCCTTCAAAAGCGTAAAAACTCATAACTAATGCATTCAAAAGTCGAACATATTGCCTAAAAAGATCGAAACGCAAACCAAAAAACCAAAAACGAGTATATGACATGTTTATGACATGAATGTTAATTATACAAAGCATTAAAATGACAAATAAGCAAAGATATAATATAATTAGGAAAATGTGCTGGTGTGGTTTCAAATAATATATATTTCCCATTTATGTTTAATGTTTCTTTAAGTATATTCAAATTAAAATTATGTTTTAAGTATTGCAGCTATACAGCAGTTCTCAAAATAATAGGAGTACCCTTTCCATATCTACCGACGTTTTTTGATGAACTTTGGTAAATTACTGACTTTAGGTCGGGGATGTCTAGGCAATAAATGACATTATATTATTGCATTTTTCAGAGTTCGAATATTTTAAAGTGACTAGACTATGAGACTATCACTCGCTGTCAAGTTAATTTATCTAATTTGTATGTCATATTGGTATCTCGTTTTTTCGTACACATATGTAAGACTTAAAGCTTAACATTAAATTTCTAAATATTATAATTCCTGAATATTTAAACATTAAATTTTCTATTATTTTGAGAATCATTGTACGTTTTTAGATTTTACGTATGATCAATAGCTTTCTTTTGTCTTAATGTAATGTAAGCTACTGTTATTAATCTATTTGCAAATTTTTAATTTTAAGGCTCAGATAATAACTATTACAAGTAAATTTAACTCTGCTACTTTTATGCAACTCAAGGGTATTTTTTGCATAGGTAATAGTAATAATGGTTTAAAATATTGAAGCTAAATTGATGCTCTACAAATATTATTTGAAAAAAAGTAAAAATGAGCGTAACGTTAGGAATGAAAAGAAGAAATGGTAATTATTTTTCCCTGGCTGAACCGGTTAGCCTTTAAAAGTTTTTAGTTAAGGTTTATTATTAATAACGATACTGTAAATGGACACTGTGTCCCGTCTGCTGATGATTGATCGGGATTAATCCCGATTCCGATTTTGGTTGGTCATCACAGATCGCAGACACCGAGAGTTATGTCTCTTGCCGTCCCTTTCGCTTCTGTGCCTATATACATGTATCAATTAGACGATTAAGTATTATAATCCTCCAGAGCACTTTGATCAGTGACCTCGATTGTGGAACTCTTGAATGGAAAATACTACGGCCGTCACTGATTAAATTGTGCTGGACGAGAGTCCCCTAGGGTTCGAACATGACATATGTATTTGTATTTGATTGAGGAGGGGATCCTAGGCGTATACCACCTCACCATACTGCATACTACAAACAACAACAACCAAATTTAAAGCATTAAATAAGTTATTCAATATCCTCTTTTAGAAATGGAGGCGCCAGCAAGGACAGCTACAACAAAGGTAAAAATAATGCAAATCATTTTGCAAATCATATCGAGTAATGTATACCAAATATATTTTTCTATACATATTGAACCCAAAAAACTGATTAGAACAGAAACAGAACAAACAGAAACCGAGTTTAAATTGAAATTCCAAAACCGAAACCGAAAGAAAATCATATAAATTACAGAATCCAATGTGTGGTTACAATTCCTTCGTATATATCTATCTATATAGAGTGTGTTATAGTGTGTTACATATTATTCAGTGTATCTTGTCGATCTCCAGATGGGGATCGGTCCGCCAGGAAGGGTTACTTAAGCTACAAAATATTTCTGTGCAATAATGCTGTGTGTATTTAAGGCTTTATAAGAGGTGCATCGGTCGGTTGGGTTCTCGTTATATCTATATCGTTATCGTTTCTCTCCTCTCCCTCCTGGCAATTCAAGGTCATTGGTATTATCTTCTTGTTCTGGGTACTGGGTACTGGGTGTGTTTGTAGCCGGAAGGAAGAATGAAACCATGTTGATATCGAAAGTGTCGTCTACCCATGTCTCCTCCCTGTGACTACCATAAGGTTTCTTGATATATACACACGCCCTCAAAATTCTGGTTTTCATCGCTTCTATATTATCACTTAAGAAATATATCCCAATGATGCGATGCAAGGTGTTTGTACTTAGGGGCTTCTTCATCGTTGCGTTGAGCTATTACAAAAAAATAATAATAATAACAAACAAAAGAAAAGGGAAAAATGAGAGTAAAAATGAGATCCTAAAATTTCGCAAAATCCGAAAATATCCGCAGTTCCATTCTATAAGCTATGCCCTGTCCTTTATCAGCGCTTTCTAACATCCCATTCGCTTTTGTAGGACCCGGCGGCGGCGGTGGATACTCTAGCGGCGGTGGAGGTGGCGGCGGTTCCAGCGGCGGGGACATGATCACCCAGGAGGACACAATCTTTGTCTCTGGCATGGATCCGAATGCCACTGAAAATGATATTGAGACGCACTTTGGAGCCATTGGCATAATCAAGGTGGGTAAAGATCTCCTGTGAGTTTTAGATTGTAATAACAAGATACATAACCTTTACAAATCTTGTTATATAGTCTTTAGGTTAACACTGAACTCTAACCAACATCATTTTTACGCCTTTGCAGAAAGACAAACGCACAATGAAGCCCAAAATTTGGCTCTACAAGAATAAGGAGACCGGCGCCTCTAAGGGCGAGGCCACAGTGACCTACGACGACACCAATGCCGCTCAGTCCGCCATCGAATGGTTCGACGGCCGTGATTTTAACGGCTGCACGATCAAGGTGTCGCTGGCGCAGCGCCAGAACAACTGGAATAAGGGCGGCGGCGGTCGTGGTGGCTTCGGTGGTCGCCGTGGCGGCGGTGGTGGTCCTGGTGGCGGCGGCGGTGGCCGCTTTGATCGCGGAGGAGGTGGTGGTGGCGGCGGAGGAGGCGGTAATCGCTTCGATCGCGGCGGCGGCGGAGGAGGTGGTGGCGGCGGTGGCGGCAATGTGCAGCCCCGTGACGGCGATTGGAAGTGCAATAGCTGCAACAACACCAACTTTGCCTGGCGCAACGAGTGCAACCGGTAAGAAAGACTAGAAAATGCCGTATTGACTGTGGAACTGATCCGTTTTCTTTGCAGCTGCAAGACGCCCAAAGGCGACGAAGATGGTTCCGGTGGCGGCGGCGGCAGTGGTGGTGGCTACGGAGGCGGCGGTGGCGGTGGAGGCTACGGCGGCGGCATGAATGACCGTGGCAACGATCGCGGATCCGGTGGTGGAGGATATCAGAACAGAGACCGCAACTCTGGTGGAGGTGGTGGCGGCTATTCGCGCTACAACGACAACAACGGAGGCGGAGGTGGTGGCGGTGGTGGCGGTGGCGGCCGTGGCCGCGGAGGAGGCGGCGGTGGCGGCAACAGGCGCGATGGCGGTGGACCGATGCGCAACGATGGCGGCATGCGCTCCAGGCCTTACTAAACGGGTGCGATTTGAGGGCGGAACACATTTTTTTCACATTTACGTATTAATTGTAGCGAGTACTCTCTTAAATGTACTTTTAAATTTACGTCAGAGCAAAATCCAAATGCCAGCGCATACTTAATTTCAACCGATTCTTCGCCAAACCTACACACACAAACACACACACACGCAAGGATGGTCCGGTTATCGCTCGTTTCGACCTAGAATATACATTTATATATGTAATCTAATTTAACAACTGTAACTAATATGATACATACAAATAAAAACGTATATATAAAACTCATCTATATACACGAAACGCCTCGTTTTCCCCTCTCTCTGAACTGTAACGTTTGTATGCATTGTGTTGCAGGTGAATCCGAAAACAATAAGATCTATTAAAGAGAATATATATATGAATTAAAAATTATCTGAAATTTTAATATATAGGAGTGGGAGCATTAGGTGTATAAGAAACAAATCTAGACACCGCGCAATGATTTAAAATACAATTTTAATTTATTCATACGATTTCGTGCACTGCGCAATACGATTTTCAATTGATATTAATTCCAACCGAACCAAATGATTTTTAATTTATAAAATCGTTTGGTAATTAGTAATACTTTATAAAATCGACCCCAATACAAATTGAGGAAAAATCCATTTTTTTAATTTTTTAGTTTCCTCTTTTATGGCCTTGCAGAGGAGTATTATTATTTTATTTAGAGATGGAGCCATTTCCGACCCTATAAACCATATATATTCTTGATCAGCATCGACAGCCGAATCGATTTAGATATGTCCGGTTAAAAAAAAAATTTTCGAAAATTTTTCCATTTTTTCAAAAAAAGGAAAGGGGTTACATCATTAAAATTTTCAAATATTGGCAAAAAATTTATTTTTTTTAAATATTAAATTTAGGACTCATTTCCGACCCTATAAACCATATATATTCTTGATCATCGACAGCCGAATCGATCTAGCTATGTCCAGTTAAAAAAAAAATTTTCGAAAATTTTTCCATTTTTTCAAAAAAAGGAAAGGGGTTACATCATTAAAATTTTCAAATATTGGCAAAAAATTTATTTTTTTTAAATATTAAATTTAGGACTCATTTCCGACCCTATAAACCATATATATTCTTGATCAGCATCGACAGCCGAATCGATCTAGCTATGTCCAGTTAAAAAAAAAATTTTCGAAAATTTTTCCATTTTTTCAAAAAAAGGAAAGGGGGTTACATCATTAAAATTTTCAAATATTGGCAAAAAATTTATTTTTTTTAAATATTAAATTTAGGACTCATTTCCGACCCTATAAACCATATATATTCTTGATCAGCATCGACAGCCGAATCGATCTAGCTATGTCCAGCTAAAAAAAAAATTTTCGAAAATTTTTCCATTTTTTCAAAAAAAGGAAAGGGGTTACATCATTAAAATTTTCAAATATTGGCAAAAAATTTAATTTTTGTAAATATTAAATTTAGGACTCATTTCCGACCCTATAAACCATATATATTCTTGATCAGCATTGACAGCCGAATCGATCTAGCTATGTCCAGCTAAAAAAAAAATTTTCGAAAATTTTTTCACTTTTTCAAAAAAAGGAAAGGGGTTACATCATTAAAATTTTCAAAAATTTGCAAAAAATTTAATTTTTTTAAATATTAAATGTAGGACTCATTTCCGACCCTATAAACCATATATATTCTTGATCAGCATCGACAGCCGAATCGATCTAGATATGTCCGGTTAAAAAAAAAATTTTCGAAAATTTTTCCATTTTTTCAAAAAAAGGAAAGGGGTTACATCATTAAAATTTTCAAAAATTGGCAAAAAATTTATTTTTTTTAAATATTAAATTTAGGACTCATTTCCGACCCTATAAACCATATATATTCTTGATCAGCATCGACAGCCGAATCGATCTGGCTATGTCCGGTTAAAAAAAAAAATTTTGAAAATTTTTCCATTTTTTCAAAAAAAGGAAAGGGGTTACATCATTAAAATTTTCAAATATTGGCAAAAAATTTATTTTTTTTAAATATTAAATTTAGGACTCATTTCCGACCCTATAAACCATATATATTCTTGATCAGCATCGACAGCCGAATCGATCTAGCTATGCCCAGTTAAAAAAAAAATTTTCGAAAATTTTTCCATTTTTTCAAAAAAAGGAAAGGGGTTACATCATTAAAATTTTCAAAAATTTGCAAAAAATTTAATTTTTTAAAATATTTAATTTAGGACTCATTTCCGACCCTATAAACCATATATATTCTTGATCAGCATTGACAGCCGAATCGATCTAGCTATGTCCAGTTAAAAAAAAATTTTCGAAAATTTTTTCACTTTTTCAAAAAAAGGAAAGGGGTTACATCATTAAAATTTTCAAAAATTGGCAAAAAATTTAATTTTTTTTAATATTAAATTTAGGACTCATTTCCGACCCTATAAACCATATATATTCTTGATCAGCATCGACAGCCGAATCGATCTAGCTATGTCCGGCTAAAAGACAAAATTTCGAAAATTTTTCCATTTTTTCAAAAAAAGGAAAGGGGTTACATCATTAAAATTTTCAAAAATTGGCAAAAAATTTAATTTTTTTAAATATTAAATTTAGGACTCATTTCCGACCCTATAAACCATATATATTCTTGATCAGCATCGACAGCCGAATCGATCTAGATATGTCCGGTTAAAAAAAAAATTTTCGAAAATTTTTCCATTTTTTCAAAAAAAGGAAAGGGGTTACATCATTAAAATTTTCAAAAATTGGCAAAAAATTTAATTTTTTTAAATATTAAATTTAGGACTCATTTCCGACCCTATAAACCATATATATTCTTGATCAGCATCGACAGCCGAATCGATCTAGCTATGTCCGGTTAAAAAAAAAAAAATTTCGAAAATTTTTCCATTTTTTCAAAAAAAGGAAAGGGGTTACATCATTAAAATTTTCAAAAATTGGGAAAAATTTTAAATATTAAAAAATTTAAAACTGAGTATACAGATTAATAAAGCTAACAAAAACTAGCATGGGAAAGCTTTCCGAATTAAAATTGACGCATTTTTAGCTTAGTAATGAGCTTTTTAGAAAAAAAATTATGAAAAAATCGTAATCTAGAAAAATACAGATTTGTTCGAAGAGAATATGAGAATAAAGCAGTGAAAATAGATTTTCCCCATCTCTACTATATATTAATTCATTCCTATACTGATATCAATATGAATCGATTAAAATGAGCACATTTCTTGGAATCGTTTACATAAAATGTCTTAGGTGGAATGTTTTTATAAAATTTTTTAATATTATTACTTTTTGTTTTGCATATACATAATAATATTACAGTTCATCTTTTTCTAGTAGGGTGTAGCGATGCTTGGATGGTCCAAGTTCCTTGAATTTTGACTCGGGAGGTGAGGTACCCTTGCCGCTGTGGGCCTCAGGCTGTATCTCATTCGTGGGATCCGGCCCATAATGAAATTCGCTGGAGTGAACGACAAAACGTTAATAAAGAAATGGTATAATTTGTTTAGTGTGGCCTATATAGTTACCGGTGCAGTTTGCCGCTGTAGAGATCCTGGAGGAACTGCTTCAGCTTGCCCGGCGCATACATGTCACTGAAGTGTGGAAAGAGATACATGTGCTTAAAGGAATCAATGGCGATCAGGGGCAGGTCGTCTTCCGATTTCCCCAAGTGATGCAGCGGATGGGCGAACCGCTTGCCATCGGCGGTCAGAAAGTTGACATTCTCTACATATGTAAATGAGGATGTAGGATATAAGCAAGCAAGCATTCTATATATATCTCACGTTTCTCATCCAACAATTGACGCTCAATGATGGACTTGTAGTCCTTGATGGAGTTGTGATCGTCCGGCCGATGGAACATAATCAGGAACGGCAGTCCCTCCTCGGTTAGTTCTTCTGCATTCTCGAACGTTATTTCCCGCACCAGAGGCACACACTTCTCCTGAATCCATATCTTCAGCTCGTCGAAATTCTGCAGGGATCCCGTATAGGTTTCATCGTTTTCATGGGACAAAGCCACATCGGGCCTAAATACTATGATTGGTGTGCCTAAAAACAAAAAGGAGAATCTCTTAATGTCTTATGACGCAGGTTAATGATGACTTTTACCAGGAGGATGCATGGCCTGAGCGGCGTCTCCGAAGCCAACGTGGAACTGGCAGTCCTCCTTCAAATTGGTGGCCACCTTCCGGAAAATATCATACTCGGGTTGATCTCTGCGATCAAAGTAGCCCAAGATGAGGCGCTTCTTGGAATCGAGATTCTCTAGATCCTTGAGGGACTTGAACTCCTGAATGGGATCCTCGAGTTGCTTCTTTACAAACTCGAGGAACGCGTCCGCTGAACGCTGGCCACGGTACTCACGCTTGCTGAGCTGTCCATTACGGACGATCTTCAGGGTTGGATACTTGTTGATGTGAAACCGGGAAGCGATCGCAGTCTCCTTGTCGCAGTCGACCTTGCCTAGCACCACCTTACCGGCTTCTGGAAACTCGGCTTTGATCTGGAAGAAACGGTTAGATAATTTGCCGAGTAATCGCAGCTCGTTAGTTACGGTATTGCATTAATTGTTAATCCAATAAGGTAACAGAGACTTTTGTAACCTCTTTTTCGTTTCAGTTATAGCTACCGATCCATCGGACTCACCTTATCTGCCGCTTCACTGAATATAGGCGCTAAAATATTACTAAACCGACACCACTCCGCATAAAAATTAAGGAAAACCAATTCATTAGACGCTGCAATAAAACAAAGCGTGTTTTTAATGTGGAAGCAAGAGTCTTATGTGTGATAAGGAGGAACAAAAAAGGTATTGGGACCCACCACAGCGCAATATCTAGGGTTGCAATTTTGTATTTTTCTTTTAAACATTTCGTGTTGCAGCATCAAAGAATTAGTGATATCTAAATAATTAATGGCATTGCCAACTACCTTATTCCCGACTCGTAAAGGTTGATAAAAGTTGTCGAAGCTAATAACTAAAGTGTAATTCTCTGCAGACTAGATAAGATAAGGAAATGTTAAAGACTAAGAGGGACTTCTTGTCAATTCATTTCAGTTTGCCAAAGTTAGAGATAATTTATAGTACAATTCATTTAGATATTTTGGTTCAAAAAACCGATTTACTTTTAAGACACGTTTACCGTTTACTTATCTCGTTCAGTCGAAATGGTAATAGGGAATGTGATGTGACTCTTCATAAGGTTTTAAACCTAATCAAGACTAGGTATAGTTGTCAAAATCAAAATTAATTAAAATCCTTGAAAATAACTGGGTTTGGCGGAGATCCCTCTATTCATTATCATTATTGCCTCTAGTTCTTTCTCCACAATAAGCTCAGTTACAAAAGAATTTGATAGAACAATATATTGTTTACATTCCATTGAATCTAAAAATAAACAATCAAAACAACTGTTCGCGCGCTCAGCTGGCACTGACTGCCGATTTAAGCAAAAGTCTTGTAAAGCAATTCATTATGTTCATTATCCTGTTTTTAGCTTAAATAAATACATCTGCACTTTATCCATTAATTTCAATTCTAACTTGTGGCAAAATCAACAATTCGCAAAATTTTGAGGACCTTACAAGAACGATCTGTTCCGATAAGGTCAATCGAGAGATCACTGATGACTAATTAAGCGTTTTCTGTGAAAATATGTTTAAGTCTCGTAAAACAATTTTAATCGCAGAAGGCGAAACTGGAAACAGAATTTACCACGTTAGCAAGCCCGAAATTGACATGATCCACTGATTTTCGTGTTTTGCGACACGTCAATACCCCAGCAAGTCACTTAATTGATTTTCTGCAGCCTGTGTCGGTGTTGATATCGGTGGCGATATCGCGATGCCGGTTCTTACCTAGAGTCATGTCGATGTTGTCACTGGTCATGGGAACGGCTCCCGCATCTGCTGGCGCTGCCTGATGGAGCAGCTGTAGAACCTGGAATTGGTCGTAAGGATAATAAGAGTGCGAGTCGGTGTGCCACAACAACAAGTACGGGGCCGGCGTGGTTGATTTTTCACTCTCCACCACACAGCAAATGTCACATGCCGCCCGCTTTAGTCGGAGAATCCGAGTATCGGAAACTGAGAACCGGACAAGAACGGAACACGTCGACTCACCGCAACAAGGGCCACGCAGGGCCCGAGCTTTCGGATTCTGGCTCCAATCATTCTGGGGATAGTGGGTGGAAGTGGATTCTGGTGCACCGGTGGAAGATCCAAGCGTTCGAATGCAATTCAGTCACACATCAGCTGGAATGGAATGGATGCCTCTTGGCTGGCCGCACTGCAAACGTAGCCACAACAAAAGTTTTTACAATTTTTATCGGCCTCGGCAGAGTTGGGTTGTAGAGCAGTGTGCCCGTCGCGCATCTCTTACAATATACCGTCCGGCTAACGGCAATACCAGAAATAATACTATACTTGTGATTTTTCTGATTGGTATATTACCAAATACTTACGACGCGCCAAATCACGATTTATCATAAAAAGTCTAATCAGAATTGTAACATTACGAAACAGTTGGTAGATACCAAGAATTAGTGTATAATATACCGAAATTACTCCACACCAACAGTATATTTTCGTAGGCTTGCTTTTTCTATTGCTATTCCGTGTTTTGTAACAAAAATTTCCAGTAGTACATACATTGTCATTATTATTGATTGAAATTAAAAAAGAAATTAAATTTTGTTGAAAATTAATGTTCAATAATTTATTAATGTGGCCGCTTTGCCGATATCGAAATCGATTGTTGCATTGGCGATAACGATACCTACTACCGATATCAATAATCCCAAATGGAAACAAAAAAGTGTAAATGAATACATATGTATGTGCAACAATATTTGCGAATCTTTGTTTATAATAGCTGACGTTTATGGATATTATGGTGGTAAATAGAGCGAGTTAGAAGCGAATAGTGATTTCAAAACGGAAATAAGCGTTCGGAAGCAACATACCACCCCGACCAATAGTTTTGTGGACCTCGAATGTGTGTGCATACATATGTGACGATTGTGCTGTGTTGTTATTGTTGCTCTTCTTCGCTACACACGCATTAATGTTTAATTATTTTGTTTATGACAACATACTGGATGCTTTTGCTGCTGCTGCCCGTTTGTCGCTGAAAGCTACAAAAGCGAGGATTTGTTAAGCTCCAACAAGTACGATAATTCGACAGTTTTTTCTCCGCTTATTGGTTATGGAATTACGATAATCTATTTGTATATATACATACATACATACATACAAGTGACGATCTATGTATTGCGCACCTTCTCTACGTACATCTCAGCAACTGTGTGCGTTCACATAAACGCGTGCATATATGCATTCGCATTATCTATATTGCCACCACGACACTCAAATATTAACTTCGATTTTGTTCTAAAAGTGTTGGTTGTGCTTGAATTTCCATAAAGGCACACACAGAGACACACTAAGCGAGTGATGTGTATGCCTTTGTATGTGCACTCAACAATGTATGTACATACATACATACATCACACCGGAGGCAGATTGTCGTCGTCGTCGTCGTCGTCGTCCTACATCGAACATATGTAGAGTGAATTCGCTTTAAAGGCTCTGTGGCTCAGTCCCAGTTCCAGTCCCAGTCTTAATATGTACAATGCGTCACACGTAATCGGGGCAGGCGGCGGCGGAACGATGGATATTGAGCGATAACCGGATTTCCAATGACACTCAGATCGCCTTGCCAGGCCTGGCCCCCCTAAATATAAGCAACCAAAACACGCTATTCCGTATACAAGTTACATACCCAGTCTTATTCCAGCCGATTCACACAATGTCCGATGGATCGCCGCCTCCGTCAATTTGCTTTATCCGTGCCGCCGAATCGTATCCAAAATCACAAATGGAGAAGGAAGACTCCCAGCTATTTGTGCCCTTCCAAGAGCGTAAGTTGAGACTACTCCATAGCCCTTTCTAGGCCTACTACACCTTCTAACAACAACTGCTCCCACATCCAGTGTCTGGCGAGTCTATCAAGTACCTGGGACGCACCGATGACGGCGTTCTCGCCTTGTCCAATTACCGCATATATCTCTCAAAGAAGTCAACCGGCTTCGAGACGTACGTACCGCTGGGATTAATCGAATCGGTGCAGGTGCGCGACCTGTTTCAGCTGATTTTAAACTGCAAGGACGCCAGCACTGTGCGGTGCTCATTCCAGTCTGCAGAGCAATGCGCGGACTGGCAGCGTCGCATTCATCTGCTCATCGGTGTGCCCGAGACGCTGGAGACGCTATTTGCGTTTCCCTTTCACTCCTGGACCTGCGACACCATCGGAACGAATGGAACTACAGCCAATGGCAATGAAAACGGCCTGGGTAGCAAGGAGCGCACAGCGAATGGCTCTGCAAAGCTTAGCACAGTGCCCATAGCAACTGTGATTCCTTCACTCGATCCTGCCGAGACCATGCCCTCGGTGAGCAGCCGCCTACAGCGATCGGTGCGGTATGAAAGCGACTTCAAGAACGAGGTCGCCCGCCTGGGATTCGACTTGAAGGGCTCATGGCGCATCTCCACAGCAAATGCCGACTTCAAGCTGTGCCCTTCGTATCCGCCCAAATTGCTGGTGCCCTGTTGCATCACCGACGAAATGCTTCACAATGTGGCCAATTTCCGGGGATCGCGCCGTCTGCCGGCTGTGGTCTGGCGACATCAGAAATCCGGTGCTATTCTGGCTCGCTGCAGCCAACCGGAGGTGGGCTGGCTGGGATGGCGAAACACCAAGGACGAACAGCTGCTAAAGGCTCTGGCCGATGCCTGTGCCTTCGACAGGGGCGAGCACACTAGGCATTCCGCCTTCCCAAATGCGAATGCAAATGCAAGTATCCATCAAACTAAAGGCGCTGCCAGGGACACCACCAATAACTGTCCATCGAATTCATCTGGCAAGAGTTCGCCATCGCTGGAAGATTCCTCGCACGAGGAACTCACTCTGGATGAAATCAGGGTAAGCCTTTATATATATACTATAAGAACCACTAATTATTATTGTTATTATTTCAGAAAATCCTAATTGTGGATGCTCGGAGCTATACATCGGCAGTAACGAATCGGGCCCGAGGAGGCGGCTGTGAGTGTATTGAGTACTATCCATGCGCCGAAATAGAGTTTATGAGCTTGGGTAACATTCATGCCATCCGGAAGAGTTTCCATGCTGTCCGCCAGCTGTGCGCCTCGTCGCCCGATGATCCAAAGTGAGTGGAGACGAAAGAACCCATAAAAAACGGTTAAATTATATTGTAAACATTAAACAGTTGGTACGGTCAGCTGGAGAAAACGATGTGGATGCAGCATCTTTCGGGTCTACTGGGCGCCACAATGACCGTTGTGCATACCATCGAAAAGAACGGACGCCCAGTTCTTGTCCACTGCTCTGATGGTTGGGATAGAACGCCTCAGATAGTGGCGACGGCTCAACTCTGCTTGGATCCCTACTACAGGACGGTGGAAGTATGTATTAAATCACTTAAAGTGCAATCACATATAATTTTAAACAAATATGAAGGATGAAACCTCCGGGCTAATTCCTCATAATCCGACATATGTTTATAGTTAATCCCTTGCACATGATTCCTTTATTTTTTGTCTGCTATCTACAGGGCTTTCGGGTTCTCGTCGAGCGTGAGTGGCTTAATTTCGGTCATAAGTTTGCCGATCGCTCTGGCAACGGTCCTAACTCTGAGGAGGTTAACGAACGTTGCCCGGTTTTCCTCCAATGGCTGGATTTAGTTCATCAAATCCACAGGCAGTATCCCTGCAGCTTTGAGTTTAGTATAGGCTATTTGGTAAGTATTTGCCCCGCATTAGCTTCAACTTATTTAACATAATCCTTTAATTGCAGATTAAACTGGCGCAACATTCGCTGTCCTGTCTATTTGGCACGTTCCTATGTAATTCGCTTAGGGAACGCATTGAAAACTCCGTTTTTGATCGAACATTTTCAGTGTGGCCATTTTTAGCGGAAACTATGTATAGAAATCCTCTCTATAAGCATGAGACTGAAAAGGTATAACTTGATTATCTTTCCTACGATTGTTATTATGATTTAATTATTATCCCTTTTAGGTTCTTTGGCCAGCACACAGTGTGCGGTTTTTATATTTTTGGTCGGACGTTTACCTTGGTAGTTTAGGCAACAAAAATGGAACTGATCTGTCATCATTGCACAGCAATGAAAGGCAGACAAGCAGTGCCCACAACGGTGGTGAGTCTTGCGCAGTTTTCGCTTGATGTATGTGTACTAATTTCTATATAAAATGCAGTTACGATGACAAAGACCAGATCTTCGGAAGACTTAACAACGAATGAGCTGGGACAAAGCACCATTTCGAGGAGATCAAGTGATCCGAACCTTACAGTTGAATCTATGTAGGCACCATCTCAATGACCTTATAACAACCACATATTAATTATTATATATATTACGCAGTGTTACAGATTGCCTCAATGTGAACAATAGCAACTCCATGTTTGACATTCGATCGGAGCAGACGAACGATAGAAGCGTATGTGCAAATGTCCAAGATAGTAATGCGAAAGACTCCAAAGAACGTGATGTAGATGTTACGGATACGCCCGAAACAGGGCAGGGCCCCGCAGATAATAACATTCCACAGTTCTATAGCGACCAAAGTATACCAGACCCTTCTGACCGTGATAAATTGGATAAGGAAGCAACACAGCAACTGATCCCTCCTGGATCTGGACGATCCACTGTCCACGCCTTAGGTAAGCTATAAATAATAGATCATAAATAGGAATTGATAAACTATTGGACAAATAGAAAATTAAACAATTAATTATAATGCTTACAGATCGGCAGCCAGCTCCTCCAACAACAGAAGGTCCAAACCATACTCCCTTGTGGCACGGAACAGTCGAAACTAGCACCGATACCCTGATCCTAAACGAAAATAACGGCGGGATCCATGAAACGCCACTGGACAACACTGATAACAGCGGTGATAAGAAAGTGAAATCGGTTGACGGTGGTGGCGTCCAAAGCAATAAAATCAGTCAGAGCTATAACAATTTGCCGCGGGTTCATATGAAGCCAACAGTCGCACGGCAGCGGGGCGGAGACCACTTTCCACATCACCTAGACTTGCATGTGTCCAGGCAGAATGCGCACAACACGGTCCGTTGCAAGCAGGAGAATTTAAACAAGGATGCGAACGCGAATGGTAGCTCGGGGGCTGATGAAAGCTTATACATGTCGCCTGATCTTCAGAGATTTGTGGGCCATTCTTCACCATTCGATGTACCATCGATGGTGGGGGCCGGCGGTGGCGGTCGAGTGCGTAGGAATACTTTCGGATCAAGTTACAGTCGCGATCTGGGACACATGAAATTTACGGCAGAAAACGGCAGGTGAGTGAGTGATGTATTAACAGGTATGCATATGCATATTTACTAAAGATGTATAAATATATGTGGTATAAATAAATGGTATCTCAACATCTCTATACTTTCAGCACACATCATCAATATCCGTCGTCCGGCTTGATTTCGTTGCCACCGACACCGTTTCAGGAGAGAGCACAGTTCACTATATCCTGCCCCGATGGTCTGGCTCACGGCCTCAGCGAACAAAATATAAGACTTCATCAGATTGTACAAGACCACAAGGTAAGCTCCTCTCCTTTCTCATACATTCATTTGCGATTTTAACTTTGACTCAACGAAATTTTCCACAGCTGCGCGAAGAGATTCTGTTGCGGGAAATACACGGCATGCGGCTGGCTCTATTGGAGAAAGGCTGTCCCAGTTGCAACAGCATTGTTTCGACTAATGTGGAACATGTAAATACAGATTTTACTACACAATTTTACACATAATACGTATATTTGTGGAAGAGTTAGGATAGTGTTTGATATATATAAGGGATATAAATGGTCACCAAGCCAAGTAGTGATAATAATTTATATTATTCATACATTTCTTTCGTCGTCTAATATTACATATAAATCTTTCCTATAGGAAAACGGATCGGATATAGTTGAAAATGCTTCAACGTGTTCATGGGAAGCCGTCGAAGAACGTAGTGGTCCCCCATCGTTTGCCCCTTCCCTGATCCAAGAGAAAAAAGCCTCCAGTGTCCTTTGGGTACCAGATCATGCCGTTTCACGTTGCTCTAGTTGTCAAACTGAGTTCTGGCTTGGACGAAGAAAACATCATTGTCGGTGCGCATTCCTTTGATTCTATTCACTCTTCAGTTCCATATTAACACATCTAAATTTGTAGAAAGTTTGTATCTTAACGTAAAAAGTATTTCATTTTTTATTTCCCTTTTCCTAATGAATCTGAACCTAATACTAAACTCAAGTCAATTTTGTACTCCGAACTGGGAATGTACATATATCAAGAGGAAATGTCGCGCTCAATATTATATTGAAAATATCGTAAAGTTTGGTATATCGGAATTTTAAAAATCTAACAGAAAATTCACATTTCATGTTAAATTGTCGATATTATCAGAAAGGAATTAATCAATTAACATTATTTATTTATTTCCAAGAATAGTTTAAACCAAGTTAAGGCTATCTATTTATCACATATATTGCAACGTTAAAACATTGATTTGTGTATTGACTAGGAAAGCAGTCTCGATAAATCAATATTTTCTGCAATCTGTATTCCGTACTGAGCTCTTGGAAGTCTCTTTTCTATCAAACTTTCATTTTAATTATCTCAAAAAATACTTTCTTTAGAAAGAATTCAGAATTCCTAAGACTACCGGGGGAACACCACTCGAAAATCGTTAAAAGAATGCCAAGAACTTTCTCAGGAAATTTTCATTGGGTTTAATTATGGCTTAGTGTTTTTTACTGTCATAAATAAAAGTCCTCTTCTCATACAGACAGAAACATCAAGAAACTTAAATTTCTTTTTGTTTTGTCCTGTATATAATTATATATAATCTATAATATTTATCTGAAATCGAATCTCGATCCCTTTCCTGCCCAGATCTATGATTTAATATTTTACTACTTAAGAACTGCGAAAGCAAAGTTTTTGTGTTTGAACCAGTGATGTGAAAGTTAAAAACAAATTACATATATAAGGTAAGTTTTCAACATGAATAAAAAAGAGTCGCATTCGGTTTGTTTTTTTTAAATATTTTTTTTAATATATAAACAACTTAATTTTCAATTTTTGTTTCTTGCAGATTTAGTTTGATGTCGAAATAAAATATAATCGACAAGAAAACGTGAAACTCGGGGAAAATGACAAAATGGAAGGCAATTATATTTACCTTGTGCAATTAAATTTTTATTGTTCGTCTTATAAAATTTTATTTTAAATATAATGACAGAAATATTTCTAATACAATAAAAACGCATCGGGTTTTGCTAAAAGAAAATACGTTTTTATTTAATATAGCCAAAAGTGCTTGTCCTTTTTGATACTACAATTATTTTAATATTTTCTAAATTTAAATATATGGACGTGGTGGTGTTCCCCCTATTTAAGGATTCAAGAACTGAGCCGCAAAACACACTATAGTTTTTATGTTTAATATACAATTTTAATACATTATCAAATGCTAATTCAGGTTCTTTTTTATTACAATTCCAGATCATGTGGAGAAATTTTCTGTGCTGACTGCTCAGAGTTTTGGGCGCCCTTGCCCTACGAAAAGCTTTTCAACCCAGTTAGGCTATGCGGTTCCTGCTACACGACAGTCACAACCAATATCCAGGAGTACACTGCTGCTGCTGTTCCACCTGAAGCCGAGTCGAGGGCAAGGTCCTCTGCAGATTCCTAAGAGTTGTTTCCAATTAATTCAATTAAGACTCCTCTGTTGTATCAATATGTACATACCATATATAATAACATATATACTCAAGAACAATATTTATTGCCTCTGTGTTAGCACCATTATAGCAAAAAATTCCTTTGTGCGTTTGTATAGTACACGAAATTATAGAATTTTGTTGGAAATATATATGTGTAACTGTATGTATGTATGTATATGTACAGATATATATATCTATATGTATCTGTATATGGATCTATGGACACGATTGTAAATTATTATATAAATTGAAACGCAATGGGTGCCCCACAATAAATTTGGTTGGTTTGTGTATATCTTGGAGATTACCATGTTTGTCGTCGTCGTAAACCCTAAACTGCTCCAGCTTTAAGCACAACTGCAACGTATAGGATAGTGACTAAAAACAATGATATATTAATCCACAGATCACGCCAGATTGATGCTCATATCTGTTTGCCTATTTCCGACGGCGTGAGAACCGACTGAAGAGAATAATGGGGGAAAAATAGAA
Source organism: Drosophila bunnanda (assembly GCA_035046265.1). NCBI lineage: Eukaryota > Metazoa > Arthropoda > Insecta > Diptera > Drosophilidae > Drosophila > Drosophila bunnanda. Next base: position 90,137 of record JAWNOB010000013.1, on the reverse strand, counting down.
AGAACAAGTTTAATGTGATTTTAGTAAATTTTTGCTGATTTTAATTTTAAAATAATTGATATGCACTTACATTAGGTTATCTGAAGGGTTTTTGCGCATAACCGACATATAGTCTCTGCAGGATTTTAGGTCCTGGGTTAATCTGAGAATAACCAAATGCTGTTTGGCCAGTTGGGCGACCGACTTAGCTTCGCTTTTCTTGGCCCGATTGTAATCCACCAAAAAGATGTCCTTTCTAGTTAATCTAAAAAGGCAGAAAAAATAGTTATGAAGAAAAGCATAAGTTTGTATATCATTACAGTTTGTCATTTAATTACAGGGCGCCGTTTTTTTTTTTTATAAAATTAACTAATTTATAAAATTTGCTTACAGAAATAAATTTAAAATTAATTTTAAATATATTACCTAAACGTATTTTCTGTTTAATACCCTAATCTGTAAACCTCATTCAAGTGAACTTACTCGTTATTTGCCTTCGTCAGCTCACACTTCAGATTGCAAAGTTTCCGGTCCTTGTCCGCGTGGGCAAAGCTGCTCTCAATTAGCTGAAGATTAAGTTTCGTGTTTAGTTTCTCTATTTGCAACACCTTTTCGTGCAGTGAGCAGATGATATGATTTTTTCTGGCAATCTCTTTGCGCAATTTGGTTTCTTTTTCCTTGTCAATGGAACAGACCGCTTAAAAACAAGTACAATTATTATAATTTATCAAATATAAGCTACTTTGGATAATCAGGTATCACCAAGAGATGGATTATAATACTAATAGCTTACATGTCTGCGTATAGCTCGACCTTGAACGCAAAGGGAAAGGTTCCTCCTGAGTCGGCACATTTTTATAGCGGGCATTGATTTCACGTTTTAAAATTCGCTCCTGCTGCAACTCAGCATATGACGGAATAACCATTGAGGACGGATGGATGTCCATGAGACAAACTTTCCTCACCCTTGCGGCATAGTTTTCTTCAAAGATGATGGTCAATGAATAAATCTATCTTTCGAAGTTATTTGAAACTATTAACTTACCGCGCACAGGCCTAGACATGTCTAAGTATTTGATATTTAGTGTAAATAACTGCAAAAAGATGTAAAGAAAACACGAAATTTTTTCAATGTAAAAATATATGAGTTGAAGGAAATTATAATACAAATTTAGAATGATTTTGAATGTTTCCGATTTTGAAGTTCACTCGACCGAGATCTGAAGCACACTAAATATTGGTAAAAATGTTACTTTATATTTGACAGTTGAAGTCCATGGCTTATGTGATTTCTTTATCTAAACTAAATCGAAAAGCTGGATGGTATGGTAACCTAGAATCCATTAACGTATAAGTTTGATGAATGATTAAGTTGAGCGCGCTTAATTTTGAATTTAAATTGACATGTAAAAAAACTATCGTTCAAATAAAACATGTCAACAGATGCCATGAGTTTCTGGAATGAATGGCAACATGAAACATTATTGACCATCCCTGAACGAGGTGGTAGATTAATGGGAACGTAAAATTTAAATTATGAGGATTTTAAAAATAATTCATAAATTGGAATTCATCTGGTATTACGCAAAATTAAAAATATGTTAATACATTATTGCAAAAATATTTTAAGCTATTTTTAATTAAACGTCGATATATCGATAACATTTACGTTAATTACATTCGTTATGGTCAACAACTGTAATTTTTAAAGCGGGAATTTGAAAATGTGTAAAATAAGGCCATTATTTCTTAAACCGCAGATTGTTCATAAAGAATGAATTGAATTTTATCAAATGTGTGTTTTTATAAATTCTACAAATATTAATTGTAATAGTTTCGAATACCAAGAGCAGTTTTAGTGAGCTTATACATTTCGATTGTAAGCAAGCTACTTATAATATTATATTTAAAGTATATTATTTTTAACCAATTTATTAAAATATGATAAAAATAACGAATCGTTCTTCTTCTGGCAAGATTGCGTTGCTGCTGCCCTACAGAGTGATGTAACACAACGGTGGAATCGAACACCCGCGCAGACATCGTGTATGTAGTATCGCACACGTTGTCATACACGATGGTCTTTTTCGGTGCAACTCTGATTCGCCACTTGCGGCACAACTCCGCCATTTTAACTAGCAAAGCTTCGTCACAGCAGTTTGAAATTGGAATTCAGCTTGTTCGCGAATATTCGAGAGCGTCGAAGATGAGTACTTTGCCTAGGGTATTTTTCGATATGACTGCCGATGGCGAGCCCCTCGGTAGGATAACCATGGAGGTGAGTTTAATAAATTTAAATTCTGCAACGGAGCACGGTTTTTTTTTTATTAGATTTTTCCTTTTTTTCGATAAGTGTGAAAATGCATGTGTAAGGGCGGAAAACACGTGATTTCAAATCGCCCTTTTTGCCGCTGAAATGGTGTATGCATGTGTGTATACGTGAATGCAGCAGGGTGTGTATATAATTAACATCCTCTTCAGATCAATTGTGAGAAAATTGTGATTTCCACGCCTATCAAATAGGTTCTCCAAGTTGTCCCTTTGAACTTGTGGCACATGCTTTAAAGCGCAAAGGTACAACTTGTACTTTCCGTGCACACTCATGCACATGAGTAATCGTATGACGGTGCACTCCCCCCATATGCAATTTAAATGCTATCATCGTGCACATCTGTGTACGAAATACGGTTTCTAGACACAACGCTATATGCAGTGGAATTTTTTCAAACTTAATTGAGGTGTCGGCAAATGTATATGAGTGTGTATGTGTTTGCCGTTTGCCGGTATATCTTTGTATGTATACGCTTGTACATCTGTGTGTGCGGTGTACATTTCTCTGGTGCGGCTGTATGCGTGTGCGCATATACATGCATACATAACCTCTAAGCGGACACTAGCACACTCACGCTGCGTCTCACGGTGTGCATGAGAGTTTAGTAAACCCGTTTGCAAGAATGAACTTAAGATTAATTCCGCTGATGATGTAATTGGATACAGTACATATACATATGGTCATTTTTATACGGCAAAAGTTTGGCGTTGCCCGCCGTCGCCGCCGCCGCCGCCGAGTTGTATTTTTAGTAGCCTTGGGCGCCTGCGGTCAATTTGCCGGCAAAGCAACTAGGACTCTTGTGGCTGTATATATACACACACACGTGCATATCTATATCTATCTGGGGACAAGCACGCATGTGTGTGTGTGTGTGCACCGCAATTGATTTTCCCTCCTTATCTGCGGTGGCGTGTGAACTCATTTGCATACTAATCGATATCCCTTTGCTCTCTCTCCCCTCACGATCTCTCTTGCTCCATTTAGCTGCGCTCCGACGTTGTGCCTAAGACCGCCGAGAACTTCCGGGCTCTGTGCACCGGCGAGAAGGGATTCGGCTACAAGGGCTCCATTTTCCACCGCGTCATCCCCAACTTTATGTGCCAGGGCGGCGACTTCACCAACCACAACGGTACCGGCGGCAAGTCCATCTACGGCAACAAGTTCCCCGATGAGAACTTCCAGCTGAAGCACACCGGCTCCGGCATCCTGTCGATGGCCAATGCGGGCGCCAACACCAACGGCTCGCAGTTCTTCATTTGCACCGTGAAGACCGCCTGGTTGGACAACAAGCACGTTGTCTTCGGTGAGGTCGTCGAGGGCCTGGATGTGGTCAAGAAGATCGAATCGTATGGCTCGCAGTCTGGCAAGACCTCCAAGAAGATCATGGTGGCCAACAGCGGCTCTCTATAAGCGCTCGACGGCGATCCATACAACAAACATAATGTTAAGGCGAAAAAAGAAGAAAAACCATTTTGCATTTGCAACTTTTCCCCAGCAATTATTTTTTTTTTACAAATTACTGTAATCTTACGAAATACAATACAAAATATTTTCAATAGAGACAGAGACATGTTTGAATACATTATATTATTCCCATTCTGGGTTTCTGGCCGATGATAAATTAATTGTATATGGGGGCCAAAATTCCATAAAATGAAATAAAAGAAAAGAAGCCAAGCCTGCTAGCAGGTTAGGAGAATGAAAGTTAATTCAAACTTGTAACGTCTACATTCCCACTAAGCAGCAGCGTTCGATCCATTGCGTTTGAAATTAGACCATATATCGTTGTTTCCTCTAAGCGTTAAATACCAACATAATGTTCTATAACAATGTTCTACGATATGTACCGGAATCGGAATTGTATTTTCGTCTTAATAAAGAAAAGTAAATAAACGGCAACCTTAACTATTGAGAATCGGTTGTGTCTTTCTTGGGGGTAGGAGTAAGCTTTAGCTTTATTGGAAGAATATCTCGGAGCTACTTAGGGTGGCGTACAACAGATTGTACTCATGCTCATAGGCATTCACGTGGTGCTCGGTGATGGCCATCGTCTGTGATAGCTTCTCGTTCGTTGGCGTCGCCGTTGCCTGCTGGCCTGCCAGCAGATTGCGCACCTTGGCGCGCTGCTCTTTCAGCTGTTGGGCGGTGGTTTGGCTCCAGCCCAGCTCATGGAACTCGCTTTGCTGGTTCAGCATGCTCAGGATGTAGACAAGGCCGACGGCAAAGCCGTCTTCGAAGAGCGAAAGCTTCGACAGGTCCTTTTGGTGAATCTTTAACCTCTCCTTGACCCGATAGTCAATGTAGTTCATTATCAGCGACGGTGTGATGAGAAAGAAGGTTTTTAAATGATGATTGTGCGGATTGCACAGGAATGGCTTGAAGCCTTGCACCAGCAGCTGGAATGGATAGCAGGATTATCATTCAATCAAATCTTATACCCTGCACTCTTTACCTTAAAATAATTTGTGTTGCCAGAGTAGCATTCCCTCATGTGGCCCACACTCTTCTCGTACTCCCTGATGGAGGTCGCAGTGGCCTCCAGCAGTCCCTTGGGCTCTTCTCCCGCACTAAACTGACTGCCCACCTTGGGCATGTATGAGCGACTCCTGTAATTAGCGTTCTTGCTTCCCGCCTGCAGAAGGCGAACGTAGCCCACGGCATTACCTTATGGAAATAAATATAACGCGTATAAAATATATGTATCTAAGAAAGCCAAAGAGGAAACACCTACCCACTTGAGTGATGACTTTCCTAAACAAGTCAATGTAGGTTTCGCCATTGCTGGCGAAACCCAGCTTCCTGATCTTCCTGAGAAAGTTCTCTGCGCGCTCGTACGGATACGATTGGTAGGGTTTGCTGTGCTTGTGCTCTGCGTGAAAGCGCAGCTCCTTGAGCAGCCGCGACTTGATCTGCTCGTCGTGCAGGAAGGTGGAGAAAGTGTAGAACTTCTGGCGTAGAAACTGATAGATAAAGTTCACCGTCGTATTAATAATGCCCGTGCCGTGTGTTTGCACCGAATTGGCCACATGCCGAGTGCCAATGATGTCCAAGTGCTTGCCCTTGCTGTGCGTCTCCACGAACAACTGAAGGTTCATATTGTAGGAATAGGATGAAGCGAATGTATGGATATTCCGCATGATCTGCAGCACATCAATACCCTTTACGTGGGAAGAAGACGAGATTGGTAAATTGAAACACTAGTGTCCACCGGGTTTTACCTGGTCAATGATCTGGTTGGGCAAATGGTCATCAATGGGACGCAGCTGCAGGACCTTGCTGGCAAAGTGTCGCATCTTCTCGTACGTTTTCCAGTCATGAGGGGCAATTGTCGTCAGGTTATAGAATGTGGCAGTGAAGTAGTTCTCAAGGTTATCTGAAGAAAAGAAGAATTAAGGAAGGATAAGTATGTTATTAACCTAATAATAACCCGAAGGCATTCTCTAATTTGCCGTACCTCGAATGATATTGTAATCTCCACCAAATTCCATCGCCGCCGCATGTATGCAATGTCGATAGTCCAAGGCAGTCTGCTGAAAGGGCTGTTCCTGGCTCTGGAACAGATGCGACAGGGTCTCCATGCGTAAAAACAGCTCGAGGTGTGTCCGCAGAAACTCGATCATCAGGCTATTGGCCGATGGCTTTGGCGGGCACTGCTCACTGCTTCCAAATATGGCCATGCTCTTGTCCAAATGATAGCTTACAGCCACAAGGTTCTATGATAATAGATTAAATGGAGTGGAATTAAGACGTGAGGCAGACAAAGGATTTTAATATTTACTTGTAGAGCATAAGGATTGCGTTGCAGCTCGCTGAACTCCTTAAGCAAGGAAGTGCTGAGAAACCAGTAGTTATATATCAGACTTGAGGAATCCAACTGTTGCCGCATATCGCTTCCAAAACTATTCAGATTGTTAGCCCGCTGAAGGATAGATAGAAAGACCTTTAGCTTGTCGGCGGGAAGGAGGCGATCCTTGTCAAGGAACTCGCCGACGGCTAGGTCTATAAAGGTCAAACGTTTTCTGCTTGGAAAGCCGAGTATCGACTTCTCGGCCAGCTTCATTGTTGACAAAAAGTTCACCTTGCGTTGCAGCAACTTTAGGTCAACTATCTTCTTTCTTGTCGTTTGGAGCAAATGCAGGACTCGTTGCTTCTGCCACTGAATCAAGGAGCTGGTGTAGCGCACAAAGTCGATTTGGTTCGATTCGAACGTTTTCTGAAGCACTTTCAGATACTGCAGCAGGCGGCACAACACAAACCAATCGGTCTTGGAGAGGGGCATCATAAGGGCCATATGTCGGTTAACCAGAGAGTCGGCCAGGCGGGTCACTTGCTCGGCATACGACTGACCAGTAAGAATCAATTGGGAGAATGTCTTTAGGCGTCCAAAGACCCCAGCATCGAGCACTCGCTGCATGCTAATCGACCATAACGAAATTTGGACACCCAATTGGCGGCAGTTCTTCAGGTCGCTGGACTTCATCCTCTCCAAAACCGAGCTATGCGCTTTGCTTCCCTGGAATTCCTGAGGTCTGGCAGGGGTTTTCATCAGGGTTTTGGCATGCTGGGCCAGAAACGCAGCGGGTGACCAGTAAACGTTTTGATTCAAGGGCAATCGCTGGTGCCTGTTAACCAGATCGGTCACATTCCGCACCGATTTTGCCTCAATCTGGATTCCTAGTTCGTGATGTACAGCCACGAAGGCAACAAGGCGAATCAAATGCTTTGGCTCCTCGAAGTTCCCAAATTCGTTGTTCTGATTTCCATCGACTTGAAGAAGCATCTTGCGGAGGTAGGCATTGGAGTGCTGACTGATGTGGCTGACATCCTTTGGACTGAAATGCTTCTTCAACTCCAGCAGGCTGTCTAGAAGATGCTAAGGAACAAATATGGATTACAGCGGAATTAATACTCGTTGATTTCGTCCCTTACCCGAAACAGGTTTCCCGCGATCACATTCTCGATTTCAGCCAACGACGTCCGGAGGCCAGCTAGCTCAAAGCTAGAGCATCGGTCCGAGGTGTGTCCGCTATTGGAAAGCGTTACCAGCCACTCCTTGTACAGCGTCCACTTCACCGAAATCTTTGACTGAATCGCCAGTTCACTGAAAACCACAGCGTGCTCCAGTAATTCGGTCATACAATCAAATACAGTCTGTAAAAAAAGAGAACATAACTTAGGTCGTACTAATTCAAATGCGATCAAGGTTTTGGATCTTACTTACGAATATATTCGATACGGGCACGCTGTCAGCGGCGGATGATATTTGCCGCAATAGATTCTGGAGTATCACAACGATCCGTTTCAGCAGAAAGAATACTTGGCAGAAGAACTCCATGGAGCCGCTCATGCGAAATAGCGGCCCCTCTAGGCCGGTACCATCCGAGGATGGGGTACTTCGCACATCGTCCGAAAGTCGGAAGTCACTGAACATGAAAGCCAACTGGTATTGCCTTGCCGTGTGGGCCAAGTCTCGGCACTGATTGCACAGATTCGCCAGCGTCGTAAGGGCTTTATTTGCCAGCAATTCCGATTCCTCGAAGCTCATCTCCGAAACTGCGGATGACTCGTTTCGTCCAAAGTTTAGCTCGATCACCGGCGCCATCGATATGGGGGAAACGGAGTCGGAAAGTTGGTTGATAGGCAATTTGTGGCTTAACAATTTCAGTTTATCATCGTGCTCCTCCATGAACGAGCCATAATTCTTGAGGATATCCTCGGCAAAAATTGCTATGGCAGAAGAACGGTACTTAATTTAATCACAATTCATAGATCAATCAGGTTTATATACGTACACAGTGGGGTTTGCTCCTGCTTCATGTTTGCGGAATTACATATAACTTGCTTTACCACGACCCCCAGTAATGTGACCCGCCCTGGGTAGATAACACGAACGAATTATTTTTTATTGTTATTATTTTCATTCTCTTATTAGTAATTGGAATCGATTAGCCAAAGAATCGATAGGTCGCTGTATCGATTAGTCTCTGCGCGCGAAAAAGAGTACAAATTGAGCTAAAACAATTTGAATATAATAACTTTCACCTGGAGTTCCTTAGGGAACTTAAATACTGATTCAGAAGAGTTTTCGGGCCAGAGCTAACTTCCCGTTGATTGAACATAAAATTCTATAACAATAGTATTAGAGTATCGATATAGACATTGCAAATGTCTGACATCTCTCCCACCGCTAGCGAAGCGGTGAAATTGCACTACAAAAAATTTGTATTAAATTGTGGCAGAGTTTTCACCTAAAAATGGCTGCCAAAAGCGCCGAGAAAGAAAAGAGTGAGGGCCAGGAGTCCGCCACCAAATTGGAGAAGGAGAATCCTCAGGATTCCACGGAGCCAGCCGGACAGAAAACCCATGAGGCCGCAGAGGAGGAGACCACGACACCGTCCAAACGTGATGGAGGACGAAAACGAAAGCGGCATTTGTTGAACTCCATTCGCAGCCAGATGGAGTTCTATTTCGGGGACGCCAACCTAAGTAAGGATCGTTTCCTGCGGCGCTATGTTGACCAGGACCCCTGTAAGTAGCCGGCATCGTCAACCTGCAGCCAAATGGCACTAAGAACGGAATTCTTTTAGATGTGCCGCTTGAGGTATTTCTCTCCTTTAACAAGATCAAGACACTCACCCAGGATGCGCAGCAGATTGCCAAGTCGCTGAGCAATTCCGAGCTCCTGGAGCTGGACGAATCGGGTCTGAAGGTAAAAAGGAAAACAAAACTACCGAAGCAGCGCGATGTTAACGATAAGACGCTGTATGTAGAGGCTTTGCCGGCAAATGCCACTCACGACTGGTTGAAGGAGGTTTTCAGTCGCTATGGACCGGTCGCCTATGTCTCCCTGCCCCATTATCCCGGCACCAAAAAGATAAAGGAGTTTGCCTTCATTGAATTTGAGAAAGCCGGTTCCGTGGAGAAGGCGGTTAAGGCCTTTGATCAGATTAATGGCGTGCTCTCCGCAGAAACAGATCCGAGTGAGCTGGCCAGCGTGCGCTCCTTTCAACAGCAACAACAACAACAGGAGCACCAGCAGGAGGTGCACACTGAGCCGGAAGATCCTCCCAAAAGAAGCCTAAAAAGGGAAATCATAGACAAAGGCGAAGGAATCGAAGCGAAGCGACCCAAGCTGGAGGATGAGCAGCCCAGCGGAGTCTCCACCGCAGAGGAATCAGCCAGCGAAACGGATGCAGAAGCCACAGCTGAAGCCTCTGAGCAGGATGGTAAGGCGGAGGCGAATGATGCCAAAAAGCGACGTCGCAAGCGTAAAAAGAAAGTAATTGTGGACAAGCCGAACATCGAACCCAGTGCCTTGGAGATCAAGGTTCTGCCCAAGACCAGCTGGAGCAGTTTGCGCAACAAATACTTGAATCTGCAGCGTCGGCTTGTCAGCGAGGCCAAGAGCAAGCAGTGGCGTGAGAATCACCCGCAAAATCAGCACCAGCAACATCAGCAGCATCACCATCATCACACTCATAGTCACCCAAATCCTCCGCAGCCAAAGCCAGAAGCCATTAAGGAGGAGGAAACTAGTGCAGAGGTGTTAAGTGACGGCGGTGGTGAGCCTGGTGGTAACAGCGGGGATGGAGTACCAGTGCCAGTCAAGCGTCGCAAGGCTGTGCACAAGATGAACATGAATTTCTATGGCGCTGGCGGCGTAGATTCCACGAAATCCGAGGAGCCTTCCCAGGAGCGTACGCCCCTCTTCAAATATGAGCCGGGGCTAATTGTCGAATGCACTCTTCTCGAACCCTGTACCAATGTCAAGGAGTTTAAAGCCGATATGCGTCAGTATCCGGATATCAAGTATGTGGACATCAAGGAAGGCGATCAAGTGGCACAGCTGCGCTTGGCCACACCCGTGGCCGCCGAGGAGTTGGTACGACAGGTAAGTTGTGCGGAGCGTCAGCTAAAGGTACTTCGTGGCCAGCCCGAAGCGCTCTATTGGCGCAAGATCGAGCAGGATCGCGAAGCGAAGCTGTCGAAGAAAGTGCGTGTCCAGCAGAAGCGTGGAAGGGAGAAAATCTCCACGCTGCTGGCCAAGCACATCAAGTTTGACGATGGTGATGATGAGGTACCTGGGGGTACCATCGATTGAGTGATAACATGTTAGCTGTTCTTCTACCAACAACTAAGAAACCAAACGGTCTGGTTTGATTTTTAAACCATAGAATCAATATGCAAATTATACAAAATACTGCTAGATAAATATATATTATGTTCGATTGTAAATGAATTTCTAGCCCTTTTAAAACTGTCGAGAAATAAAACGTAATAGAACATACTAATTTAGGAAGTTGGAATTGCATATACCCGCAAGGTTTTATAATTTAAATCAGAAGCTTGAAACACTGTAAAGTAATAATCTATAAATCATATATATTCTTGATCAGCATCAACAGCCGAGTCAAAAATTCAACAAACAAGTTAGATTTTTAAAATTGTAAGCCCAGCAAACATAATTATTGCCCCAATAAAAACTAACAGGAGAGCTTTCCAAATTTAAATTAATGCTTTCTTTAGTTATGAGTTTTTTAAACTTTGATTTATCGGCTAAATTGTCATATAAAAATATCGATTTAAAAAATGCAAATATTTTAAGTTTAGATATCGATTTTCGATTGGATCAGACAATTTAATTTTAAATTGCACGGCTATATAAACTTTTGCTAGAAGACTAAGTTGAAACGGACAGACGTATTTATGTACATGGCTAGATCAACTAGGCTGTTGATGCTGATCAAGAATATATATATATATTCCATTTCGTGGGAAATAATTCCTTCTATATAAAAACTCTGAAAGGTTTCACCAATTAGAAAGAGAGACCTAAACAAAATAGTGTTGTATCTAAACTTGTTCCCAGCATAAATTTGTTACAAAGGCTTTCATTTTACACTTACAATTGAATCATGTATATCATGTATATCACTTCATCTCACCAAGCTTCCGAACGTTCAATCACATAACTTAACACACTTACATTCTTGTAATCATTAAATGGTTATTACTTATTATTTTTAATATACACAATAATGGAAACTTTGTAAATAGTCTATGCTTTTGGCGTGCAGAAATCCCCAACTTCTAGTCTCATCCCTCCCTTAAAGTCGAACTAAATATATAGTGATCCATCCGCCGGGCCCAGATAATGCATCGAAATGAGCAGAACATCGATGATCGTCCAAACGCCAAGTCCCCCGAAGCTGAACAGCTTGCCAATGCCCTCCTGCCAGTGGCCCAAGTAGAACCGATCGGCCCCGAAGCCGCCCAAGGTGAGGCTAATCAAGAGGGCGGTGCTCCAGCGATAGCCCTGCGTCCAGTTGCAGCGTAGATTGCGGGTAAAAGAGCGATTGCCCAAACATAACACATCCTGATGCACAGTGCAGTTCGTGCGGTAATACTTATCCGCTACAGAATTGCAGTTGGCGTGCTGATAGCAGTTCTGTTGCCACATCTCCGTCTGGTAGCAGTACCTGCAGTTCATCTGGCGCTGGAAGCTCCGCTCGCCTTGGCACTGCACATTCCCGATAATCTCGCAGGTAACGTTCACATCCCGACCGTACAAACAGGCATTGTTGTAGGCACACCGAATGCATGGAAACTGCAGGCGCTCGCAGGGTGTATCCTTGTCGTATGGGCACAGCATATTATTGTTGTTTCCATTGCTGCTGCTGCTGCTGCTGTGGGCGGTGGAGTTGTCCAGGCTCCCACCGCCGTTCTTGGAGACCAGAGGCGTCATATGCACCTCGTTGTCGTTGCTATTAGCATTGGCATTTCCATTGCCATTGTTATTACTCGTATTATCCTTGTGATCGCCTTTCGCGTCTGACAGATCCATCTGGTTGCCTCCGCTGGCCGTCTCGCTGTTCCTAATCCCTGTCAGCACAAAGATTACGATCAGAGCGATGGCGGAGCGCATGTTGACCACTATGCACTGACGTTGGCCGGGCATTTTGTACAAATAAATAAATGAAGCAGCCGGAATCTAGGATGAACAACTTTGATGTTATTGTTCTGCGTGGTAGAGTGACCGTTGAGCAGTGAGTGAAAAATACCAGGTCGAAATCGTATGTTGGTATTTAAAAATCGTTTGCATTTGCTGTCTGAAATGTCGATGTATACGACATCGTCATGACGATATATCGATATCGCGGTTTAAGGGTTCATGTAACTAATCGATATAATGCTGTATTGCTCATCCCTAGTTTTTTGTTATTGTGGCTACCAAATGGATTATTCTTCGTAAAATCAAATCCATCAGTGAAAATGGCACGCACTGCCGCCGAATAATTGCGCGCCGGAACAAATCGGTAAACTACCGTGAAACACCTGAAAGAAAGCAAGCCAATTCAACGCACAGTAGTTTCGCGATTTCTTTGCTGGCTGTGTATGCTTGGGTGCGTGTGTGTCGTGTTTGTGTGCGTGCTGCAGGGTCTGTGTGTAACCGTTTTTGAAAGGGGTCGCGGTAGTTTTTATTAAATAAAAAGGTAAACGATCGTCAAATGTAAAGTAGCATTGTTAAATATAAAAAGTTACGTTAAATAATATTTTCTGAAATAAGAAATTTTTTTTTTAAGTTCTGAAATGATCTCACAAAATGATTCTAAGCAATACTCGTGTTATTAAACTATAAATTGTATTTTAGTCATGTATTGCCGCCGCACGTAATAATCCGAATTCAAACTAAATCCAATGGTTTTTTTACCCTCCAACATTGCGCGTTGCAATACTATCGCTTAATTACAAACGCCACAACTATCGATGGAACCGGGCTATCGACAGTCCGCAATCTCTAGATCAATAGAGCTGGCAAAAATTCTATGTTTTTCACTATCGGTTTCTCTATGTATTACTGTCGATTTTTAAGCCATGCATAATTACTATTATGCTATGATCAAAATATCGATAATGATGTCTTGCCATCACTTTTCTACCCTATGTATCTGTAATTGCGTAAAATAGGTATCTACATGTGTAAGGTGTAAAATGTTAAATAATACCGATTTCTCAATACATCGATAGTGCAAAAAATCGATGTTTTGAAAACAATGTCCAAACATCGATAGTAACGATAGTGTATTGCCAGCACTATCACTCAGCGTCGGATCTCTAAAAAAAACACTAATACAAACACTCGGGGCGTGTGATTTAAATACAAATCTAACTTGGAATTGCGAAATGTGTAAATTAGTGTTTGTGTAGCGCAAAGTTGGTTTATTTTAGTAAAACTTCGACGCCAAACAACAACAACAAGTATCGGGAAAAAAGGCAAACGGCAAATTTTTTTTTTGTTTGCTCGCTCGCTGCCTAGCTCTCTCACTCTCTCGCAGCGTGCGTGCGTTTGTGTGTGTGTGTGTGTGCTTGTGTATTGGTGTGCGTGTGCAGGAGCAGCGTCATCCATATCTACGTCCCTCTCTCTAAGTCCCTGTCTTCTTGCCCCCAAAAGTGAAACATGTTTTTCTGTGGCAACAACAAAAGCCACAACAACAACAACGGCAGCTGCAACAATCGACAACAACAACAAATGCAGCAGTAGCAGCTTGTGGAATAATGCATTGAAAACAAATGCAAAGAAGCTCAACAACAACAAAAACAACAACAGCAACAACGGCATCAGCGGCAGCATAGGAAAAATCAAATGTAAGTAAGCCCTCTTGCTGGCTGCTTCTCTCTTCTGTTTTTCTGTTTGGTTAGGTTGAAAAGCGAGCACAGCGCAGAGGAGGCGGAGAACGTAAGAGGAAGAGAGTGTTTGCTGGAGAGGGCGAGGGCAAAAGAGAAACAGAGAGGCGTCAGCGACGGTCGTTGCTAGAAACGCGTAGCAAGGCAAGCCAATTAGACTTGCCGGCATTTTGGCTTTGCAACGGCGAGTCCAATTGGAAATGGGGGATATTTGTGAAATTTTGAACTGAATTCGGTTAGAAATGATAAGTTCAAGTAAAGCGTGCCTCTCTCCGTAGGTACTCGTGACTGGCCCATTACTTCCTTTGTTTTCCGTACTTCTTTGTTCATTTGTGGCGTTTTTAACGACTTAATTAAATATGTTTGATGTGTTAATTGAAGGTCCAAGAATTATAATTTAATTTGTTTGATGCTCCAGTGTTTTTTTTTATATACATATATACTTTTTTTTTAATAATTGTGCTCTCTTTCGCTGAGCAGTCTGCAAATGCGCGCGCCCTTTCTCTGCTCTGCTCTGTCACTCGCAATGTCCGTGCCTGCTCCTCTCTTCTTCGGTTCGCGCCTTCTCTCTCTAGTCCGTTTCGAGTTTCAAGAAGCGACGACACTAAAATAGCTGTAAAAAACAACGACGACGCAACAGCGCTGCAAAAGGTGGCAACACTGGTGCAGTTGCACATGTAACCCGCACGCCGGCCCCTTATTTTATTTTAATTAAAGAATTTCACAAAATGAAATCTACATTAATAACAATAAGAAGAAAGATGGGGAAAGCACTCAAACAGCTGTTTGCTCTTAATTGAATTCTGATTTTATGGTTAGAAGCGCTAAGCGCTAGTCACAATGGGGTTTATACTTAAATTATTCCTTTTAGCCTTATGAGACATTTTTTAATTTGAAAACTTGCATACCCTTGCAGCGTGTTAGAATTTTAGTCGAAAGCTTGTAAATTGTGAAAGTCATTTCCGACCCTTTATATTCTTGATCAGAATTAACAGCCGAGTCGATCTAGCCATCTCAGGTAAAAATAAAAATTTTACCAATTTTTGTTCAAAATTTTAAAAGGGGTTCTATTGTTAAAAAATTCAAAAATTGACAAAAATAATATACATTGTCTAAAAACAACGATTTTGAGTAACTGAAGAATCGTATGACTAAAACTTCTTAAGTTTCTTCGTTAAAAAAATTATACATTATATTAAATTGGTATTTAAAAAAATTGAATAGGTTGAAGTAGATTCTATAAATGCAGCTTTAGAAAGGTTAATTCTTAAGTTAAGATTAGTTATTTTTTATTATAACTTGCTTACGCATGGTCGAAGTTCAAAGAAAGCTTTAATTTCATGTAAAAGAATTTGAGTTTAAATTATAAATCTGTATTGAGTTGTTTAGAACTATAGAAATGTACGATTTTAGTAACATTTCTTGGGATTGCTTCGGCATATATATAATTCTGATGACCGCTCCTCTTGCAATCCCTCATTTCCCAGCATTTTCTGACAATTACTAATTAACACTTGCTACTAATTGTTGCCCTTTCCCCGATTATTACCGTAAGGCTCAATGCGTATCTGGAACATTTCAATGGTCCTCAATTACTGCGCAATTGCGAAGCTGACGCAGCTATCTAACTAAACTAGCTAACTAACTAACTGAGTAACTAACTAAGTAACACGTGTGGCCAAAAGCCAGGGCGGGGGAGAAGCGATTGTCATTTAATCACAACAAACCAGCTGCCTTTCTACACACGTGCTGCCTGGCATTGTTATTATTATTATTTTGCTTTATAATTGCTGCAATCAATGTGCATTAATTTAGCAGGGAAAGATTGCAGAATTTAACATTTGATTAATGCGTCATTATTTGTCAAATAATTTGTGTTTTTTTTTGTCAAATAACAAACTATAATTATAGCCGGGGAAAATACCACCCAGGATGCTATATTCCAATTAACTTATGCACCAATTTAATTCCCATTAGGCTTTCTATTATATTTAGCAGGCTTAGAATCCAAGATAATATATATAATTATTATTATTTTGACCTTAACATATATCATTTCGATCTTATCGCATATTATTTAAAACTTGACACACATTATATTGACCTTACTTCTAATCATTTGAGCAATATGACTCTTGAATGCACAACAAACATTGTAGGATTTTATAAACATTGGAATAAGCTTTTTAAAATCATATTGTGGATATGTTTGGATATTGCTTATGTTTTTTAAAGAATATTTTGTGAGATATGTACATATTCAGTAATTTTCGGTTACTATTCCCTTCGTTTTTTTTATAATATTTTCCTATTGTTGATGTTTATGCATTTGCTTGTTGTTGTTATTTTTGCTGCTGTTGCGAAATTAAAATTTTCAATGCCACTGTCAAAGCTGCGACGTCATCCGTCATCAATGAATGCGCAGTTTTGAATTACACAAGCAACACCGACTAAGCAAATAACAAAAGCGATATATAGCTATTAAAGACCCCCGACATTCAGACCGACTTTTATAAAAGAGATTTTTGGAAAATGAATGTGTTTGAATGTGTACAAAAAATGTATAAAAAAAAAGTGTTTTCCATGTAAATATTGTCTTAAACCCTTGCAGGGTATTATAATTTTAGTTAGGAGCTTGTAACGGATCATATATTCTTGATCAGCATCGATTTCAACGAATGCGAATATTCTAAGCTTAGTTATTATTGATTTCCGAATTGATCCTATAATTCGGTTCCAAACTGGAAGGGTATATAAACATCGGCTTGCCGAAGTCAGTTTCCTTTCATGTGTTTTTTTTTTTGTATATATAATGAATGAATTTGTGTAACTAGATAAATTTCTAAGAAATACTTGAGCTTGTATAGTTTATCACTTCTTATATTATTCTAATTTTTAAATAGATACAAAGGGAAATGTTTGTAAACAATTTGCTGATCTTTTCTTACTTTAATATCTCTATTCAAGATATTTTTCAAGGAATATAAATTGTCAGATTGTTTTTGCAAGAACTAGGAAAATATTTAGACCAAAACTTTGATTTGTAAAACCTTTGTTTCACTTCCTGTTGTATGGTATGGTATTTTGTTTAAAGTTTTCCTCTTTTGTCCGGCACCGTTGCCACTTGTTACTGTTTATATTTTAAATTCGCACATTTTTGCGCTATTGCGTATTGAGCAAAAATCAACTTTATTAATTGACCTTGTGTGTGGGCATGTGTGAGTGTGTGTGTGTGTGCTTGAATATTTGTGGGAGGAAGATGGGAAGAGAACAGAACAAAGCTCTGCGACTGCGCCGCTCACTTCATTTCGTTATTTTGTTTGAGTTTTTATTCTCTTTTTCAGTTTTCGACAAAGGCAAAATCGGTCATTAAACTTTGAACCAAGTAGAGGGGGAGGGGGGGAAAGGCAAATAAAATAACAGCAACAACAATAAGAAGACGAAAGCAAAAAATAAAATAAACTGCTGCCACTGGCATGTAAATTCTTCGCTCTCTCTTCCCTATACATATATCTCTCTCTCTCCGCCGCTCTTCCTGCTCTACTACGCACTTAGCCAAACGGCACACATGTGTGGGCGAGAGGGACGGGGGGGAGAGTACGAAAGGAAAGGGGAGGGAGTGAAAGAAAGCATAAATTCTTCGCCGCCTTTTTGCACAATCTTCCATTGAAAAAGTGCTTTCAAAAGCGCAATAATCGTCCATGTTTCGCCGTTTTATTATTATCACAGTCAAACTTGGTTAAGAGGTACTGTTTTGTAAATTTACATTTTCTTAAAAAACTTGCATTTCAATGTTAAGTTTAAAATTTATATTTCTTAAATAATGTTTGACTAAAAATGCAACAATTTTACCTCAAAAACAGTAATTAAAAATGAGGTCGCTCGCAAAATAGGATCCTTTAAAAATATATTGTTTATTTACAATAAGATTTATAGTATAAAGTGCATATCCCTTTAATATATAATATATATTATATATTTATAATTAATATCAAGACCGTAAATATTATTTTTTTGAGCTTTAGATTTTGAGGAGTGACTAAGGTTTGGGTTGTGGAAGTTTTCCTGTATTATTTTGGTTTCTTTTATTTTGATTATTTATAAGTGTATTTATTTATTTATTTATTTATTTTTTTTTTTTTTGCTAATCAGCAATACTAATGAATAAAGAAGAAGCGGAAAACGCCTACAAGGTATTTTTAGTAGAAAACCTAGAAAATCTGGAGCACGGACACACCGAAATGAAGTATAGGTAGTAGTAGTGAATGGTGTGAGTACAGAATATTAATAACAAAACTTTTTCGGGCGTCGCCACATGTTGCGCAAAAAAAAAAACATACACACACATAAGAATACGCTGTGGCAAAATATGATTTATTATTAGTTTAGTAACAGCATTTCATGTGCACGCAAAACGCAAATTGAATTAAACAAAACGGTTTCGCAAATGGAAAAAGTCACACGAGCGATTTGGGTCACCACATGACGCGTCCCGTCTTCTTCTTTGTTTTCTAGTGGGTGCCGAAGAGAGTACGGGGGAGAGCGAAGAAAGTTAGTCAGAAGAAAGAGAGCATGAGCACTGAACCAGACCAACACACACACGCACACACACAGGCACACACCAACACCCACTACAAACACTGGCAGACAGACAACCCGATTCTGACGTCAAACGACCGCCGGCGAGCTGATCATAAAGTTTTTCTTTCCTTTCTTTTTCTATGTGTGGGCCAACGTACAGTGATCTCTGCCTAAGTGAAGCTTAACAAACTAGAAACCTGCATATGTATACAATTATACATTACTTTAGAGTCTTAAATCTTAATAGAAGGGTGAATGTTTAGTTAAAGAAAATAACCTTCTAGGATGATTTTAATTAACTGATGTTGCATTTTCATTAGTTAGTTTTTTTTTTTTGCTTCTAAAATTTAATAACTTTAAACAAATTTTGATATATAATTTGTGTACGTAGGGTAATTAATAAACACACTAATGTACACAAATAAACACCCAATTAATAAGTAGGATAATATTACCCAAGAACCCGGATATTTATCGATATTTATTGACTAGGGTTGCCATCCTCATAGATGTATATATTATTCTTTTTTGTGGGAGTGCGTGGGTGTGTGTTGGTTCCCTTCTATTTAATTTTTGTTTGTATTTTTTTTTCTGCCGACTTTGTGTTGGCCCAAAAATAAATGATGAACCATGCAAAAAACTGTGGCTGCTACCGGCCGGCCGCTTAAGCTAAAAATAAGCATTAAAAAATAAATGCTCTAGAGACTATGCAAATGAAAAATGTCAAAAGTGTGAAAAGTCAAATGCAAGCCACTCGCCTGCGACGTCACAAGCAGCGAGCTAAACTGAACCGATGAACTGATAAACTGATAAACTGATAAGCTCGGTCAGTTGGCAACGAAAAAGAGGTTAACTCTTAACACTCGAATGCCGCATGATCGGATGCTTTGCCAAGATCCGGGGAATTACTCTGTGCTTATTTGCTTATTATTAGTCACAAAGTGCACAGAGTGACGCATTTATTTACCTGCATTTTTCCTATAGGATTTTCTGAATCACAGGAGAAGGAAGGTGGATATGAATGATTCGCTTTTGCGAAGACTTCAGGCTTTTAGCAGCTTTTGTTTTCGTCGGCTTTTAGAAACTGGTTTCGTTCTGTTTTGCTGGTACATTGCGTTAATAAGTTTCTGCAGAAATTCACACAGGCAGCTTCTGCTGCCTGAACAGTGGTGGCAAAACTATCAGTACAACTTGAGTTAATTGAAAATTAATAAGCAAATAGTTTATTTCGTTATACATTGCATTTATTTTAATATCCTTGTGGGGTACTTTAACTTTAGTCAGAAGCTTATACCACTATGAATGAGTCATTTCCGACCCTATAAATCATATATATTCTTGATATATCAACAGGCGAATCTTTCAAGACATAGATATGAAAGAATTTCAAAATTTCATAAGGGGTTACATCGTTAAAATTGTCAAAAATTGGCAAACATTTTTAAAATTTTAAATTGAGTAAGCAGACTTATTAACCTTATAAAAACTAACATAGGAAAGCTTTCTGTATTGAAATTAATGTTTTTTGCTTAGTTATGAGTTCCTTAAACTTTGGTTTGTCATGTAAAGCTATCGATAAATATTACTTTAAAGAATGCGAATATTTCAAGCTTAGTTATGATAGATTTTCCCATAATTCAATTGCAAGTGTATATTAACTTCGGATTACCGAACTTGATTTCATTTCCTGTTGATTTTCATTCCCATAAAGCAAAAGATAAAATATAGAGGGGTGGCAACCCTAGGCTCGCCTCGCTTGTTGTCTGATGGTCAATTCCATTTCATTCCATGCCAATTTTCGCTTGGCAACAAAATCCCGAAATGCGAATTGCCGACATGATGTGTGTGCTGTAGAAAAACAAACATTAATAGCAACAACAGCGAAAGACCCAAGAAAAAAGTAACAACATCAAAACGCTAATAATGCCACTTTCACCACAACATCATAAAAAAAAACCAACAACAACAGTAATAACATTAGTAAAAGCAGAGCTTTGCTTTGTGTGCGCTGTGTTTTGTTTCACTAATTTAAATACATACATATATTCCCACGTATATAGCCTATTGTAGGGGTTAATCAACATTTGTAATTAAAATGCACACACCAAATTTTCGCCTTGACAACAGGCGAATAAAAAATAAAAAAAAAAACTAATCGAAATCGAAAATCGAACTTGAAACAGCTGTCTCTTTTTGCGGCTGTGTTTTGTGTGTGTTGTGTGTGTGTGATTGCAATGTCAGAGGCAAGGCGAGCTTGATGCAGGTGTATATGTGTGCCTGTGTGTGTATTAGAGGCGGCGCCCCGGCCAAAAGTAAAGAAAAAACCGAAAAAAATGAAAGAGAACAGAAACTGAAAAAAAAACAAGCCAAGCCAAGAACTCGCGCCCTCTCCCGCTCGCACACATACGCATGCTTTCTGCGTCGCGTGTCGTTCACCTGCCAAAGAGCGGCAGAAAGCCAGAAAGAGCGCTCTCTCGAGAAAGCCACTTAACAGTGAGTTAACAGCTCTATAGAGAGAGAGAGAGCGAGAGAATGAGAGAGAACAAGAGAGCGAGGGATAGAGAGCGCTCGCAGCGCGTGTTTTTCTTGATTGTTATTATTTATTATTATTATTTGCGCCGTTAGTGTATGCCGCAAAAGCCTCTTCCCTTATTTCCGCCGCCCCTTTGTGGAATATTCTCAATAAATAACTCAATTAGTTAATTAAATAAATACTGTTCTCTTATAATTCCAGCAGAAACAACAACTTTACAGAGGAGCGAGGAATACAACAAGAAAAGCCGTCAACATAAGTGCAACAACCAAAAGCAGTACAGTTTTTGTTTTTTTATTTAAAATTTCGTGTGTGTTTCAAAAGTAATGTTTGTGCAAAATGTTTGGAAGAGCGACACACAAAAAGAACAACAGCAACCATAAAACAAAAACTACGATAACTTAAAGAAAAATAATTCAGCTCCAAAAGCAAAATAATCCGACAATAAAAAAGAGAGAGAGCAAAACGCAAAACTCAAAAAGCGAATCGCGGAGAAAACGAATTCGAGAAGAATCGCATTGGGAAGAAAGTAGAAGAAAGCCAGATCGACGACAACAAAACGCACAACAACAACAACATACAACGCTTTTCGGTTTCTTCTCAGATTTCCCTCGCGCGCACCACTGTGTGCTTGTGTGTGTGTGCTTGCGTGCGTGTCGTGTAGCGTCGCGTCGCATCGCATCGCGTGTGTGTGTGTGTGTTTTGTTTTCATTAGAGCACACACACACGCCGCCCATTGTCGGTGTATGTGTCTGTGTAATTGCAATGGTAAACGGTAAACGGTAAATAAACAATAACATCAACATCAACAACAACAAAAACTACAACAAGAAGAAGCCACCAATAATTCAATGTGCGAGCAGTACTAGCACGCTTGTTGTCTCGCTCGCCAACACACTACCAAAGTGTTTCTTTTTCTTCTCCTTTTTTTTTCTGTTGTAACTAAATGTGTGATTTTTCATTTGACAATTGCAAATAATCATTGCAAAAAGGAAACAAAGAAAGGAGTCAAAATACAACAAAAGACTTAGTATCTTGTGTTCATAATTTTAAACAAAAATTTAACAACAAAAAGTATTCGACGAAAAAAAGTTCACACCAAGATATATACGAGAATATATATATATTAAAAGATATATAGCATACACCATAAATACCTAATAATAATAACTTGTAAACGAACAACAACAACAAAAAAATGTAGAAAAATACACACAAATTATACTACAAAGTTGCAAATAAGCAAGCAACAACAACGACATAAAGGAATAACAAGAAGCAAAGTATATAACGAAAGGAAACGCAGAAAATACAAGCTAATTTATTTAAATAAATAAAATAACAACAAGCAACCCAATCCGACAAAAATAACTAAAAATTAATATACAAAATAAGTAAAAGTAAATAAGGATCTTCAAATGTTTCATTATTTACTTCAATCAATACCAATCGCATGAACAAATAACGCAATATATGTATATATATATGTATATATATAACCACAAATATATATATGTATATATGCATATATATAAACTAATATATAGTAGGAGTAAAGAGAAGCAATCTTCGATTCATTAATCAGCGCAAAACCAACAAACATCAGTCCCCATGTATAGATTAGAGGATACGAATAGCGGCGGCGTTATGGATAAGAATAAACAGAAACGTAAGTATTAATTATCCTTTATTTCTTTATTAAAATCTATGACTTAGATATAAACATAATATACATTTTATATGATTATAAATGCGTATTCCTTACCGAATATAGTAATAGGAGCTCTAAAATTCCATTAAAAATAAACTTATTGTAGGTGTTTTATATTAAAAACAGCCATTGGGCTTATTTTTGAAGAACAACTTAATACCAAATTAGAATGGAAAACTTATAGATACATTTTTTCTCGGGAAAACTTTTTTAGGCTTCCTTTCAACTGATGGTATCTTTGAATATATATCTTTGTGGCATCAAATTGATGCTTTTTCGGCTTAGTTATACGTTTTTTAATCTTTGATTTGTGGAACAACTCATATAAAAATATCGATACATATTGATTCAAATAATGTGAATATTTTAAGCATATCAAGATTATATATTATATATTCCACTATAAGTCAAAGTATGTAAAATGTGGAGCTAGGTATGAAATTAGATGGTTTATAGAAATATAATATAGAATATAAATAGAAATAGACAACACCAGATAAACATTTAGATGTCACAGGGGAAAGCATGGGTTGTTGCTGATTGACTGGCAATTTAGCAGCTAATTCCAGCTGTTTCCAGCCTGGACAAGTGCAACAATGTCACTGCATTCAGTCAACAGTCAACAAATATATAATGTCAACTGTTTGCTTATCACTCAACCTGGCACTTACTGTCATCACCATCTCCGTCACCGTTTCTATGTGTATATCTCTCTGTTTTCCCCCAATCCAACGTACTCTGTTGAGCTTGAAATCCCGTGACTCTGGAATCGGGGACTTCCCCATTAGTTGTCACCTGGAAAGCGGAGGGGGAGGCTCCCGTAGCTGATTAGCTTGGCGCCGTCTGTTCATAAACTTGTCAAGTGGACGCGACAACAACTTACTGTAATTCATGACATTACCTTTTCGCCGGGAAAAGGAACCCGAGAGCCCGGCACTTGATGGTGAGTCACCTGTTCCGGATGTCGTTGTGGTCCGTCCGTCGTCCGTCGCCCCCTCCTTAAATGCAATTATCGATGGAGGTTTTTTATAAATGCGCTTCCCTCCCTCCCCCTCCGCGACACCCCCTCGCGATTGCCATGCCTGGGCCAAAATGCAAGTGGCCAAAGCGCAAAATGTCGTCAACTATTTTTATTTTCGACCAAAAGACGCGACAGAAATTGAGAGGCAAGGGTTTGGATTCGCCACGGATCGTATCGTATGGGAACGACGGGTTCCTATAAATAGACGCTGCTTACTATCCGACTCTGTTTTTTATTTATTTTTTTGAGAGTCCAAACTCATTTATCATTCAACTTTTCCATTGATTGGCAAGCGTTCAATTCGTTTGTATATTGGTGAACATTTTCTTGTTACTACTTGCTTAAAATAAAAAATGAAAGTATCGCTAAGTTATACAAAAAAAAAGAAGCCAGGCAACATATTAAAGAAACTTATTTTATATTGAAATTAGGAGATATGAAAACTTCAGAATATTTGGCATATTTTACTATTTGCTATTAGTTTCTTTTACTTTTAATAATTAAAACAATTAACAATCAAATGAACTTACTCTATAACGCACCCTTTTTTGTGCACGCTTTCTTTGTATTTAATTAATTAATTACATTTTATTTAAATTTCTTATTTAATGTGCTTTTGTTTTGATTTCCTTGTCTTGGCAACACACAACGCAAAAAGGCGAAACAAAGAAAATGCATTTACATATATGTATCTCTGCGAGCACGAGACAAGTGCTTACGGCTTTCCCACCCACCATAGTCTCCTCGCTTTTCCGATCTGCTGTTTGGCTTTATTTTCTTTGTTATTATTGAATTTCCATTATCTCAAAAAATACGAAACTCGGGCCAAAAAAAAAAGGTGATATAAAAATAAAGGGAAAGACAGTAATATTGCGCCTTTGACAAACATTAAAACTAGAAGAAACCGTCTCTGAAGAACATAAATTGAAACCGAATAAACATTACAATACGTAGGAAGTTATCTTAATCAGTTTTTGATCACTTGAATTCAATATTTATTTCCACTCAAGGGAAAAGCGATTGCTTTTTGGTTACTCTTTTTTTTATTAAATATGAAACTAAGAAATAAATAATTAAGTAAAAGAGGGAAATTATAACTTTGCATTTTAAACTTGTCAAATGATACCGGTCAGGTGCAAGTAAAATAAAAAATTTAACTTTGTCAATACTGATCTCCTTAAAAAGGTCCTTCCAACACTGGTTTACTTTAGGGAAAAGAAGCAAATTCCCAAATTATAATAATTGACAATATTGGTTACCTTACAAAGGTCTTTCCAACACTGATCTAGGTAATGAAAAATTAGAAAACTCTGAAATTATAAGGTTAGCAATACTGATGCCTTCTAAACTGTATTATCAACACTAGTCTAGTTAATTTAAAATAAACAAAAGCAGAAGCCAAATTGTCACCGGGCATCCCCATCCCCTAGGTCTTTATTATCAGATCGTGATGATCGTTGCATTTCCCAATCGCTATCTGTAGATCGTTCGTGTGATCCAACAGAGATTCAGCATAAATACAGAAAAAAGCTGAGGAAAACAGCAAGACGCGACAGAAAATGCGGTTCCGTATAAATAAAACAGACGAGTGGCACCTTTGCGGCCAGTGCAACAAAAAAACAGTGACAGTTTGCGTTTAATTTTCACGCGAAGCAGATCACCGCACTAAAGGAAATCTCGTCTCGGAAAGCAAAGCAGCCAAGCCAAGCTATGGTGGAATAATTGATTAAAAACAAATAGAAATCATAGAAAAACTAGAAGAATAGAAATCGGGGAGTGAAAAAAAAGAAAAGAAAAACCATTATGTCCGCGGCTCTGGTTTATTGGCATTCAACAACGAACGGCAGGGATGCTGTTGACATGACCCCCACCACTGATTGGCCACCTGGTGGTCACCTGAACCTGAACCAGAACCACCATCAGCACCACCACCACCAACACCACCACAGTCACAATCACAATCACAATCACAATCACAATCGCCATCATCCGCCTCATTACATCAATTATTTGGCGCAAATTGGCTGCCAGCATCGTGTCAGAAATTGGCCAACAAATGGCAATCAGGATGACGGCCCTGCTGGCGGCGCCCATCAAATCATCTCAAAATTCCAGCCCAAAAGTGCGTGGAGCAATCTTGTGGATGTGGACCAAGTGGATGGCAATCTGTTGGGAACTCAGCTGGAATCGTCAAGGTGTGAGCAGGCGCCACCAAGCTATACTTGTAAGCTAAAGGATGGGGCTACCGGATATTAATTAATAATTAGTTTACTTGAGGTGGAAGAATCTTGGGAAATATAGAGTATAGAATATAGGAAAATGCCTGGGCTCTTTGGTTTTCTAAAGAAAGTTGTTATTTGGTCGTTTTTTTTATAAAATTGCGAAAGCTAAACAAATGCCACAATAAAAAACAAAACAGTATTTTACAGTTGAAGCCCCATTTCCCCTCAAGATAAATATATATCTTTTTTAGCAAGTTTTTTATACCCTAAATGGTAGCCAAATCTTGTATGTATTAACGTAACATTACTATCACAATTTTCTGTGTCTCTTGAGGTTAAATAGAGTATAACTTTGCTTGGCTTTCGTGTTCTTTTGGCGACTTGTTTATATTCGTTGTGTCTATTTTCGTTGCACAAACCAAGCAAAAAGCAAAACAATAAACAAAAAAAGAAGGAACAAGTGAACAAGTGTAATGGTCATAGTAGACACTTGGGGAAAAAAGAATACAAAAAAGTAAAAGAATCCGACAGAATTATGTATAGTGCTTGCATATTGTGTAATAATTTCAGTTCCGTCTGGTTCTAAAATTAAGGTAGAGCATTTATCTTTTCAACGGCGACTCTTCCTACTGCACAGTGCACAGAGAGAAAAATAAGGAATATTTCCAATGAATGCTAAAATATAAATATTCAAATTGAATATGAAATATTAAAGAGTTTATATTGAGGAAAAATACATATACCTCAAAGGAATTAATTGGATAAAGGTAAACAAAAATGGATACAATAATAATATTTAATAACTAATTAGCTATTCAAAGCATTAGTTAAAGAATATATTTAATATTATATATTTAGTTATAAAATATATTCTTTTGAACAATAATACATATATATTTGTATATTTTACATATTCCAGATATTGTGACAAGATTTAAACAAGTCTTATTTAACTGACAAATATAATCATGACTTAAAAATCTAGGCTAGTATAGACTTCCTCCCTATTTCCTTCAGTGTACCTGCCGTAATCCCTTCTCCGCTCTTTACTCGATCTTTTATCATTATTTTGGCAACTCTTGGCGTTGACGGCGTCAGGTGTGCCCCGAAAGCAGGTGCATTTCTGCACCAAAGCGATTCGGTCAATGAACCAGCACCTTAAGCTTTATATACACTTTATATATATATTCATACAACTGATCTGATCTAATACCGCTTTCCTCTCTATATCTCTCTTATCTTTAGTATCCGCTTATGGGTCCAGCGCGGGCAGCGTCGCCGTCGATGCAGCGCAGGGCAGCGGTAGTGGGAGCGGCGGCGGCGGCAGACAGCGGCATGCCCCGCTTTATGGACGCTTTGTTGCCGAGGACGATCTGCCTGCCACGCATCGAGATGTCATGCATCATGTGAGTATCAGGAATTCGTAATTCCCATCCAAACATTCCCTACCTTCTCTAAGATACAAAAGTCAAGATGCATAGCGCGCCTTTAATAATATGCACATATTAAAAATATTAAACTTAAGTATAACATTCAAATTGCATTTAACAATTACTCAGAGAAATATTTAAATAAAGTTTTATTACATTTTAAACAAGGCTTGAATAAATTATCGTAAAATAAGTCAGCTTGAAGATTCGTTAAATAAAAACAACTTGAAAAAAAGTTGTAGTACAATTATATTAATAATAAAAGTAAATTTAGACAAGACTTATTAAATTATGTTCAAATAGAAGTCCGAAATAAATGTAGCTTGTAGCTTGAAGATTCAATCATAAACAAATAATAAAAAAACAACTTATAGTATCTTTATTAGAAATCCATATACCCTTTTGGACACTACTTCCCCCATATTTCATGAAATGACCCTATAAAGACCAAGATGCGTAGCCTGGGTACCGCATTATGTGGTGATTATAAAGCCTTTATTTATAGAAAATATAGAAATATGAAATAATTAATGTATAACAAAGGCAATATACTTGTTAAAGTCTTGATTTTATATTGATTTAAAGAGAAGCAATATATATATGTTTACGAAGCGGCAATATATTGATTAACTCCCCCTTTTTTTTTTTGCATAATACTGATCTAGTAAGGCCCTTTAACCTTTAACCTTTATCAAACCCAGTCACATACACATACTATATTTTATTTCTAGATCTAAGCATAATACTCCAGTTTACTTCGGCTCAGACACCACTGTATCACCACTCGACACCCAACCATATATAAAGTAATTAATATAATTTTTCCATTCGATTCCATTTCACAGCACTCTAGTCCCTCGTCGTCGTCGGAGGTGCGCGCCATGCAGGCCCGCATACCCACACATTTTCGGGATCCCTCCTCAGGACCGCTGCGGAAGCTGAGCGTTGATCTGATAAAGACCTACAAGCACATCAACGAGGTAAGAGTTTAATTTTCCAATTCTATAAAATAATAATAATATATATAGTCGTCAAAATAATAGCCTAAAATCATCATTCAGATCATTTGTAAAGTTTAATTTAGTTGCATTTTCGCGGTGCAACCCCCCCTCCCCCACTCGAGAAAACCTTGGCATCCATCCCGTTGATTTATTTTTTTCCTATGACGATCGAAATTTTTCGGGGGCTTTTCTCTTGTCTTGTGCTAGGAGGTGGTGTGTGACTGCTATCTGCTGACAGCGGATATTTGTGGCGTTGAGCTGGGCTAAAGATATGCTTGTCCTTGACCCTATTGGTGGGTCAATCGCCCCCCACACCTAAACCCATTCGCAGTTGACTTCGATTGACGTCGTCTGCCGCCGCCTCAGTTGACAACAGCCAAGCAGGCAGTGTCTTCTGGCAAAGAAAAAGATATATGTATATAAATAAATAAATAAATAAATAGAGAAAGCGAGACAGCAAGCAATCGAGCGACCAAAACGCACGCAACGCCACTGTCTCGGTTTTCTTGCCAAGTTCTAAGCAAAAAGGCGCCTGCCTGCAATATCATGGCTTTCATGACAACTGATACAAAAGGATATCACGATATATGATAAGGCGTCGCCCCCCAAGTGCTTCCTTTTTACCTTGAATGGGACTCCATTGGGTGATTGTCCTATTTTCTGTCCTATTCCACGTTAATATTCATCCGACTTGCACGCAAGTGGGGTTCCCAAAAATATATATGTATATATAGAGGCCAGTGGTATTAATAGAGGTCAATTAGAAATCAAATAGTATCCTTCATATTTATAGAAATATTTCCCATCATAGTTTTTATTTATAGAAGTATTTTCCAATAATTCTTAATATTTTTAAAAGTATTTTGAAATAACATTAGAAAATAATATAATTATGGGTAAACCAATCTTTAAAAATATTATAACTTAACCAAAGGGCATTCATTTCAACTTTAAGAAATTTTCTGTGACAGTTTTTATTAGGTTAATAAATCCGCTTACAGAATTTTAATTTTGATAAATTTTTGACATTTTTAACAATTTATAAAATTTGGAAAAATTTTGTTTTTTGCAAGAGATAGCTAGATCGATTCGGCTATTTATGCTGATCAAATTTATATATGGTTTATGGGTAGGAAATGTCTCCTTCATAGTGTTACAAGCTTCTGATTAAACTTATAAAATCATTTTTCAGTCGATATTTATTTCTATTTAAATATGACAAATCAATTTTTAAAAAACTCATAACTAAGCAGTTATTTTTGAATATATTTTTCTTATAAAATTCCAATATATAATTTAACCGAGAACTTATTATGTTTGTGGTTCAATGGCATAACGTTATTTGGTCCAAGGAACGTTAATGGCTTTGACGTATTGATGTCGCTTAACAGTTAAGCGATTCCTTAACATGAAGGCAGTCACAGTTACAGTTACAGCGGCTATTTTTGACAGGTGCTCAGGTGCAGATTGCTCTGTTCTTGACACACGTCATATGGCTGCAGTGACAGTTACAGTTACAGTCACAGTTACAGTAACAGGCTATACAGTTGCAGTTTGCGATGCATTTGCAGATGTTTATGCCGTAATACAGCAATTGCCTTTTTTGTTGTCTCCGTTTTGTATGCTACAGTTTTTTGACTCTCTGAGAGAGAGGAAAAGAGAAGCATGTTAGCAAGGAAGAGAGGCAATAGAAAGGACGAAAGAGTATGCAAGAAGAGAAAGACAATTTGTAAGCATCCTATTGAGCAATAAATGATTTTAAGATAGCCTAAGAAAAATAGTTTTGAATACAAGTTAGAATCCTCTGATACAAAAAACTTGTAGTCCTTGTAGTCCAAGAACTGCTTTTGCAGACGTCTTTTAGGCGTGTTGAAAAATGTTTATACTCCGTTCTAGCGCTCTCGCCTGCTCTCTTACACACTTGCACAGTCGCTCTCTAGCGCTCTCTTGGCAGCGTCTGCAATGTGGCGCTGTCTCGTTCTCGCCACCATCAGCTTGCCGCGTTAGCAACAACTTTTTTCGCCAAGCTGCATGCAACCTTTTTTTTTTCTTTTTGCTCCTTCCTTTGACCCGCTCCCATACAAGAGAGCTAAGGGGCGGCCAGGAGGGGCGTCGCCCTCTTTAGCATTCCCCTCTTTATTTTTATTCCATTTGCCGGTTTTCGTGTCTCTCGTTTTCGCTATTTTCTCATTTTGGTAGCGTTGATGAAGTGGAAATAACGGGATAACTGTCAGCTGACAATTAATTAAATTTACCACCTGCAGTCCGGGCAATATACATATGTATATATATTTTAATTCTATGGGCGAAAGTGGAGGGGTTTAATTAATAAATAGCACTTAAGCGTTTCTTTTTGGGGGTTTGTTTTTGTTGCGGTAGATTATTTTTTATTTCAAAAAAGAAAAAGGAGTACAGAAAAATGAGTTTTTATAGTTTGATTTAGCTAAGGACAGGTGACAATTGCCACCTGAAATTTAATCTTATTTGGAGACCAACTTTATTTATTTTAATTAATTAATTTATTTAAACAAGAAGGAAAGCTAACTACGGCAATCCAAAGTTTGAATATCCTTGCAGTTTGCAATTGAATAAACCTAAAATATTTGCGTTCTTTGAGTCGATATTTATCGATATTTTTATATGACAATTTTATCGTCAAAACAATGTTTAAAAAACTCATAACTCAGTCAAAAAAGCATCAATTTCCATTCGGAAAGCTTTCCTGTGTTAGTTTTTATTAGGTTAATAAATCTGCAATCTCAATTTAAAATTAAATTTTTTTTTAATTTTTTCTGAATTTTTGGGAATTTTAACGATGTAACCCCTTATAAAATTTTAAAAAAAATTTGAAAAATTTTGTTTTCTGCCGGAGATGGCTAGATCGACTCGGCAGTTGATGCTGATCAAGAATATATATGGTTTATAGGGTCGGAAATGACTCCTTCACTGAGTTAGAAGCTTTTGACCAAAATTAAAGTACCCTGCAAGGATATTGTTCGTCTGGCAATTCTATCACCTTATTGTGCCACAAAGACAACAAATTAGTCAGAGAATATCAATAAAATTAAATAAAACATGTTCTAAAGTATAATGACAATATACATACATAATAATATGTTAATTCACCCTTTTAATTGTAAACATATAATTTCTATTTATAGGTTTACTATGCGAAAAAGAAACGCCGTGCCCAGCAAACGCAGGGCGATGACGATTCGTCCAATAAAAAGGAGCGGAAGCTGTACAACGATGGCTATGATGACGATAATCACGACTATATAATCAAGAATGGCGAAAAGTTTCTGGATCGCTACGAGATCGATTCGCTGATCGGTGAGACATATAATAACTAATTTGATTCAACGAAATTAACTGAATATCAATTGTGTTCCACAGGCAAGGGCAGCTTTGGCCAGGTGGTGAAGGCCTACGATCATGAGGAGCAATGCCATGTGGCGATCAAGATAATTAAGAATAAGAAACCGTTCCTAAACCAGGCACAGATCGAGGTCAAGCTGCTCGAGATGATGAATCGGGCGGATGCCGAAAACAAATACTATATCGGTGAGTATTGTCACAAAGGTATATATGAAGATTCGTTGCAATATTGCAATTGTATCCTTTCCTTTCACAGTCAAGCTCAAACGGCACTTTATGTGGCGCAACCATCTGTGCCTGGTGTTCGAGCTGCTCTCATATAACCTGTACGATCTGCTGCGGAACACCAACTTCCGGGGCGTCTCGCTGAACCTCACGCGCAAGTTCGCCCAGCAGCTATGCACTGCGCTGCTGTTCCTCAGCACCCCCGAACTGAACATTATTCACTGTGATTTGAAGCCGGAGAATATCTTGCTGTGCAACCCGAAGCGTTCGGCGATCAAGATCGTTGACTTTGGCAGCTCCTGTCAACTGGGTCAGCGGGTAAGTGGAACAACAGCCTTTCCAGACTTTGAATCCGTTTTTATTTTCCGTCCCCTTTTAGATCTATCATTACATCCAGTCGCGATTCTATCGCTCGCCGGAGGTACTGCTGGGCATTCAGTATGACCTGGCCATTGATATGTGGTCACTGGGCTGCATTCTGGTGGAGATGCACACCGGGGAACCGCTCTTCTCCGGCTGCAACGAGGTGGACCAGATGAACAAGATCGTCGAGGTGCTGGGCATGCCGCCAAAGTACCTGCTCGATCAGGCGCACAAGACCCGCAAGTTCTTTGACAAAATCGTGGCCGATGGCTCCTACGTCCTGAAGAAGAATCAGAATGGGCGCAAGTACAAGCCGCCGGGATCCCGCAAACTGCACGATATTCTGGGCGTGGAGACTGGAGGGCCGGGTGGTCGGCGTCTAGACGAACCGGGTCACTCTGTCTCCGATTATCTCAAGTTCAAGGATCTAATACTGCGCATGCTCGACTTTGATCCCAAGACAAGGGTGACGCCCTACTATGCCCTGCAGCACAACTTCTTCAAGCGCATGGCGGACGAGGCGACCAATACTAGCGGTGCGGGCGCCACAGCGAATGCCGGCGCTGGTGGCTCTGGCTCTAGCGGAGCTGGCGGTTCCAGTGGCTCTAGCGGACCCGGAGGTACTGGCGGCGGCGGCGGTCTGGGAGCAAGCAACAGCAGCACCAGCGGAGCAGTCTCCTCATCCAGCGCAGCAGCCGCTGCTGCGGCGGCAGCAGCAGTTAGCTCATCTTCGGCCGCAGGCTCCTCCGGCTCAGGAACGGGATCTGGAGTCGCGGGCGGATCCTCGGCGGCCCAGCAGCAACAACAGGCGATGCCCCTGCCACTGTCCCTGCCGCTGCCACCACATGCAGGTCCCGGGAGTGCGTCGGATGCCCAGTGTCATGGTGAGTACCCGACTGGTCATCCAGTATCACTTGGAATGATCCCCTTTTAGATTCAAGCAATGTGTCGATATTATGGTGAAAAATCAAAGGTCCCAAGTCCTATCTGTAGACTATTTACGTGTTAATGTATTTCCGCAGGCAGTAAATATGCGAAAAAACGAAGAATCAAACGTCAAAAGAAGTGAATAAAAATCAAGAAAATAAAGGATTTGAGCTTTGGTCAAAGTCCTGGCATAAGGCTTTCAGAATATCCGAAATCAAGATTCAAGAATTTGAAATTTCAAGACCTTCAATCAAAAATGTCAAGCCCTTAAGGTAATAGAGTTTTCAAAAACGAATAATTTGGTGCAAATGAAATTCAATATAACGAGTAATTTATAAAGAGCTACAAAGGAGTATAGCTTATAAGTAAAAGGCTACAGAGGCTGAAAGGGCTGAAATCAAATGTCCTTTGATCCACCTTTGATCCTTGATCCTAGAGTATTGACACGCATCATTAGTAGCTAGAGAACTTTGTCCTTTATTTTTTGTTGATTATATTATAATTTTTGACTGAGCTAGATCGAAATGATATAGTTAGCTCGCTGAATTTTGTTGTAGTTGGCATGGAATAATGAATATCATGTGTTTTTGTGTGTGTGTGAAGTGAATTTATTATTTATTGATTTGCTCTAAAGAAATCCTGTACTCTCGAATATTGTTTTATATTAGGTCATAATCTTATCGAACTGTGTGTACTTTATGGCTTATGATTTGTATTTGATAATTAATTAATATTTACTTAAACTTAGTCACAGCAAAGACCTTATAATAATATGCTCGCTTTGTTGTATACAATTTCATATAAATGAAAGTCTGGAATCAGATGTTCTTTACTTATCTTATTAATATAAGGTCTTTCTATAAGGGTAAGACCTGTTTTGTTTTATATTTAGTTTGACGCTCATTTTCTAAATTCATTAATTAGCTGTTTGAGCAAAGTCCAATATGAATTTGTTAACGCTTTGAAAGTAGTTAAAAGTAGTAGCATCCTCCGCCAAGTCAATGATAAACTCCTCTCTTTTTCGAACCTACACACACGATTACATAATAATCAAAACAAATATAACAAATATGCTATGCCAAATGGATGGATAACAGATGATCGCCGATGACCGGCAACATTAGCAGTAACAACATCCGCATCCGCAACAGCAACATCAGCAGCAGCAACATCAAGGATATCACACCAGTAACAAGAGCAGCAGCATTAGCAACATTAGTAACACGCGGCATCAGGCAACATAAAGCGCCTGCAGCAAGTAACCATGCAACGTACATCCAAAAACATGCAGTGACATGCAAGAACATGCAGCAACATTGGAAGTTGCATTACTGCATTTATTCAACAACTTGTAAATAGTTTCTCTTTACACACTCTGTCTATCACCCTTTCCCTAAGATCGCAGCAATCAAGAATAATTATTCTTATACTTTGCAACATAAGAACTACACTATAATTTTCATACACCATCTGTTTAACTTACATGTTTTTTTTTCTACTTAGAATATACATATGTAAAATGTAATATGCTCACGCATTTTAAACGCTCTTGTCGAATTAAATACAATCTCATGTGTAAAATGTTTCACTTTTTTTTTGTCTAACTTAAAGATACGCAACAGGCACTTTCTTAAGTGTAAGTACTTAGGGTCTTAGCATTGTACGAAGTAAAAACTGTTAGAAAAAAACAACAAAAAATAAACAAAGCGAATATATAAGTAATAATATTAAGACGAAGAAATAAGTAAACAAGGAATCCTTAACGACTTTCTTAACGACTGCCATACATATACATACATCTTAAATGCATATAAGTAAGAAGGACATGACACACTGAGAGAAAAAAAGAAAACAGCAATCCCTTAGCAGTACACATGTATATATCGTTTCGGCAATACTAATGTGGTTACTTTTGAATCGGTGGGTAAAGAACATGAATGGATATGCGGCTCTAAGGGGCTTGGCGGGACTGGCTTTCGTCCTTATTAACACTTAACAGAGAATTGATATCACAGGACATATAATGATTTGGTTTATGGTATGTCTACCCTACAAGATAGTAAATTCTGGAATAATTTGAAATGAAATAATGTATTTAAAAAAGTAAACACATCTCAGCTCAGCCCCTTTTAGGCCGGCATATTAATTTGTATTCGAATAACGAAAAATAAATATGAGCGATATCCAATATTTCAAATTTCAAATAAGTGCTACAATGAGTATTTCAAAATTGGAAAGGACGAGGCGATATGGATCTCAGCGATATATACGACATTCGAATTAAAAACTAAACACAAATCATAGTTTGTAAAAAGTGTAAAACGTAGGCATGTAAAAAATCCAGAAGCGAAAATCTAAGCAAAAATCATCGTGGTAAAGAATGCGATATGCATAAGTTCATAAAAAAACACAAAGAAAAAGTAAAGGTCGTCAATAAAAAGAAAACAATTTGTTAATTATGGCTTATACATCAACATACATCCTTTTTTTTAGTTCCCTTAACTTTGAGAACCCTTTAATGCTTTCGACAAAAGATTAAAATTTAAAAATTATATATATCTAAAATGGAAGTTCAAAATTGTGTATTTTACAAAAATTCCTAAGAATTTGAAATCTCTTAAAAATATATTAAGAAGTTGGCAACAATTTAAAATTTGTAGCAATTACAATTTTGTTTAGTAAACTTTTTGAAATAATTTTTAGTGGATTTTAAATCCATAATATATATTTTTTAAATGTTTACAGCATTTAAAAATATTCTTTACTTCGAAATTCATAACCAAGCTATGAAGTGTTCATGTTCTTTCAATTCCTTTTACTATATTAAACAATTTGATAAAAATTGTATCAGAACTTAGCTTTTTTGATATCCTTTTTGGTCAAAAGTATACTTGTAAAGGTTTCCTTGGACATTAAAGGGTAATCATTAGTTAATCAATGGCTTCCTCACTCTCTTTCACTTACTCCCTCTCTCTCTCTTTCGAGGATTTTGTTTTGCAAGGATTCCGTTTAACGGTAGCCGCAGGAAACGGGACGAATTAGAGCGAGCGAGCAAGCGGTAGCCGCTTTCATTTGTGATAAAAATACAAAACAAAAAAACAATGAAAACCAGGATCACAATAAATATTAGCTCCCACAAAAAGAAAACCAAAAATAGGACTCCTGTAAACCTCTAAATTGTTTCGATTGCTGCATTATTTCTTAAAAAGTTCTGGCCTTGTTAATAAATAAATTTGCTAAATATGTTAAATAACAAAAACACACACATAGTCTCAGAATCGAAAGAGCGATTAATAAACTTATATATATATACACATAATAGTTTTAATTGTAATGTTTGAAATGCGATAGTCCATAAACGAAGCCGATAACTTATCGATAGAGCGACAAATATGCATCATACGCGTTAAAAACCAAACACAAATCATAGTTTGTAAAAAGAATAAAGAAAAGAAATCGAAAACAAAGCAAAA
Organism: Drosophila bunnanda; assembly: GCA_035046265.1. Lineage (NCBI taxonomy): Eukaryota > Metazoa > Arthropoda > Insecta > Diptera > Drosophilidae > Drosophila > Drosophila bunnanda. Next base: position 53,276 of record JAWNOB010000013.1, on the reverse strand, counting down.
TTCACAGTCATAATAAACAAAGAATGAACTTGATTATTAAGCAAGAAAGAAAATGTATGGGAAATCAGAGTTAAGCAAAGAAAATCTTATAGCCAGCATTAAAATCAGTACGTACTAAAGAGATGAACCTTTAGCATTTAATAAATTAACATACCTACAATCTATATATAAACACTTACAAGTAATTATGCGGAAAACAAAAACAAAAACTCAATTAATTTTATTAGACACCTACAAAACTCACGACAGACAAATGGATACGAAATATATAAATAAATATTAATAAACATTAGAGGTTAGCGCGGTTAGCCCTCAGAAGAAACCACAACCAAGATCCAAGAATTTAAAAGCAACCAAGAGAGACACTTAACGAAACTTGTGTAAAATATTAAAACTATAGGAGGCGAGTGTTATAAGTGAATAAATTTAAATCACAATAAGAAGACAACAATACACATAATTACACAACACACACACACACTGAAAATTACGAAAATGCAAGGTTATTAACGGTAACAATAACGGTAATCGATAAACGATAACCGTTAACCGCGACGAACTTAACAAGCAGAAACATGAATGTTAATCGAAAATAAAAACGTAGAGAAAGTGCAATAGTAGAAAGGGGGCGGGGAAGATGGGGATATAATTAAATGAATTGGGAGAAAATCGGGGAAGACCATAATGCATTTTTTTTCACGAACCGCAAGAGGAAAACCTCCTTAACGAAAACAGTATTGCAAAACAAGTTAAAAAATATATAAAAAGAAGAAACCAAGGAATTCAAGAATTAAAAAGAAGACCACAAAAACCTTAGCACCCACTCACACAAAAACACAACAGACAACATATAGACACACGTGAAATCATATGTGGCATTTATACATAACATAATAATGAAAAGATGATGGTTTAAGTTGAATAAGTACGAAATAATTTATTAACGATTAAACTGAAAATGGAAAACTTTACTAAAACCAATAAAAAAAAAACAAAAAAGAATTCATAAAGAAAAAAAAAACAACAAAAATAAAAGCAAACCAAAAGAAAAAAACAAAAATTACAAAAAAAGCGAAAAAAATCTTTAATAAAATCTTATGATATAATCAACAAAAAAAAAAAAAACAAAAAAAAAAAACAAGAAATATATATATATAGTATTGAAAAGGTTACAATTTATTTAGGGGCTTAAGGGACAATTTATGGAAATTTCTAAGCGATTATTAAAACACGAATTTAATTGAATTTGCAGGAGGCCCTCTTATCCACCCATTAATGGCCGCAGCCAATGCGATGAACAACTTCTCCGCTCTGAGCCTGCAGCCAACCGTTGGACATCCGCTGCCCTCGTTGGCCAATAGCAGCCACCACAGCAGTAATAGCCTGGGCAGCCTAAATCACATCAGTCCCGGTAGCAGCACTGCCCGGCACAATCGCCTTTATGGCAACAGTCACCATCAGGGCAACAGCAACAGCAGTAACCACAGCAGCAGCAGCATGGGCAACCATAGTAGCCTCAGCTATCCGCACGCCATGGAATGTGATCCGCCGCCGATGCCGCCACAGAATGGCCATGGACGAATGAGAGTGCCGGCAATTCTACAGCTGCAACCGAATAGCTATGCTCCCAACTCGATGCCCTACTATGGGAACATGTCCTCGGCGGCGGCAGCAGCAGCTGCTGCAGCGGCCGCTGCTGCCTCGCACCTAATGATGACCGATTCGAGTGTAATTAGCGCCACAGCGGCGAGTGGCGGTCAGGGCGGTGGCAATCCCGGCACAAATCAAGTGTCAAACGCCAATGCCGCCTTCCTCTATCCATCTCAGCCTGCTGGAACGATGTATGGCACGACGCCAGCTTCGCTGAGCGAGCTTCCGCTGCCGCTGCCACCACTGCCGCTACAACTGCCCATGCCAATGCCAATGCCCCTGCTGCTGCCGCCCTCATCGTCTTCATCCTCATCCGCGGGATCGGGCGTGTCGGTTTCTGGTATTGGCGGCGGCGTTGGCGGTGTGAGCGTCTCCGGTCAGAGGCGACACGCTGGCGGACCTGCTGTGACCCAGAATATAAGCAGTGGCGGCAGCAATTCAACGACTGGAGCCAGCAGCAGTGATGCCTCCTCGTCGTCGCCTATGGTGGGCGTTTGTGTTCAACAGAATCCTGTAGTTATACATTAGTCTATAGACAAAGTGAAAAAGTTTTGAAGTTGCCCGCTTTATATACCTTCTGATATATATATCTATATATGCATATATATATATATATATACCTTTTTTTTTTGTTCACACCACCTTTCGCCACTCTCTGCTGCTATTTATTGCACCATCCGAAGGAACACATCCAAGCCCAAGTCCCAGCCCATCCTACCACCCCCGAAATTGTCATCCGACAGTGCAGCAGAATTAAAGTGTGGTGACAAGAATGGGATCTTAACATCATAGAATGAGATACTTTAGTGTGGCTTTTACTTTTTGTTCTCGATTTTTAATTTCCTAAATTAGTCTCGGTAAAAATTTATGTTCATTTTCTCCAATTTCTCTTAAAAAAGTACATTTTATAAAATTTCAATTTCTTAATATTTTTTAATTTACAGTTTAGGGTAGTCAATAGTCTTATTTTCTCTTAAATACATTTAATCACAAGCCAAGCAAATCCTTTAAATAAGTTCAACACTACCAAAAAACCTTGATTTCCTGTAAAAGGAATATTGCAAAAGAAAGTTATGCTGCATAAAACGTGTAACGACAGATTCGCAAACGATACAAAAAACACTGAAAATATTATTGATACTAGTATCGATATGGAATTATGGAATATGGAATTGAAATAATTTGGCCAGGGTACCATCAGTAGAATCAGGTCCTTTGGAAGTTCTGAAATCTATATAATTCCGCGATCCAAAGATAAGCTTTTAAAATTGAAATGCAACAGAGAACAAGAATCGTTTACCACAATTATCAACACATTATTTTATGATGTATTTTCCCGACTTGCCACCACCCACCAAAACACACACATAACCAATCAACCCACGCACACACCCACACAAACAACACTAAACGATAAAAAATACATTAACATTAACTAGCTGAAATTGACCCTCACACATACACTCACCTGTTTATCTATGGAATAGTCACTTGGCGCTCTCACTACCGCGCCCACACGCCTCCTTACGCCCTGGAGAGGCGTACTGGATCCTGTGGTTCCATGTGGGCGCTCCACTTGAAGGATTTTCGTAAATCGTTTTAATTTTTTACTTGATAGATACTTCTTTTTTTTTGGTCTAATTATAGTGTTTAAATTTATGCTGTAACCGTACCGACATAATCTTACTTGATATAAACGAATCAAAATTAAACTTTATTTAATTGTTAATTTATATGATGTCATTTTATTTTATTTGACGAGAATTCGTTGGCTATATACATATATAAACATGCATAAATATTTATATATTATATATATATGTATATTTATATATATGTATAAATACATATATGTATTTTATGTATATATAAAAAGAACGCAAACACAAATGCTTAATTTAAGTGAAAAAAAAAAACAAATTGTATTTATTTTATATGGGAATCAACAATTCGGGATTATTTTATTTTAGTTTTTTGTGTCTAAATTAACACTTGGGCACGATAGTGTTTTTGTAACTTATTCGCCTTGCAGCCGAGCTTCATCTGCCACTTGGACTGGACGCGCTTCATCAGGTGAATGTCACGGGCCTTGCGTGCGGCCGACAACTGTTGGGTCTGCGTCCAACCCAGAGCCCGGTACTCGCTGAGGACGCGGTGCAATTTGCGATCGGATTTCTTTAGCACCACAGCGCGTTCCGGGTGGAGACGTTGGCGGTAATAGCGGAGCAGAGAACGATGGCCAATAACGGCGCCCGAGGGCAACACCAGTTGATATTCATCACCGTCGAGCAGGTCTGGCACCACTTCCTCATCAATGTCCATGCCGTCCTTCTGTTTGTCGGAATATAAGAAAAATTACGATTCATAAAAAAACGATGTTTTTGAAAGATAATAGCGTAATAATAAGTGAAAGGTAATAGTGTAATATACTAACATTATCGGGATAACTGCTGCTGTAATCGTAATATTCAGCATACTCTGCCAATGCCATGCCCTCGTGCAGCATCTGGCAGTGACCCTTGTCCACCATATGCTTGCGTACGGCGTCCAGGGAGTAAAAGGTCTTGCCGCGATCGTTGCACCAGAGGCAAATAAAGTAATTGGCCACCTTCTCGCCCAGATAATATAGCAAGCCCTCGATGTCTGTGCAGTACTCGGTGTCCGGGATGAAGAAGGAGTGGGCGACGGACATGTGCTTCAGGTTCTCCACCAGATCATCGCTTGTGTGCTGGCAGAATAGGCAGTCGCGTTCGGTGAGCGGATTCTCTGGGATCTTGTCCCACTCATCGGAGTCCACCTGTGGAGTGATTATTATACACCAGCTGCTTCTCCAAGAGTTGAGTACACATACCTCTTCCTCCTCGATGTCCTCAAAGTCATCGTCGTCGGCGTCGTCCATCTCCTGGCCCTCCTGGTCGTCCCTCATCGTGGCACGCTCGGCAAAGGCCAGACGACCCTTTCCAGCCGCAGCAGCTGCCAAAGCTGGATGTGGTCGCGGCTCAACCACGCTCCGTGTGCAGACAGAGGCCGAAGTGCTGGTGCTTCCGCCGCTGGCAGTCATCTGGTCGCGCTCGAACTTGGCCAGCAGCTCGCGATGTTTCTTGCTGTTCAGATGGTTGTCATGGGCCTTCTGGCTGCCAAACTGCCTGCGGCAGGCATGGCAATACACGCTTATGTTCTGCTCCTCCAACGCCGCATCGGTGGCACTGCGAGCGCTAAGCACACGCTGCTGGAACTCCTCCGCCGTCACAGGTGGCAGCTGGGCTACCCGCCGCTTGAGATTATAGCGGTGCCAGTCCGTTTTGTAGTGCTCACGCTGGATATCAGCGCTAGCGAAGCGCGCATCGCAGTTCAGACACGTGAATTGCGACATTCCTCAGCCTCAGCCACTATCTGATTACTGGAAACAAGCTGTGTTGATCTCGGCCTGATAAATCACTGTTTACAATTCTCTCTGATCCCTATCTGAATTTGGAATATTACGGCGTATTTCACAATTGATTTATTATAATGATTAACAAACTAACGTGGTGGAGTTGTCGAATATATCAAGCTATCGATGTATCGAGTACTTTCTATATATATCGAATGAGTATCGATATGGCGGAGAAATTAAATATTCGATAAATCAATGTGTGAAAGAATATCGTTATATGAAATGTAGTCAGTGAACAAGTGTAAATAACCCGAAGATAAAAAATAGTCTTTTGTTTTTTCCCAATATCTTAAAAATATTGTTCCAAAGTTTTCCATCGATCAGAGCAAAATTGAAATTGATAAATACAAAAAAAAAATATAATAAAAACACTGTCAGTCCTCGGTAGACCTTTACGTGAACTACTGCATTATACTCGTTAGATATTGAATGATTCGGTTGATAGTTAGGATGTACACCACAAACAAACTTAGTTATTTGAGGAGACTCGGGAGATCCCCTTTATCCTGATACCTGTTACACACAAAACAAATAACTCTTGAAATGTTGTGTTATTTATATGGAATTTAATTTAAGTTAACTCTTGCTTTCTTCCCACAAATTTTGCACCTTCAGAAAGCTTTTCTGTTCCAGTTGTTTATAAGTATTAACCGCATACCGAGGCTTCCAGCGGGAATATGTAAACTGCTCTGGAAAGTAGACCATGGATTTTTTTTAGCCGTCTTCCAGTTCTGGGTCAAAGCTGTTAACAATTGCCTCGGGCAGCTCACAGCCGAAAATAGCTTTGTTTTGGGCACAATAGGTAATGTAACGACGCCATGAACTGTCGAGGGCGAGAATTTGAGGATTCCCAAAGACGATCATCAATGCACGGGCACGAGATATGGCCACGTTCATTCGCTTGCTGGACTTCAAGAATCCCAATGACATCTGGCTGTCGGAGTAGAGTAGAGACTGCGAGGAGCGAACTGTCGAAATCAGCATAATGTCGCGTTCCTGCAAATTTGGTAAGTACATAATATATGATGAAATACTCAAGAATATTACCCACCTGTCCCTGGAACTGCTCCACAGAGCCAATCTTTGGCATGACCGTATTAGTGGACATGAACAGAATCTTGAGCGTCTTTACTTGCTGCGCATATGGCGTAAGTATGCCAATCTGATTCTCATTGATATTTGCCTTGTACAGCGAAACGGTCATCAAGTATATCTCTTTGGCCTCCTGCGGATTGTACCAAGAGGGCGAATCCAAACACTGCATATTCCTGCCATCGATTCCATAGAAGAAGGCACCATGATTTTTTGGTATATCCTTAACCGGATTGAAAACCACTTGCACCTGTTCCAGCAGTCGAATCTCCCTCGAATCTGTTTCAGAAACCATTGGAATCAGTTCGTTGTCGTAAAAGAGCTTGCTGTAAGTGTACATTATCGTTGGCAGTGCGCGGTAATTGTTTAATAATTTAGTCAGGCAATGTGGATTATAACCGGAGGAATTGGGAAATTTTAGAAGGTCCTTTTTGTACGGTGGCTGGTCCAACAATCTCTCCAGAAACGATTTGGAGTATTCGTTATGACATGAAAAACGATTTATCACAATAGCCTGCAGCTGCTTAGTATCTCCGGCCAGAATGACTTGGCTTTTGTCACGAGTCAACAGCGAAATCGGTACCATTGTCTCTGGCTCGGAGCACTGGCCAGCTTCGTCGATAAGCACGTGAGTAAAGTGACCGGCTGGGAAATCCATTTGCATAAAGTTTCCCAAAGTAGAATTCGTCGATATTATCACCCGGTGGTGTTTAAAAAAAACCATCTGGCATCTCATCTTCAAGCCAGTTGGGGTGATAAGCATCTGTGTGAAATAGAGCAGTGATTACTATTAAAGGATATTCTATTAGTCGTTGCCCTTGGATATGAGATACGTACACCATTTTCGCAACTGCCCGTTGCTCCAATGTCCACAGTAGCACAGTATTTAATTAGCTCTGGCGGGATCAATTCCTTATCGATCTGATTGTACGACACAAGACGAATGAAATCGTCCTCTTTCAGGACATTGCTTTTGATGATGCTCTTCGTTATCAGATCCGCCGAACTATTGGATGGGGTTCCCACCAAAATACGGGCGCGTGGAATAGTATCTGCCAATTGTAGGATCACCTCCACAAGGGTCATGGTCTTTCCAGTGCCAGGCGGTCCGAAGATGACATATGGCATGTTCAGCAACTCGCCACGTAGGATATTGAATACAGCTCGCTTTTGTATTTGGTTAAGGGATTGATTAAACCACTTAAGCTTTGAATCGTAAAGGTACATATCGTCCTCTCCTTCCATCCTGACTTCCAACTGGGGCACTTCGCGTTTAGTCAGCTCAGTGGGAAACAAGAAATCCTCGCCCATAACAGGTATTATTCTGGAGATGGCATGATGGTGCTTGCGAAGACCGAAGCGCGAGAAGTAAAACTTCAGGCAGTATTCCTCTCCCTTGTACTTAGCCTGGAAGCTGGAGTTGAATTTGAGCAGAATGCGATTGCCAAGTACCTTGTGGATGATGCCTTCGTAGCACCTTCCGTTATTGTTTTCTGTATGGTCCATCCAGGGATAAAAGGCATGCACCATATCGCCGACGACCAGCGAAGGACGACGCTCGGCAAGATTATCGACTAGCAGCGCTAGGTACTCGCCCTCTTCATGGAAGTGAGCCCGATCCCTATCGTAGCTCCGGATGAGCACGAAATTCTCAATCTCTTCGAGGTGCAGGAACAAGGTGAAGTTTAGCACATAGTTCTTGATGTTCATCATCTCCTTGACAAATGGATATTGCAACTCGATGGCTCGAAACAAGTCAGATTGCCGTTTGGTGGTCAGGTAAATCTGGCGCAGCTCATCGGGGACCTGAAAGTACATTTAAAATTGATGAAAACCTTGCATAAAATCAACTAGGTAGCCCAATCTTGCCTCATAAGTATCCATACGTACGCTGACAAAGCGACGCTTGACGCCTACGGTTTCTCCCGGCACCACAGTCCTCGAGTTGGACCACACTTGCTTGGCATAGAATCGGGCCTTTTGCATAGCTGACAGCCCGTTGCTGCTTTTAACATCGGCTTCAGTCATATGCTTCTCCGCATACAGGGCTTCCTCCATCGATTCGCACACGAGGATTGAAAAACCGTGCCTCATTTTGAAATTACCAAAGTCCAGATCAAACGTCTCGGAATCTTCCCCCATCAACTTCGTGTTCACCTTAAATAGGAGCGTAATCTCCCCTTTGGCGGGAATGTCAACGGGCTTCGAAGGCTCAACCACACTCAGCTGAGATACAACCCCTTTAAGCATAGTCACGCTCTTTAGGTGCATAGCTTTGTTTGAACTATTGCGCACCGTCTGCGAGATCTGGTAAGTTTTATGGGGCTCTGAAATGATGTGCCGAGTCTTCCCGATCACCGATACTAATTGGCTTTGGGTTATAACATCTAAGGTGGGAGACTGCTTGAACTTTGTCTCCAATTTGTCCAATTTCTTCTTCAGGGTCAGCTTTATGGCACGCTTCGTGAATTCAGCCTTTCGAAATAAAAAATCATTTTATGTAAAATAATATACAATCATACAAATTATTGCAATTTAAATCGTTAACAGCAGTTTCACTTACATATTCACACTCAATTAGATCTGCGTGGACCACGTCGGCCGAACGAAGGATTACGTCCGGCGGAACGTCCTCTTTCAGGACGTAGATATCTTTGCCGAGCATTAAAAAATCGTCGCAAACACGTTCCACGGCGCACAACTGATGGTACTCGATGCTCCGGGGAAATATTTTTATCACATGGACAATCTGACCATGCTCGTCAAAAATGCATTGAAGGAACACCCAGTCGCCATTCCGGGGCACGAAGGTGATATCCACGTTGTCCAGCTTAATTACCAGAAATCTGTCCATCCTCTTTACTGTTATTGAGGTGGGCTCGCAATTGGTAATTAGTCCCATTAAATAATGCAGTCCTTCTTGGATCTGGTCCTCCTCCATCTCCTCCTCCTCCTCGGCAGGCTTAGGCTTAGGCTCAGGCTCCCAGAACCACAAGCGAAAAAATGACATGTTGGTCTTGTTTGGTTCGTCGGTCCTGGCTTGGGTTTTCTGTCTGGTATTGCTCCTATTACGCGGATCTACTGAGCGAGCTTTCTCCTTGCGCAGATTCTGCAGACACTTGGAATGGGTCTCCGACGTCTCCTCCACCGATTCGACGCTCACCCTGCGATTCTGCCTTGTCAGCAGTGCTCTCCAGTAAAAGAAAAAATAGAAGAAAATGTGATATGTTAAACACGAGTCAAAGAGAAAAGAGACAAACTGCTGCAAAGTAAGGTCTGTTCGGCAGGCACTTAGAATTATGTATGTAAGAGGGAGATGACTAGAGAGTGGCAAGAAAATGAAGTAAAAGCGACAAGTTCTACACGCAAGCGCAGTGAAACGGAACTCGATCATTTATATATATGTATATGTATTATTAACACATACATATGCTCATACATACATACATATTTTCATATAAAATGACAAAAATGGCGCAACAGAATTGTGAAATAAGCTTTTTTATTTCGTACGGGAATATAACTTTATCGGAATTCTTAATGAGTAAAGAAAAACTGTTCTTAAACCAGTTGCATCAGAATCGCTAAAATTTTACATTTATTTTTCAATTATTTTCTCCCACCTGCAAGCTTAATTACACAGACAAAAAATCCAAAAATGGCAAAAACTAACCTCTGCGCAGCTGACTTCCGGGATTATAGCTGATTGCGTCGCTCGTAGATGCTTTTTCCTTGATGGTTGCCACGCTTTCTCACGGATTTATAATTATGGCCCGTACAATTGTGCACTTATTGGTCAAAAATTTTTGCATAAAGTTTAAACTCCGAACTACGACTGAACAACGCGTTCACTTCACAGGAAAGAAAATGCAAGCGTCAAATTTAGGGATGTGTAAAGAATGATGAAAGTCATTATCGGTCCTATCGATGGCTTAATGCGATACCTTGTCTGTTTCTTCAAACATCAAACGTAAGTACCAATTTCGCATTTTCGTTTCGTTTTACTTTTTTTTTGTCCCATCAGTGTATATAATTTGAGATGGCAAATGAGGGTTGCCGTTACCAGTACGCCATTTTGGAAAATGCATAGCCAATGAGAATTTTTTATCTTCTGGAAGAGTTTAAACGGCGAAATATAACAATCAAATCGGACTGGATGAATTACCCGCAATGGAGAACAAATCCAACAAATCAAGCATACCCATGATATGAAAAATAATTGATTTAAGCCAAACGTGCGTAAAATATTTATCAACGCAAATAATTTAACATATTATGCAGATTTGTTAACCTCCAAATCCTCAGAATTAAAATGAATGCATTTTTGACTAAGTTATGCGGTTTTTAAGTTTCGATTGTCCCAAAAAACATCATACAAAAAAATCTAGGGGGTTTCATCGTGAAATCTCCAAAAATCTAAAAAAAAATTATTTTTTAAAATATTATCTTTCCGGTATGCAGATTTGTTAGTCTCCAAAAAACTAACACAGGACTTGCTTCAGAATTAAAATTAATGCATTTTTGACTAAGTTATGCGGTTTTTAAGTTTCGATTGTCCCAAAAAACATCATACAAAAAAATCTAAGGGGTTTCATCGTGAAATCTCCAAAAATCTAAAAAAAAAAATAATTTTTTAAAATATTATCTTTCCGGTATGCAGATTTGTTAATCTCCAAAAAACTAACACAGGACTTGCTTCAGAATTAAAATTAATGCATTTTTGACTAAGTTATGCGGTTTTTAAGATTCGATTGTCCCAAAAAACATCATACAAAAAAATCTAAGGGGTTTCATCGTGAAATCTCCAAAAATCTAAAAAAAAAATTATTTTTTAAAATATTATCTTTCCGGTATGCAGATTTGTTAGTCTCCAAAAAACTAACACAGGACTTGCTTCAGAATTAAAATTAATGCATTTTTGACTAAGTTATGCGGTTTTTAAGTTTCGATTGTCCCAAAAAACATCATACAAAAAAATCTAAGGGGTTTCATCGTGAAATCTCCAAAAATCTAAAAAAAAAAATAATTTTTTAAAATATTATCTTTCCGGTATGCAGATTTGTTAATCTCCAAAAAACTAACACAGGACTTGCTTCAGAATTAAAATTAATGCATTTTTGACTAAGTTATGCGGTTTTTAAGTTTCGATTGTCCCAAAAAACATCATACAAAAAAATCTAAGGGGTTTCATCGTAAAATTTCCAAAAATCTAAAAAAAAAATTATTTTTTAAAATATTATCTTTCCGGTATACAGATTTGTTAATCTCCAAAAAACTAACACAGGACTTGCTTCAGAATTAAAATGAATGCATTTTTGACTAAGTTATGCGGTTTTTAAGTTTCGATTGTCCCAAAAAACATCATACAAAAAAATCTAGGGGGTTTCATCGTGAAATCTCCAAAAATCTAAAAAAAAATTATTTTTTAAAATATTATCTTTCCGGTATGCAGATTTGTTAATCTCCAAAAAACTAACACAGGACTTGCTTCAGAATTAAAATTAATGCATTTTTGACTAAGTTATGCGGTTTTTAAGTTTCGATTGTCCCAAAAAACATCATACAAAAAAATCTAAGGGGTTTCATCGTGAAATCTCCAAAAATCTAAAAAAAAAAATAATTTTTTAAAATATTATCTTTCCGGTATGCAGATTTGTTAATCTCCAAAAAACTAACACAGGACTTGCTTCAGAATTAAAATTAATGCATTTTTGACTAAGTTATGCGGTTTTTAAGTTTCGATTGTCCCAAAAAACATCATACAAAAAAATCTAAGGGGTTTCATCGTAAAATTTCCAAAAATCTAAAAAAAAAATTATTTTTTAAAATATTATCTTTCCGGTATGCAGATTTGTTAGTCTCCAAAAAACTAACACAGGACTTGCTTCAGAATTAAAATTAATGCATTTTTGACTAAGTTATGCGGTTTTTAAGTTTCGATTGTCCCAAAAAACATCATACAAAAAAATCTAAGGGGTTTCATCGTGAAATCTCCAAAAATCTAAAAAAAAAAATAATTTTTTAAAATATTATCTTTCCGGTATGCAGATTTGTTAATCTCCAAAAAACTAACACAGGACTTGCTTCAGAATTAAAATTAATGCATTTTTGACTAAGTTATGCGGTTTTTAAGTTTCGATTGTCCCAAAAAACATCATACAAAAAAATCTAAGGGGTTTCATCGTAAAATTTCCAAAAATCTAAAAAAAAAATTATTTTTTAAAATATTATCTTTCCGGTATGCAGATTTGTTAGTCTCCAAAAAACTAACACAGGACTTGCTTCAGAATTAAAATTAATGCAGTTTTGACTAAGTTATGCGGTTTTTAAGTTTCGATTGTCCCAAAAAACATCATACAAAAAAATCTAGGGGGTTTCATCGTGAAATCTCCAAAAATCTAAAAAAAAAAATAATTTTTTAAAATATTATCTTTCCGGTATGCAGATTTGTTAATCTCCAAAAAACTAACACAGGACTTGCTTCAGAATTAAAATTAATGCATTTTTGACTAAGTTATGCGGTTTTTAAGTTTCGATTGTCCCAAAAAACATCATACAAAAAAATCTAAGGGGTTTCATCGTAAAATTTCCAAAAATCTAAAAAAAAAATTATTTTTTAAAATATTATCTTTCCGGTATGCAGATTTGTTAATCTCCAAAAAACTAACACAGGACTTGCTTCAGAATTAAAATTAATGCAGTTTTGACTAAGTTATGCGGTTTTTAAGTTTCGATTGTCCAAAAAAACGTCATACAAAAAAATCTAAGGGGTTTCATCGTAAAATTTCCAAAAATCTAAAAAAAAAATTAATTTTTAAAATATTATCTTTCCGGTATGCAGATTTGTTAATCTCCAAAAAACTAACACAGGACTTGCTTCAGAATTAAAATTAATGCATTTTTGACTAAGTTATGCGGTTTTTAAGTTTCGATTGTCCCAAAAAACATCATACAAAAAAATCTAAGGGGTTTCATCGTAAAATTTCCAAAAATCTAAAAAAAAAATTATTTTTTAAAATATTATCTTTCCGGTATGCAGATTTGTTAATCTCCAAAAAACTAACACAGGACTTGCTTCAGAATTAAAATTAATGCATTTTTGACTAAGTTATGCGGTTTTTAAGTTTCGATTGTCCCAAAAAACATCATACAAAAAAATCTAAGGGGTTTCATCGTAAAATTTCCAAAAATCTAAAAAAAAAATTATTTTTAAAAATATTATCTTTCCGATATGCAGATTTGTTAATCTCCAAAAAACTAACACAGGACTTGCTTCAGAATTAAAATTAATGCATTTTTGACTAAGTTATGCGGTTTTTAAGATTCGATTGTCCCAAAAAACATCATAAAAAAAATCTAAGGGGTTTCATCGTGAAATCTCCAAAAATCTAAAAAAAAAATTATTTTTTAAAATATTATCTTTCCGGTATGCAGATTTGTTAATCTCCAAAAAACTAACATAGGACTTGCTTCAGAATTAAAATTAATGCAGTTTTGACTAAGTTATGCGGTTTTTAAGTTTCGATTGTCCCAAAAAACATCATACAAAAAAATGTAAGGGGTTTCATCGTGAAATCTCCAAAAATCTAAAAAAAAAATTATTTTTTAAAATATTATCTTTCCGGTATGCAGATTTGTTAATCTCCAAAAAACTAACACAGGACTTGCTTCAGAATTAAAATTAATGCATTTTTGACTAAGTTATGCGGTTTTTAAGTTTCGATTGTCCCAAAAAACATCATACAAAAAAATCTAAGGGGTTTCATCGTAAAATTTCCAAAAATCTAAAAAAAAAATTATTTTTTAAAATATTATCTTTCCGGTATGCAGATTTGTTAATCTCCAAAAAACTAACACAGGACTTGCTTCAGAATTAAAATTAATGCATTTTTGACTAAGTTATGCGGTTTTTAAGTTTCGATTGTCCCAAAAAACATCATACAAAAAAATCTAAGGGGTTTCATCGTGAAATCTCCAAAAATCTAAAAAAAAAAAAATTTTTTAAAATATTATCTTTCCGGTATGCAGATTTGTTAATCTCCAAAAAACTAACACAGGACTTGCTTCAGAATTAAAATTAATGCATTTTTGACTAAGTTATGCGGTTTTTAAGTTTCGATTGTCCCAAAAAACATCATACAAAAAAATCTAAGGGGTTTCATCGTGAAATCTCCAAAAATCTAAAAAAAAAATTATTTTTTAAAATATTATCTTTCCGGTATGCAGATTTGTTAATCTCCAAAAAACTAACACAGGACTTGCTTCAGAATTAAAATTAATGCAGTTTTGACTAAGTTATGCGGTTTTTAAGTTTCGATTGTCCCAAAAAACATCATACAAAAAAATCTAAGGGGTTTCATCGTGAAATCTCCAAAAATCTAAAAAAAAAAATTATTTTTTAAAATATTATCTTTCCGGTATGCAGATTTGTTAATCTCCAAAAAACTAACAGAGGACTTGCTTCAGAATTAAAATTAATGCATTTTTGACTAAGTTATGCGGTTTTTAAGTTTCGATTGTCCCAAAAAACATCATACAAAAAAATCTAAGGGGTTTCATCGTAAAATTTCCAAAAATCTAAAAAAAAAATTATTTTTTAAAATATTATCTTTCCGGTATGCAGATTTGTTAATCTCCAAAAAACTAACACAGGACTTGCTTCAGAATTAAAATTAATGCAGTTTTGACTAAGTTATGCGGTTTTTAAGTTTCGATTGTCCAAAAAAACGTCATACAAAAAAATCTAAGGGGTTTCATCGTAAAATTTCCAAAAATCTAAAAAAAAAATTATTTTTTAAAATATTATCTTTCCGGTATGCAGATTTGTTAATCTCCAAAAAACTAACACAGGACTTGCTTCAGAATTAAAATTAATGCATTTTTGACTAAGTTATGCGGTTTTTAAGATTCGATTGTCCCAAAAAACATCATACAAAAAAATCTAAGGGGTTTCATCGTGAAATCTCCAAAAATCTAAAAAAAAAATTATTTTTTAAAATATTATCTTTCCGGTATGCAGATTTGTTAGTCTCCAAAAAACTAACACAGGACTTGCTTCAGAATTAAAATTAATGCATTTTTGACTAAGTTATGCGGTTTTTAAGTTTCGATTGTCCCAAAAAACATCATACAAAAAAATCCAAGGGGTTTCATCGTGAAATCTCCAAAAATCTAAAAAAAAAATTATTTTTTAAAATATTATCTTTCCGGTATGCAGATTTGTTAATCTCCAAAAAACTAACACAGGACTTGCTTCAGAATTAAAATTAATGCATTTTTGACTAAGTTATGCGGTTTTTAAGATTCGATTGTCCCAAAAAACATCATACAAAAAAATCTAAGGGGTTTCATCGTGAAATCTCCAAAAATCTAAAAAAAAAATTATTTTTTAAAATATTATCTTTCCGGTATGCAGATTTGTTAGTCTCCAAAAAACTAACACAGGACTTGCTTCAGAATTAAAATTAATGCATTTTTGACTAAGTTATGCGGTTTTTAAGTTTCGATTGTCCCAAAAAACATCATACAAAAAAATCTAAGGGGTTTCATCGTGAAATCTCCAAAAATCTAAAAAAAAAAATAATTTTTTAAAATATTATCTTTCCGGTATGCAGATTTGTTAATCTCCAAAAAACTAACACAGGACTTGCTTCAGAATTAAAATTAATGCATTTTTGACTAAGTTATGCGGTTTTTAAGTTTCGATTGTCCCAAAAAACATCATACAAAAAAATCTAAGGGGTTTCATCGTAAAATTTCCAAAAATCTAAAAAAAAAATTATTTTTTAAAATATTATCTTTCCGGTATGCAGATTTGTTAGTCTCCAAAAAACTAACACAGGACTTGCTTCAGAATTAAAATTAATGCATTTTTGACTAAGTTATGCGGTTTTTAAGTTTCGATTGTCCCAAAAAACATCATACAAAAAAATCTAAGGGGTTTCATCGTGAAATCTCCAAAAATCTAAAAAAAAAAATAATTTTTTAAAATATTATCTTTCCGGTATGCAGATTTGTTAATCTCCAAAAAACTAACACAGGACTTGCTTCAGAATTAAAATTAATGCATTTTTGACTAAGTTATGCGGTTTTTAAGTTTCGATTGTCCCAAAAAACATCATACAAAAAAATCTAAGGGGTTTCATCGTAAAATTTCCAAAAATCTAAAAAAAAAATTATTTTTAAAAATATTATCTTTCCGGTATGCAGATTTGTTAATCTCCAAAAAACTAACACAGGACTTGCTTCAGAATTAAAATTAATGCATTTTTGACTAAGTTATGCGGTTTTTAAGATTCGATTGTCCCAAAAAACATCATAAAAAAAATCTAAGGGGTTTCATCGTGAAATCTCCAAAAATCTAAAAAAAAATTATTTTTTAAAATATTATCTTTCCGGTATGCAGATTTGTTAATCTCCAAAAAACTAACACAGGACTTGCTTCAGAATTAAAATTAATGCAGTTTTGACTAAGTTATGCGGTTTTTAAGTTTCGATTGTCCAAAAAAACGTCATACAAAAAAATCTAAGGGGTTTCATCGTAAAATTTCCAAAAATCTAAAAAAAAAATTAATTTTTAAAATATTATCTTTCCGGTATGCAGATTTGTTAATCTCCAAAAAACTAACACAGGACTTGCTTCAGAATTAAAATTAATGCATTTTTGACTAAGTTATGCGGTTTTTAAGTTTCGATTGTCCCAAAAAACATCATACAAAAAAATCTAAGGGGTTTCATCGTAAAATTTCCAAAAATCTAAAAAAAAAATTATTTTTTAAAATATTATCTTTCCGGTATGCAGATTTGTTAATCTCCAAAAAACTAACACAGGACTTGCTTCAGAATTAAAATTAATGCATTTTTGACTAAGTTATGCGGTTTTTAAGTTTCGATTGTCCCAAAAAACATCATACAAAAAAATCTAAGGGGTTTCATCGTAAAATTTCCAAAAATCTAAAAAAAAAATTATTTTTAAAAATATTATCTTTCCGATATGCAGATTTGTTAATCTCCAAAAAACTAACACAGGACTTGCTTCAGAATTAAAATTAATGCATTTTTGACTAAGTTATGCGGTTTTTAAGATTCGATTGTCCCAAAAAACATCATAAAAAAAATCTAAGGGGTTTCATCGTGAAATCTCCAAAAATCTAAAAAAAAAATTATTTTTTAAAATATTATCTTTCCGGTATGCAGATTTGTTAATCTCCAAAAAACTAACATAGGACTTGCTTCAGAATTAAAATTAATGCAGTTTTGACTAAGTTATGCGGTTTTTAAGTTTCGATTGTCCCAAAAAACATCATACAAAAAAATGTAAGGGGTTTCATCGTGAAATCTCCAAAAATCTAAAAAAAAAATTATTTTTTAAAATATTATCTTTCCGGTATGCAGATTTGTTAATCTCCAAAAAACTAACACAGGACTTGCTTCAGAATTAAAATTAATGCATTTTTGACTAAGTTATGCGGTTTTTAAGTTTCGATTGTCCCAAAAAACATCATACAAAAAAATCTAAGGGGTTTCATCGTAAAATTTCCAAAAATCTAAAAAAAAAATTATTTTTTAAAATATTATCTTTCCGGTATGCAGATTTGTTAATCTCCAAAAAACTAACACAGGACTTGCTTCAGAATTAAAATTAATGCAGTTTTGACTAAGTTATGCGGTTTTTAAGTTTCGATTGTCCAAAAAAACGTCATACAAAAAAATCTAAGGGGTTTCATCGTAAAATTTCCAAAAATCTAAAAAAAAAATTATTTTTTAAAATATTATCTTTCCGGTATGCAGATTTGTTAATCTCCAAAAAACTAACACAGGACTTGCTTCAGAATTAAAATTAATGCATTTTTGACTAAGTTATGCGGTTTTTAAGTTTCGATTGTCCCAAAAAACATCATACAAAAAAATCTAAGGGGTTTCATCGTGAAATCTCCAAAAATCTAAAAAAAAAAATAATTTTTTAAAATATTATCTTTCCGGTATGCAGATTTGTTAATCTCCAAAAAACTAACACAGGACTTGCTTCAGAATTAAAATTAATGCATTTTTGACTAAGTTATGCGGTTTTTAAGTTTCGATTGTCCCAAAAAACATCATACAAAAAAATCTAAGGGGTTTCATCGTGAAATCTCCAAAAATCTAAAAAAAAAATTATTTTTTAAAATATTATCTTTCCGGTATGCAGATTTGTTAATCTCCAAAAAACTAACACAGGACTTGCTTCAGAATTAAAATTAATGCAGTTTTGACTAAGTTATGCGGTTTTTAAGTTTCGATTGTCCCAAAAAACATCATACAAAAAAATCTAAGGGGTTTCATCGTGAAATCTCCAAAAATCTAAAAAAAAAATTATTTTTTAAAATATTATCTTTCCGGTATGCAGATTTGTTAATCTCCAAAAAACTAACAGAGGACTTGCTTCAGAATTAAAATTAATGCATTTTTGACTAAGTTATGCGGTTTTTAAGTTTCGATTGTCCCAAAAAACATCATACAAAAAAATCTAAGGGGTTTCATCGTAAAATTTCCAAAAATCTAAAAAAAAAATTATTTTTTAAAATATTATCTTTCCGGTATGCAGATTTGTTAATCTCCAAAAAACTAACACAGGACTTGCTTCAGAATTAAAATTAATGCAGTTTTGACTAAGTTATGCGGTTTTTAAGTTTCGATTGTCCAAAAAAACGTCATACAAAAAAATCTAAGGGGTTTCATCGTAAAATTTCCAAAAATCTAAAAAAAAAATTATTTTTTAAAATATTATCTTTCCGGTATGCAGATTTGTTAATCTCCAAAAAACTAACACAGGACTTGCTTCAGAATTAAAATTAATGCATTTTTGACTAAGTTATGCGGTTTTTAAGATTCGATTGTCCCAAAAAACATCATACAAAAAAATCTAAGGGGTTTCATCGTGAAATCTCCAAAAATCTAAAAAAAAAATTATTTTTTAAAATATTATCTTTCCGGTATGCAGATTTGTTAATCTCCAAAAAACTAACACAGGACTTGCTTCAGAATTAAAATTAATGCATTTTTGACTAAGTTATGCGGTTTTTAAGTTTCGATTGTCCCAAAAAACATCATACAAAAAAATCTAAGGGGTTTCATCGTAAAATTTCCAAAAATCTAAAAAAAAATTATTTTTTAAAATATTATCTTTCCGGTATGCAGATTTGTTAGTCTCCAAAAAACTAACACAGGACTTGCTTCAGAATTAAAATTAATGCATTTTTGACTAAGTTATGCGGTTTTTAAGTTTCGATTGTCCCAAAAAACATCATACAAAAATAATCTAAGGGGTTTCATCGTAAAATTTCCAAAAATCTAAAAAAAAAATTATTTTTTAAAATATTATCTTTCCGGTATGCAGATTTGTTAGTCTCCAAAAAACTAACACAGGACTTGCTTCAGAATTAAAATTAATGCATTTTTGACTAAGTTATGCGGTTTTTAAGTTTCGATTGTCCCAAAAAACATCATACAAAAAAATCCAAGGGGTTTCATCGTGAAATCTCCAAAAATCTAAAAAAAAAATTATTTTTTAAAATATTATCTTTCCGGTATGCAGATTTGTTAATCTCCAAAAAACTAACACAGGACTTGCTTCAGAATTAAAATTAATGCATTTTTGACTAAGTTATGCGGTTTTTAAGATTCGATTGTCCCAAAAAACATCATACAAAAAAATCTAAGGGGTTTCATCGTGAAATCTCCAAAAATCTAAAAAAAAAAATAATTTTTTAAAATATTATCTTTCCGGTATGCAGATTTGTTAATCTCCAAAAAACTAACACAGGACTTGCTTCAGAATTAAAATTAATGCATTTTTGACTAAGTTATGCGGTTTTTAAGTTTCGATTGTCCCAAAAAACATCATACAAAAAAATCCAAGGGGTTTCATCGTGAAATCTCCAAAAATCTAAAAAAAAAAATTATTTTTTAAAATATTATCTTTCCGGTATGCAGATTTGTTAATCTCCAAAAAACTAACACAGGAATTGCTTCAGAATTAAAATTAATGCATTTTTGACTAAGTTATGCGGTTTTTAAGATTCGATTGTCCCAAAAAACATCATACAAAAAAATCTAAGGGGTTTCATCGTGAAATCTCCAAAAATCTAAAAAAAAAAATAATTTTTTAAAATATTATCTTTCCGGTATGCAGATTTCTTAATCTCCAAAAAACTAACACAGGACTTGCTTCAGAATTAAAATTAATGCATTTTTGACTAAGTTATGCGCTTTTTAAGATTCGATTGTCCCAAAAAACATCATAAAAAAAATCTAAGGGGTTTCATCGTGAAATCTCCAAAAATCTAAAAAAAAAATTATTTTTTAAAATATTATCTTTCCGGTATGCAGATTTGTTAATCTCCAAAAAACTAACACAGGACTTGCTTCAGAATTAAAATTAATGCAGTTTTGACTAAGTTATGCGGTTTTTAAGTTTCGATTGTCCCAAAAAACATCATACAAAAAAATCTAAGGGGTTTCATCGTGAAATCTCCAAAAATCTAAAAAAAAAATTATTTTTTAAAATATTATCTTTCCGGTATGCAGATTTGTTAATCTCCAAAAAACTAACACAGGACTTGCTTCAGAATTAAAATTAATGCATTTTTGACTAAGTTATGCGGTTTTTAAGTTTCGATTGTCCCAAAAAACATCATACAAAAAAATCTAAGGGGTTTCATCGTAAAATTTCCAAAAATCTAAAAAAAAAATTATTTTTTAAAATATTATCTTTCCGGTATGCAGATTTGTTAATCTCCAAAAAACTAACACAGGACTTGCTTCAGAATTAAAATTAATGCAGTTTTGACTAAGTTATGCGGTTTTTAAGTTTCGATTGTCCAAAAAAACGTCATACAAAAAAATCTAAGGGGTTTCATCGTAAAATTTCCAAAAATCTAAAAAAAAAATTATTTTTTAAAATATTATCTTTCCGGTATGCAGATTTGTTAATCTCCAAAAAACTAACACAGGACTTGCTTCAGAATTAAAATTAATGCATTTTTGACTAAGTTATGCGGTTTTTAAGATTCGATTGTCCCAAAAAAACATCATACAAAAAAATCTAAGGGGTTTCATCGTGAAATCTCCAAAAATCAAAAAAAAAATTATTTTTTAAAATATTATCTTTCCGGTATGCAGATTTGTTAATCTCCAAAAAACTAACACAGGACTTGCTTCAGAATTAAAATTAATGCAGTTTTGACTAAGTTATGCGGTTTTTAAGTTTCGATTGTCCAAAAAAACGTCATACAAAAAAATCTAAGGGGTTTCATCGTAAAATTTCCAAAAATCTAAAAAAAAAATTATTTTTTAAAATATTATCTTTCCGGTATGCAGATTTGTTAATCTCCAAAAAACTAACACAGGACTTGCTTCAGAATTAAAATTAATGCAGTTTTGACTAAGTTATGCGGTTTTTAAGTTTCGATTGTCCAAAAAAACGTCATACAAAAAAATCTAAGGGGTTTCATCGTAAAATTTCCAAAAATCTAAAAAAAAAATTATTTTTTAAAATATTATCTTTCCGGTATGCAGATTTGTTAATCTCCAAAAAACTAACACAGGACTTGCTTCAGAATTAAAATTAATGCATTTTTGACTAAGTTATGCGGTTTTTAAGATTCGATTGTCCCAAAAAAACATCATACAAAAAAATCTAAGGGGTTTCATCGTGAAATCTCCAAAAATCAAAAAAAAAATTATTTTTTAAAATATTATCTTTCCGGTATGCAGATTTGTTAATCTCCAAAAAACTAACACAGGACTTGCTTCAGAATTAAAATTAATGCAGTTTTGACTAAGTTATGCGGTTTTTAAGTTTCGATTGTCCAAAAAAACGTCATACAAAAAAATCTAAGGGGTTTCATCGTAAAATTTCCAAAAATCTAAAAAAAAAATTATTTTTTAAAATATTATCTTTCCGGTATGCAGATTTGTTAATCTCCAAAAAACTAACACAGGACTTGCTTCAGAATTAAAATTAATGCATTTTTGACTAAGTTATGCGGTTTTTAAGATTCGATTGTCCCAAAAAAACATCATACAAAAAAATCTAAGGGGTTTCATCGTGAAATCTCCAAAAATCAAAAAAAAAATTATTTTTTAAAATATTATCTTTCCGGTATGCAGATTTGTTAATCTCCAAAAAACTAACACAGGACTTGCTTCAGAATTAAAATTAATGCAGTTTTGACTAAGTTATGCGGTTTTTAAGTTTCGATTGTCCAAAAAAACGTCATACAAAAAAATCTAAGGGGTTTCATCGTAAAATTTCCAAAAATCTAAAAAAAAAATTATTTTTTAAAATATTATCTTTCCGGTATGCAGATTTGTTAATCTCCAAAAAACTAACACAGGACTTGCTTCAGAATTAAAATTAATGCATTTTTGACTAAGTTATGCGGTTTTTAAGTTTCGATTGTCCCAAAAAACATCATACAAAAAAATCTAAGGGGTTTCATCGTAAAATTTCCAAAAATCTAAAAAAAAAATTATTTTTTAAAATATTATCTTTCCGGTATGCAGATTTGTTAATCTCCAAAAAACTAACACAGGACTTGCTTCAGAATTAAAATTAATGCAGTTTTGACTAAGTTATGCGGTTTTTAAGTTTCGATTGTCCAAAAAAACGTCATACAAAAAAATCTAAGGGGTTTCATCGTAAAATTTCCAAAAATCTAAAAAAAAAATTATTTTTTAAAATATTATCTTTCCGGTATGCAGATTTGTTAATCTCCAAAAAACTAACACAGGACTTGCTTCAGAATTAAAATTAATGCATTTTTGACTAAGTTATGCGGTTTTTAAGATTCGATTGTCCCAAAAAAACATCATACAAAAAAATCTAAGGGGTTTCATCGTGAAATCTCCAAAAATCAAAAAAAAAATTATTTTTTAAAATATTATCTTTCCGGTATGCAGATTTGTTAATCTCCAAAAAACTAACACAGGACTTGCTTCAGAATTAAAATTAATGCATTTTTGACTAAGTTATGCGGTTTTTAAGTTTCGATTGTCCCAAAAAACATCATACAAAAAAATCTAAGGGGTTTCATCGTAAAATTTCCAAAAATCTAAAAAAAAAATTATTTTTTAAAATATTATCTTTCCGGTATGCAGATTTGTTAGTCTCCAAAAAACTAACACAGGACTTGCTTCAGAATTAAAATTAATGCATTTTTGACTAAGTTATGCGGTTTTTAAGTTTCGATTGTCCAAAAAAACGTCATACAAAAAAATCTAAGGGGTTTCATCGTAAAATTTCCAAAAATCTAAAAAAAAAATTATTTTTTAAAATATTATCTTTCCGGTATGCAGATTTGTTAGTCTCCAAAAAACTAACACAGGACTTGCTTCAGAATTAAAATTAATGCATTTTTGACTAAGTTATGCGGTTTTTAAGTTTCGATTGTCCCAAAAAACATCATACAAAAAAATCCAAGGGGTTTCATCGTGAAATCTCCAAAAATCTAAAAAAAAAATTATTTTTTAAAATATTATCTTTCCGGTATGCAGATTTGTTAATCTCCAAAAAACTAACACAGGACTTGCTTCAGAATTAAAATTAATGCATTTTTGACTAAGTTATGCGGTTTTTAAGTTTCGATTGTCCCAAAAAACATCATACAAAAAAATCCAAGGGGTTTCATCGTGAAATCTCCAAAAATCTAAAAAAAAAAATTATTTTTTAAAATATTATCTTTCCGGTATGCAGATTTGTTAATCTCCAAAAAACTAACACAGGACTTGCTTCAGAATTAAAATTAATGCATTTTTGACTAAGTTATGCGGTTTTTAAGATTCGATTGTCCCAAAAAACATCATAAAAAAAATCTAAGGGGTTTCATCGTGAAATCTCCAAAAATCTAAAAAAAAAAATAATTTTTTAAAATATTATCTTTCCGGTATGCAGATTTCTTAATCTCCAAAAAACTAACACAGGACTTGCTTCAGAATTAAAATTAATGCATTTTTGACTAAGTTATGCGGTTTTTAAGTTTCGATTGTCCCAAAAAACATCATACAAAAAAATCTAAGGGGTTTCATCGTAAAATTTCCAAAAATCTAAAAAAAAAATTATTTTTTAAAATATTATCTTTCCGGTATGCAGATTTGTTAATCTCCAAAAAACTAACACAGGACTTGCTTCAGAATTAAAATTAATGCATTTTTGACTAAGTTATGCGGTTTTTAAGTTTCGATTGTCCCAAAAAACATCATACAAAAAAATCTAAGGGGTTTCATCGTAAAATTTCCAAAAATCTAAAAAAAAAATTATTTTTTAAAATATTATCTTTCCGGTATGCAGATTTGTTAGTCTCCAAAAAACTAACACAGGACTTGCTTCAGAATTAAAATTAATGCATTTTTGACTAAGTTATGCGGTTTTTAAGTTTCGATTGTCCCAAAAAACATCATACAAAAAAATCTAAGGGGTTTCATCGTAAAATTTCCAAAAATCTAAAAAAAAAATTAATTTTTAAAATATTATCTTTCCGGTATGCAGATTTGTTAATCTCCAAAAAACTAACACAGGACTTGCTTCAGAATTAAAATTAATGCATTTTTGACTAAGTTATGCGGTTTTTAAGTTTCGATTGTCCCAAAAAACATCATACAAAAAAATCTAAGGGGTTTCATCGTAAAATTTCCAAAAATCTAAAAAAAAAATTATTTTTAAAAATATTATCTTTCCGGTATGCAGATTTGTTAATCTCCAAAAAACTAACACAGGACTTGCTTCAGAATTAAAATTAATGCATTTTTGACTAAGTTATGCGGTTTTTAAGATTCGATTGTCCCAAAAAACATCATAAAAAAAATCTAAGGGGTTTCATCGTGAAATCTCCAAAAATCTAAAAAAAAATTATTTTTTAAAATATTATCTTTCCGGTATGCAGATTTGTTAATCTCCAAAAAACTAACACAGGACTTGCTTCAGAATTAAAATTAATGCAGTTTTGACTAAGTTATGCGGTTTTTAAGTTTCGATTGTCCAAAAAAACGTCATACAAAAAAATCTAAGGGGTTTCATCGTAAAATTTCCAAAAATCTAAAAAAAAAATTAATTTTTAAAATATTATCTTTCCGGTATGCAGATTTGTTAATCTCCAAAAAACTAACACAGGACTTGCTTCAGAATTAAAATTAATGCATTTTTGACTAAGTTATGCGGTTTTTAAGTTTCGATTGTCCCAAAAAACATCATACAAAAAAATCTAAGGGGTTTCATCGTAAAATTTCCAAAAATCTAAAAAAAAAATTATTTTTTAAAATATTATCTTTCCGGTATGCAGATTTGTTAATCTCCAAAAAACTAACACAGGACTTGCTTCAGAATTAAAATTAATGCATTTTTGACTAAGTTATGCGGTTTTTAAGTTTCGATTGTCCCAAAAAACATCATACAAAAAAATCTAAGGGGTTTCATCGTAAAATTTCCAAAAATCTAAAAAAAAAATTATTTTTAAAAATATTATCTTTCCGATATGCAGATTTGTTAATCTCCAAAAAACTAACACAGGACTTGCTTCAGAATTAAAATTAATGCATTTTTGACTAAGTTATGCGGTTTTTAAGATTCGATTGTCCCATACAAAAAAATCTAAGGGGTTTCATCGTGAAATCTCCAAAAATCTAAAAAAAAATTATTTTTTAAAATATTATCTTTCCGGTATGCAGATTTCTTAATCTCCAAAAAACTAACACAGGACTTGCTTCAGAATTAAAATTAATGCATTTTTGACTAAGTTATGCGGTTTTTAAGTTTCGATTGTCCCAAAAAACATCATACAAAAAAATCTAAGGGGTTTCATCGTGAAATCTCCAAAAATCTAAAAAAAAAATTATTTTTTAAAATATTATCTTTCCGGTATGCAGATTTGTTAATCTCCAAAAAACTAACACAGGACTTGCTTCAGAATTAAAATTAATGCAGTTTTGACTAAGTTATGCGGTTTTTAAGTTTCGATTGTCCAAAAAAACGTCATACAAAAAAATCTAAGGGGTTTCATCGTAAAATTTCCAAAAATCTAAAAAAAAAATTATTTTTTAAAATATTATCTTTCCGGTATGCAGATTTGTTAGTCTCCAAAAAACTAACACAGGACTTGCTTCAGAATTAAAATTAATGCATTTTTGACTAAGTTATGCGGTTTTTAAGTTTCGATTGTCCCAAAAAACATCATACAAAAATAATCTAAGGGGTTTCATCGTAAAATTTCCAAAAATCTAAAAAAAAAATTATTTTTTAAAATATTATCTTTCCGGTATGCAGATTTGTTAGTCTCCAAAAAACTAACACAGGACTTGCTTCAGAATTAAAATTAATGCATTTTTGACTAAGTTATGCGGTTTTTAAGTTTCGATTGTCCCAAAAAACATCATACAAAAAAATCCAAGGGGTTTCATCGTGAAATCTCCAAAAATCTAAAAAAAAAATTATTTTTTAAAATATTATCTTTCCGGTATGCAGATTTGTTAATCTCCAAAAAACTAACACAGGACTTGCTTCAGAATTAAAATTAATGCATTTTTGACTAAGTTATGCGGTTTTTAAGATTCGATTTTCCCAAAAAACATCATACAAAAAAATCCAAGGGGTTTCATCGTGAAATCTCCAAAAATCTAAAAAAAAAAATTATTTTTTAAAATATTATCTTTCCGGTATGCAGATTTGTTAATCTCCAAAAAACTAACACAGGACTTGCTTCAGAATTAAAATTAATGCATTTTTGACTAAGTTATGCGGTTTTTAAGATTCGATTGTCCCAAAAAACATCATAAAAAAAATCTAAGGGGTTTCATCGTGAAATCTCCAAAAATCTAAAAAAAAAAATAATTTTTTAAAATATTATCTTTCCGGTATGCAGATTTCTTAATCTCCAAAAAACTAACACAGGACTTGCTTCAGAATTAAAATTAATGCATTTTTGACTAAGTTATGCGGTTTTTAAGTTTCGATTGTCCCAAAAAACATCATACAAAAAAATCTAAGGGGTTTCATCGTAAAATTTCCAAAAATCTAAAAAAAAAATTATTTTTTAAAATATTATCTTTCCGGTATGCAGATTTGTTAATCTCCAAAAAACTAACACAGGACTTGCTTCAGAATTAAAATTAATGCATTTTTGACTAAGTTATGCGGTTTTTAAGTTTCGATTGTCCCAAAAAACATCATACAAAAAAATCTAAGGGGTTTCATCGTAAAATTTCCAAAAATCTAAAAAAAAAATTATTTTTTAAAATATTATCTTTCCGGTATGCAGATTTGTTAGTCTCCAAAAAACTAACACAGGACTTGCTTCAGAATTAAAATTAATGCATTTTTGACTAAGTTATGCGGTTTTTAAGTTTCGATTGTCCCAAAAAACATCATACAAAAAAATCTAAGGGGTTTCATCGTGAAATCTCCAAAAATCTAAAAAAAAAAATAATTTTTTAAAATATTATCTTTCCGGTATGCAGATTTGTTAATCTCCAAAAAACTAACACAGGACTTGCTTCAGAATTAAAATTAATGCATTTTTGACTAAGTTATGCGGTTTTTAAGTTTCGATTGTCCCAAAAAACATCATACAAAAAAATCTAAGGGGTTTCATCGTAAAATTTCCAAAAATCTAAAAAAAAAATTATTTTTAAAAATATTATCTTTCCGGTATGCAGATTTGTTAATCTCCAAAAAACTAACACAGGACTTGCTTCAGAATTAAAATTAATGCATTTTTGACTAAGTTATGCGGTTTTTAAGATTCGATTGTCCCAAAAAACATCATAAAAAAAATCTAAGGGGTTTCATCGTGAAATTTCCAAAAATCTAAAAAAAAAATTAATTTTTAAAATATTATCTTTCCGGTATGCAGATTTGTTAATCTCCAAAAAACTAACACAGGACTTGCTTCAGAATTAAAATTAATGCATTTTTGACTAAGTTATGCGGTTTTTAAGTTTCGATTGTCCCAAAAAACATCATACAAAAAAATCTAAGGGGTTTCATCGTAAAATTTCCAAAAATCTAAAAAAAAAATTATTTTTTAAAATATTATCTTTCCGGTATGCAGATTTGTTAATCTCCAAAAAACTAACACAGGACTTGCTTCAGAATTAAAATTAATGCATTTTTGACTAAGTTATGCGGTTTTTAAGTTTCGATTGTCCCAAAAAACATCATACAAAAAAATCTAAGGGGTTTCATCGTAAAATTTCCAAAAATCTAAAAAAAAAATTATTTTTAAAAATATTATCTTTCCGATATGCAGATTTGTTAATCTCCAAAAAACTAACACAGGACTTGCTTCAGAATTAAAATTAATGCATTTTTGACTAAGTTATGCGGTTTTTAAGATTCGATTGTCCCAAAAAACATCATACAAAAAAATCTAAGGGGTTTCATCGTAAAATTTCCAAAAATCTAAAAAAAAAATTATTTTTTAAAATATTATCTTTCCGGTATGCAGATTTGTTAATCTCCAAAAAACTAACACAGGACTTGCTTCAGAATTAAAATTAATGCATTTTTGACTAAGTTATGCGGTTTTTAAGTTTCGATTGTCCCAAAAAACATCATACAAAAAAATCTAAGGGGTTTCATCGTAAAATTTCCAAAAATCTAAAAAAAAAATTATTTTTAAAAATATTATCTTTCCGATATGCAGATTTGTTAATCTCCAAAAAACTAACACAGGACTTGCTTCAGAATTAAAATTAATGCATTTTTGACTAAGTTATGCGGTTTTTAAGATTCGATTGTCCCAAAAAACATCATACAAAAAAATCTAAGGGGTTTCATCGTGAAATCTCCAAAAATCTAAAAAAAAAAATAATTTTTTAAAATATTATCTTTCCGGTATGCAGATTTCTTAATCTCCAAAAAACTAACACAGGACTTGCTTCAGAATTAAAATTAATGCATTTTTGACTAAGTTATGCGGTTTTTAAGTTTCGATTGTCCCAAAAAACATCATACAAAAAAATCTAAGGGGTTTCATCGTGAAATCTCCAAAAATCTAAAAAAAAAATTATTTTTTAAAATATTATCTTTCCGGTATGCAGATTTGTTAATCTCCAAAAAACTAACACAGGACTTGCTTCAGAATTAAAATTAATGCAGTTTTGACTAAGTTATGCGGTTTTTAAGTTTCGATTGTCCAAAAAAACGTCATACAAAAAAATCTAAGGGGTTTCATCGTAAAATTTCCAAAAATCTAAAAAAAAAATTATTTTTTAAAATATTATCTTTCCGGTATGCAGATTTGTTAGTCTCCAAAAAACTAACACAGGACTTGCTTCAGAATTAAAATTAATGCATTTTTGACTAAGTTATGCGGTTTTTAAGTTTCGATTGTCCCAAAAAACATCATACAAAAATAATCTAAGGGGTTTCATCGTAAAATTTCCAAAAATCTAAAAAAAAAATTATTTTTTAAAATATTATCTTTCCGGTATGCAGATTTGTTAGTCTCCAAAAAA
This sequence comes from Drosophila bunnanda, assembly GCA_035046265.1. NCBI lineage: Eukaryota > Metazoa > Arthropoda > Insecta > Diptera > Drosophilidae > Drosophila > Drosophila bunnanda. Next base: position 23,611 of record JAWNOB010000013.1, on the reverse strand, counting down.
CTAACACAGGACTTGCTTCAGAATTAAAATTAATGCATTTTTGACTAAGTTATGCGGTTTTTAAGTTTCGATTGTCCCAAAAAACATCATACAAAAAAATCCAAGGGGTTTCATCGTGAAATCTCCAAAAATCTAAAAAAAAAATTATTTTTTAAAATATTATCTTTCCGGTATGCAGATTTGTTAATCTCCAAAAAACTAACACAGGACTTGCTTCAGAATTAAAATTAATGCATTTTTGACTAAGTTATGCGGTTTTTAAGATTCGATTTTCCCAAAAAACATCATACAAAAAAATCTAAGGGGTTTCATCGTGAAATCTCCAAAAATCTAAAAAAAAAAATAATTTTTTAAAATATTATCTTTCCGGTATGCAGATTTGTTAATCTCCAAAAAACTAACACAGGACTTGCTTCAGAATTAAAATTAATGCATTTTTGACTAAGTTATGCGGTTTTTAAGTTTCGATTGTCCCAAAAAACATCATACAAAAAAATCCAAGGGGTTTCATCGTGAAATCTCCAAAAATCTAAAAAAAAAAATTATTTTTTAAAATATTATCTTTCCGGTATGCAGATTTGTTAATCTCCAAAAAACTAACACAGGAATTGCTTCAGAATTAAAATTAATGCATTTTTGACTAAGTTATGCGGTTTTTAAGATTCGATTGTCCCAAAAAACATCATACAAAAAAATCTAAGGGGTTTCATCGTGAAATCTCCAAAAATCTAAAAAAAAAAATAATTTTTTAAAATATTATCTTTCCGGTATGCAGATTTCTTAATCTCCAAAAAACTAACACAGGACTTGCTTCAGAATTAAAATTAATGCATTTTTGACTAAGTTATGCGGTTTTTAAGATTCGATTGTCCCAAAAAAACATCATACAAAAAAATCTAAGGGGTTTCATCGTGAAATCTCCAAAAATCAAAAAAAAAATTATTTTTTAAAATATTATCTTTCCGGTATGCAGATTTGTTAATCTCCAAAAAACTAACACAGGACTTGCTTCAGAATTAAAATTAATGCATTTTTGACTAAGTTATGCGGTTTTTAAGTTTCGATTGTCCCAAAAAACAGCATACAAAAAAATCTAAGGGGTTTCATCGTAAAATTTCCAAAAATCTAAAAAAAAAATTATTTTTTAAAATATTATCTTTCCGGTATGCAGATTTGTTAATCTCCAAAAAACTAACACAGGAATTGCTTCAGAATTAAAATTAATGCATTTTTGACTAAGTTATGCGGTTTTTAAGATTCGATTGTCCCAAAAAACATCATACAAAAAAATCTAAGGGGTTTCATCGTGAAATCTCCAAAAATCTAAAAAAAAAAATAATTTTTTAAAATATTATCTTTCCGGTATGCAGATTTCTTAATCTCCAAAAAACTAACACAGGACTTGCTTCAGAATTAAAATTAATGCATTTTTGACTAAGTTATGCGGTTTTTAAGATTCGATTGTCCCAAAAAAACATCATACAAAAAAATCTAAGGGGTTTCATCGTGAAATCTCCAAAAATCAAAAAAAAAATTATTTTTTAAAATATTATCTTTCCGGTATGCAGATTTGTTAATCTCCAAAAAACTAACACAGGACTTGCTTCAGAATTAAAATTAATGCATTTTTGACTAAGTTATGCGGTTTTTAAGTTTCGATTGTCCCAAAAAACATCATACAAAAAAATCTAAGGGGTTTCATCGTAAAATTTCCAAAAATCTAAAAAAAAAATTATTTTTTAAAATATTATCTTTCCGGTATGCAGATTTGTTAGTCTCCAAAAAACTAACACAGGACTTGCTTCAGAATTAAAATTAATGCATTTTTGACTAAGTTATGCGGTTTTTAAGTTTCGATTGTCCAAAAAAACGTCATACAAAAAAATCTAAGGGGTTTCATCGTAAAATTTCCAAAAATCTAAAAAAAAAATTATTTTTTAAAATATTATCTTTCCGGTATGCAGATTTGTTAGTCTCCAAAAAACTAACACAGGACTTGCTTCAGAATTAAAATTAATGCATTTTTGACTAAGTTATGCGGTTTTTAAGTTTCGATTGTCCCAAAAAACATCATACAAAAAAATCCAAGGGGTTTCATCGTGAAATCTCCAAAAATCTAAAAAAAAAATTATTTTTTAAAATATTATCTTTCCGGTATGCAGATTTGTTAATCTCCAAAAAACTAACACAGGACTTGCTTCAGAATTAAAATTAATGCATTTTTGACTAAGTTATGCGGTTTTTAAGTTTCGATTGTCCCAAAAAACATCATACAAAAAAATCCAAGGGGTTTCATCGTGAAATCTCCAAAAATCTAAAAAAAAAAATTATTTTTTAAAATATTATCTTTCCGGTATGCAGATTTGTTAATCTCCAAAAAACTAACACAGGACTTGCTTCAGAATTAAAATTAATGCATTTTTGACTAAGTTATGCGGTTTTTAAGTTTCGATTGTCCCAAAAAACATCATACAAAAAAATCTAAGGGGTTTCATCGTAAAATTTCCAAAAATCTAAAAAAAAAATTATTTTTTAAAATATTATCTTTCCGGTATGCAGATTTGTTAATCTCCAAAAAACTAACACAGGAATTGCTTCAGAATTAAAATTAATGCATTTTTGACTAAGTTATGCGGTTTTTAAGATTCGATTGTCCCAAAAAACATCATACAAAAAAATCTAAGGGGTTTCATCGTGAAATCTCCAAAAATCTAAAAAAAAAAATAATTTTTTAAAATATTATCTTTCCGGTATGCAGATTTCTTAATCTCCAAAAAACTAACACAGGACTTGCTTCAGAATTAAAATTAATGCATTTTTGACTAAGTTATGCGGTTTTTAAGATTCGATTGTCCCAAAAAAACATCATACAAAAAAATCTAAGGGGTTTCATCGTGAAATCTCCAAAAATCAAAAAAAAAATTATTTTTTAAAATATTATCTTTCCGGTATGCAGATTTGTTAATCTCCAAAAAACTAACACAGGACTTGCTTCAGAATTAAAATTAATGCATTTTTGACTAAGTTATGCGGTTTTTAAGTTTCGATTGTCCCAAAAAACATCATACAAAAAAATCTAAGGGGTTTCATCGTAAAATTTCCAAAAATCTAAAAAAAAAATTATTTTTTAAAATATTATCTTTCCGGTATGCAGATTTGTTAGTCTCCAAAAAACTAACACAGGACTTGCTTCAGAATTAAAATTAATGCATTTTTGACTAAGTTATGCGGTTTTTAAGTTTCGATTGTCCAAAAAAACGTCATACAAAAAAATCTAAGGGGTTTCATCGTAAAATTTCCAAAAATCTAAAAAAAAAATTATTTTTTAAAATATTATCTTTCCGGTATGCAGATTTGTTAGTCTCCAAAAAACTAACACAGGACTTGCTTCAGAATTAAAATTAATGCATTTTTGACTAAGTTATGCGGTTTTTAAGTTTCGATTGTCCCAAAAAACATCATACAAAAAAATCCAAGGGGTTTCATCGTGAAATCTCCAAAAATCTAAAAAAAAAATTATTTTTTAAAATATTATCTTTCCGGTATGCAGATTTGTTAATCTCCAAAAAACTAACACAGGACTTGCTTCAGAATTAAAATTAATGCATTTTTGACTAAGTTATGCGGTTTTTAAGTTTCGATTGTCCCAAAAAACATCATACAAAAAAATCCAAGGGGTTTCATCGTGAAATCTCCAAAAATCTAAAAAAAAAAATTATTTTTTAAAATATTATCTTTCCGGTATGCAGATTTGTTAATCTCCAAAAAACTAACACAGGACTTGCTTCAGAATTAAAATTAATGCATTTTTGACTAAGTTATGCGGTTTTTAAGTTTCGATTGTCCCAAAAAACATCATACAAAAAAATCTAAGGGGTTTCATCGTAAAATTTCCAAAAATCTAAAAAAAAAATTATTTTTTAAAATATTATCTTTCCGGTATGCAGATTTGTTAATCTCCAAAAAACTAACACAGGACTTGCTTCAGAATTAAAATTAATGCATTTTTGACTAAGTTATGCGGTTTTTAAGATTCGATTGTCCCAAAAAACATCATAAAAAAAATCTAAGGGGTTTCATCGTGAAATCTCCACAAATCTAAAAAAAAAAATTATTTTTTAAAATATTATCTTTCCGGTATGCAGATTTGTTAATCTCCAAAAAACTAACACAGGACTTGCTTCAGAATTAAAATTAATGCAGTTTTGACTAAGTTATGCGGTTTTTAAGTTTCGATTGTCCAAAAAAACGTCATACAAAAAAAATCTAAGGGGTTTCATCGTAAAACTTCCAAAAATCTAAAAAAAAATTATTTTTTAAAATATTATCTTTCCGGTATGCAGATTTGTTAATCTCCAAAAAACTAACACAGGACTTGCTTCAGAATTAAAATTAATGCATTTTTGACTAAGTTATGCGGTTTTTAAGTTTCGATTGTCCCAAAAAACATCATACAAAAAAATCTAAGGGGTTTCATCGTAAAATTTCCAAAAATCTAAAAAAAAAATTATTTTTTAAAATATTATCTTTCCGGTATGCAGATTTGTTAATCTCCAAAAAACTAACACAGGACTTGCTTCAGAATTAAAATTAATGCAGTTTTGACTAAGTTATGCGGTTTTTAAGTTTCGATTGTCCAAAAAAACGTCATACAAAAAAATCTAAGGGGTTTCATCGTAAAATTTCCAAAAATCTAAAAAAAAAATTATTTTTTAAAATATTATCTTTCCGGTATGCAGATTTGTTAATCTCCAAAAAACTAACACAGGACTTGCTTCAGAATTAAAATTAATGCATTTTTGACTAAGTTATGCGGTTTTTAAGTTTCGATTGTCCCAAAAAACATCATACAAAAAAATCTAAGGGGTTTCATCGTGAAATCTCCAAAAATCTAAAAAAAAAAATAATTTTTTAAAATATTATCTTTCCGGTATGCAGATTTGTTAATCTCCAAAAAACTAACACAGGACTTGCTTCAGAATTAAAATTAATGCATTTTTGACTAAGTTATGCGGTTTTTAAGTTTCGATTGTCCCAAAAAACATCATACAAAAAAATCTAAGGGGTTTCATCGTAAAATTTCCAAAAATCTAAAAAAAAAATTATTTTTTAAAAGATTATCTTTCCGGTATGCAGATTTGTTAATCTCCAAAAAACTAACACAGGACTTGCTTCAGAATTAAAATTAATGCATTTTTGACTAAGTTATGCGGTTTTTAAGTTTCGATTGTCCCAAAAAACATCATACAAAAAAATCTAAGGGGTTTCATCGTAAAATTTCCAAAAATCTAAAAAAAAAATTATTTTTTAAAATATTATCTTTCCGGTATGCAGATTTGTTAGTCTCCAAAAAACTAACACAGGACTTGCTTCAGAATTAAAATTAATGCATTTTTGACTAAGTTATGCGGTTTTTAAGTTTCGATTGTCCAAAAAAACGTCATACAAAAAAATCTAAGGGGTTTCATCGTAAAATTTCCAAAAATCTAAAAAAAAAATTATTTTTTAAAATATTATCTTTCCGGTATGCAGATTTGTTAGTCTCCAAAAAACTAACACAGGACTTGCTTCAGAATTAAAATTAATGCATTTTTGACTAAGTTATGCGGTTTTTAAGTTTCGATTGTCCCAAAAAACATCATACAAAAAAATCCAAGGGGTTTCATCGTGAAATCTCCAAAAATCTAAAAAAAAAATTATTTTTTAAAATATTATCTTTCCGGTATGCAGATTTGTTAATCTCCAAAAAACTAACACAGGACTTGCTTCAGAATTAAAATTAATGCATTTTTGACTAAGTTATGCGGTTTTTAAGTTTCGATTGTCCCAAAAAACATCATACAAAAAAATCCAAGGGGTTTCATCGTGAAATCTCCAAAAATCTAAAAAAAAAAATTATTTTTTAAAATATTATCTTTCCGGTATGCAGATTTGTTAATCTCCAAAAAACTAACACAGGACTTGCTTCAGAATTAAAATTAATGCATTTTTGACTAAGTTATGCGGTTTTTAAGTTTCGATTGTCCCAAAAAACATCATACAAAAAAATCTAAGGGGTTTCATCGTAAAATTTCCAAAAATCTAAAAAAAAAATTATTTTTTAAAATATTATCTTTCCGGTATGCAGATTTGTTAATCTCCAAAAAACTAACACAGGAATTGCTTCAGAATTAAAATTAATGCATTTTTGACTAAGTTATGCGGTTTTTAAGATTCGATTGTCCCAAAAAACATCATACAAAAAAATCTAAGGGGTTTCATCGTGAAATCTCCAAAAATCTAAAAAAAAAAATAATTTTTTAAAATATTATCTTTCCGGTATGCAGATTTCTTAATCTCCAAAAAACTAACACAGGACTTGCTTCAGAATTAAAATTAATGCATTTTTGACTAAGTTATGCGGTTTTTAAGATTCGATTGTCCCAAAAAAACATCATACAAAAAAATCTAAGGGGTTTCATCGTGAAATCTCCAAAAATCAAAAAAAAAATTATTTTTTAAAATATTATCTTTCCGGTATGCAGATTTGTTAATCTCCAAAAAACTAACACAGGACTTGCTTCAGAATTAAAATTAATGCATTTTTGACTAAGTTATGCGGTTTTTAAGTTTCGATTGTCCCAAAAAACATCATACAAAAAAATCTAAGGGGTTTCATCGTAAAATTTCCAAAAATCTAAAAAAAAAATTATTTTTTAAAATATTATCTTTCCGGTATGCAGATTTGTTAATCTCCAAAAAACTAACACAGGACTTGCTTCAGAATTAAAATTAATGCAGTTTTGACTAAGTTATGCGGTTTTTAAGTTTCGATTGTCCAAAAAAACGTCATACAAAAAAAATCTAAGGGGTTTCATCGTAAAACTTCCAAAAATCTAAAAAAAAATTATTTTTTAAAATATTATCTTTCCGGTATGCAGATTTGTTAATCTCCAAAAAACTAACACAGGACTTGCTTCAGAATTAAAATTAATGCATTTTTGACTAAGTTATGCGGTTTTTAAGTTTCGATTGTCCCAAAAAACATCATACAAAAAAATCTAAGGGGTTTCATCGTAAAATTTCCAAAAATCTAAAAAAAAAATTATTTTTTAAAATATTATCTTTCCGGTATGCAGATTTGTTAATCTCCAAAAAACTAACACAGGACTTGCTTCAGAATTAAAATTAATGCAGTTTTGACTAAGTTATGCGGTTTTTAAGTTTCGATTGTCCAAAAAAACGTCATACAAAAAAATCTAAGGGGTTTCATCGTAAAATTTCCAAAAATCTAAAAAAAAAATTATTTTTTAAAATATTATCTTTCCGGTATGCAGATTTGTTAATCTCCAAAAAACTAACACAGGACTTGCTTCAGAATTAAAATTAATGCATTTTTGACTAAGTTATGCGGTTTTTAAGTTTCGATTGTCCCAAAAAACATCATACAAAAAAATCTAAGGGGTTTCATCGTGAAATCTCCAAAAATCTAAAAAAAAAAATAATTTTTTAAAATATTATCTTTCCGGTATGCAGATTTGTTAATCTCCAAAAAACTAACACAGGACTTGCTTCAGAATTAAAATTAATGCATTTTTGACTAAGTTATGCGGTTTTTAAGTTTCGATTGTCCCAAAAAACATCATACAAAAAAATCTAAGGGGTTTCATCGTAAAATTTCCAAAAATCTAAAAAAAAAATTATTTTTTAAAAGATTATCTTTCCGGTATGCAGATTTGTTAATCTCCAAAAAACTAACACAGGACTTGCTTCAGAATTAAAATTAATGCATTTTTGACTAAGTTATGCGGTTTTTAAGTTTCGATTGTCCCAAAAAACATCATACAAAAAAATCTAAGGGGTTTCATCGTAAAATTTCCAAAAATCTAAAAAAAAAATTATTTTTTAAAATATTATCTTTCCGGTATGCAGATTTGTTAGTCTCCAAAAAACTAACACAGGACTTGCTTCAGAATTAAAATTAATGCATTTTTGACTAAGTTATGCGGTTTTTAAGTTTCGATTGTCCAAAAAAACGTCATACAAAAAAATCTAAGGGGTTTCATCGTAAAATTTCCAAAAATCTAAAAAAAAAATTATTTTTTAAAATATTATCTTTCCGGTATGCAGATTTGTTAGTCTCCAAAAAACTAACACAGGACTTGCTTCAGAATTAAAATTAATGCATTTTTGACTAAGTTATGCGGTTTTTAAGTTTCGATTGTCCCAAAAAACATCATACAAAAAAATCCAAGGGGTTTCATCGTGAAATCTCCAAAAATCTAAAAAAAAAATTATTTTTTAAAATATTATCTTTCCGGTATGCAGATTTGTTAATCTCCAAAAAACTAACACAGGACTTGCTTCAGAATTAAAATTAATGCATTTTTGACTAAGTTATGCGGTTTTTAAGTTTCGATTGTCCCAAAAAACATCATACAAAAAAATCCAAGGGGTTTCATCGTGAAATCTCCAAAAATCTAAAAAAAAAAATTATTTTTTAAAATATTATCTTTCCGGTATGCAGATTTGTTAATCTCCAAAAAACTAACACAGGACTTGCTTCAGAATTAAAATTAATGCATTTTTGACTAAGTTATGCGGTTTTTAAGTTTCGATTGTCCCAAAAAACATCATACAAAAAAATCTAAGGGGTTTCATCGTAAAATTTCCAAAAATCTAAAAAAAAAATTATTTTTTAAAATATTATCTTTCCGGTATGCAGATTTGTTAATCTCCAAAAAACTAACACAGGAATTGCTTCAGAATTAAAATTAATGCATTTTTGACTAAGTTATGCGGTTTTTAAGATTCGATTGTCCCAAAAAACATCATACAAAAAAATCTAAGGGGTTTCATCGTGAAATCTCCAAAAATCTAAAAAAAAAAATAATTTTTTAAAATATTATCTTTCCGGTATGCAGATTTCTTAATCTCCAAAAAACTAACACAGGACTTGCTTCAGAATTAAAATTAATGCATTTTTGACTAAGTTATGCGGTTTTTAAGATTCGATTGTCCCAAAAAAACATCATACAAAAAAATCTAAGGGGTTTCATCGTGAAATCTCCAAAAATCAAAAAAAAAATTATTTTTTAAAATATTATCTTTCCGGTATGCAGATTTGTTAATCTCCAAAAAACTAACACAGGACTTGCTTCAGAATTAAAATTAATGCATTTTTGACTAAGTTATGCGGTTTTTAAGTTTCGATTGTCCCAAAAAACATCATACAAAAAAATCTAAGGGGTTTCATCGTAAAATTTCCAAAAATCTAAAAAAAAAATTATTTTTTAAAATATTATCTTTCCGGTATGCAGATTTGTTAGTCTCCAAAAAACTAACACAGGACTTGCTTCAGAATTAAAATTAATGCATTTTTGACTAAGTTATGCGGTTTTTAAGTTTCGATTGTCCAAAAAAACGTCATACAAAAAAATCTAAGGGGTTTCATCGTAAAATTTCCAAAAATCTAAAAAAAAAATTATTTTTTAAAATATTATCTTTCCGGTATGCAGATTTGTTAGTCTCCAAAAAACTAACACAGGACTTGCTTCAGAATTAAAATTAATGCATTTTTGACTAAGTTATGCGGTTTTTAAGTTTCGATTGTCCCAAAAAACATCATACAAAAAAATCCAAGGGGTTTCATCGTGAAATCTCCAAAAATCTAAAAAAAAAATTATTTTTTAAAATATTATCTTTCCGGTATGCAGATTTGTTAATCTCCAAAAAACTAACACAGGACTTGCTTCAGAATTAAAATTAATGCATTTTTGACTAAGTTATGCGGTTTTTAAGTTTCGATTGTCCCAAAAAACATCATACAAAAAAATCCAAGGGGTTTCATCGTGAAATCTCCAAAAATCTAAAAAAAAAAATTATTTTTTAAAATATTATCTTTCCGGTATGCAGATTTGTTAATCTCCAAAAAACTAACACAGGACTTGCTTCAGAATTAAAATTAATGCATTTTTGACTAAGTTATGCGGTTTTTAAGTTTCGATTGTCCCAAAAAACATCATACAAAAAAATCTAAGGGGTTTCATCGTAAAATTTCCAAAAATCTAAAAAAAAAATTATTTTTTAAAATATTATCTTTCCGGTATGCAGATTTGTTAATCTCCAAAAAACTAACACAGGACTTGCTTCAGAATTAAAATTAATGCATTTTTGACTAAGTTATGCGGTTTTTAAGATTCGATTGTCCCAAAAAACATCATAAAAAAAATCTAAGGGGTTTCATCGTGAAATCTCCAAAAATCTAAAAAAAAAAATTATTTTTTAAAATATTATCTTTCCGGTATGCAGATTTGTTAATCTCCAAAAAACTAACACAGGACTTGCTTCAGAATTAAAATTAATGCAGTTTTGACTAAGTTATGCGGTTTTTAAGTTTCGATTGTCCAAAAAAACGTCATACAAAAAAATCTAAGGGGTTTCATCGTAAAACTTCCAAAAATCTAAAAAAAAATTATTTTTTAAAATATTATCTTTCCGGTATGCAGATTTGTTAATCTCCAAAAAACTAACACAGGACTTGCTTCAGAATTAAAATTAATGCATTTTTGACTAAGTTATGCGGTTTTTAAGTTTCGATTGTCCCAAAAAACATCATACAAAAAAATCTAAGGGGTTTCATCGTAAAATTTCCAAAAATCTAAAAAAAAAATTATTTTTTAAAATATTATCTTTCCGGTATGCAGATTTGTTAATCTCCAAAAAACTAACACAGGACTTGCTTCAGAATTAAAATTAATGCAGTTTTGACTAAGTTATGCGGTTTTTAAGTTTCGATTGTCCCAAAAAACATCATACAAAAAAATCTAAGGGGTTTCATCGTGAAATCTCCAAAAATCTAAAAAAAAAAATAATTTTTTAAAATATTATCTTTCCGGTATGCAGATTTGTTAATCTCCAAAAAACTAACACAGGACTTGCTTCAGAATTAAAATTAATGCATTTTTGACTAAGTTATGCGGTTTTTAAGTTTCGATTGTCCCAAAAAACATCATACAAAAAAATCTAAGGGGTTTCATCGTAAAATTTCCAAAAATCTAAAAAAAAAATTATTTTTTAAAAGCTTATCTTTCCGGTATGCAGATTTGTTAATCTCCAAAAAACTAACACAGGACTTGCTTCAGAATTAAAATTAATGCAGTTTTGACTAAGTTATGCGGTTTTTAAGTTTCGATTGTCCCAAAAAACATCATACAAAAAAATCTAAGGGGTTTTATCGTGAAATCTCCAAAAATCAAAAAAAAAAATTATTTTTAAAAATATTATCTTTCCGGTATGCAGATTTGTTAATCTCCAAAAAACTAACACAGGACTTGCTTCAGAATTAAAATTAATGCATTTTTGACTAAGTTATGCGGTTTTTAAGTTTCGATTGTCCCAAAAAACATCATACAAAAAAATCTAAGGGGTTTCATCGTGAAATTTCCAAAAATCTAAAAAAAAAATTATTTTTTTAAATATTATCTTTCCGGTATGCAGATTTGTTAATCTCCAAAAAACTAACACAGGACTTGCTTCAGAATTAAAATTAATGCAGTTTTGACTAAGTTATGCGGTTTTTAAGTTTCGATTGTCCAAAAAAACGTCATACAAAAAAATCTAAGGGGTTTCATCGTAAAATTTCCAAAAATCTAAAAAAAAAATTATTTTTTAAAATATTATCTTTCCGGTATGCAGATTTGTTAATCTCCAAAAAACTAACACAGGACTTGCTTCAGAATTAAAATTAATGCATTTTTGACTAAGTTATGCGGTTTTTAAGTTTCGATTGTCCCAAAAAACATCATACAAAAAAATCTAAGGGGTTTCATCGTGAAATCTCCAAAAATCTAAAAAAAAAAATAATTTTTTAAAATATTATCTTTCCGGTATGCAGATTTGTTAATCTCCAAAAAACTAACACAGGACTTGCTTCAGAATTAAAATTAATGCATTTTTGACTAAGTTATGCGGTTTTTAAGTTTCGATTGTCCCAAAAAACATCATACAAAAAAATCTAAGGGGTTTCATCGTAAAATTTCCAAAAATCTAAAAAAAAAATTATTTTTTAAAAGATTATCTTTCCGGTATGCAGATTTGTTAATCTCCAAAAAACTAACACAGGACTTGCTTCAGAATTAAAATTAATGCAGTTTTGACTAAGTTATGCGGTTTTTAAGTTTCGATTGTCCCAAAAAACATCATACAAAAAAATCTAAGGGGTTTTATCGTGAAATCTCCAAAAATCAAAAAAAAAAATTATTTTTAAAAATATTATCTTTCCGGTATGCAGATTTGTTAATCTCCAAAAAACTAACACAGGACTTGCTTCAGAATTAAAATTAATGCATTTTTGACTAAGTTATGCGGTTTTTAAGTTTCGATTGTCCCAAAAAACATCATACAAAAAAATCTAAGGGGTTTCATCGTAAAATTTCCAAAAATCTAAAAAAAAAATTATTTTTTAAAATATTATCTTTCCGGTATGCAGATTTGTTAATCTCCAAAAAACTAACACAGGACTTGCTTCAGAATTAAAATTAATGCAGTTTTGACTAAGTTATGCGGTTTTTAAGTTTCGATTGTCCAAAAAAACGTCATACAAAAAAATCTAAGGGGTTTCATCGTAAAATTTCCAAAAATCTAAAAAAAAAATTATTTTTTAAAATATTATCTTTCCGGTATGCAGATTTGTTAATCTCCAAAAAACTAACACAGGACTTGCTTCAGAATTAAAATTAATGCATTTTTGACTAAGTTATGCGGTTTTTAAGTTTCGATTGTCCCAAAAAACATCATACAAAAAAATCTAAGGGGTTTCATCGTGAAATCTCCAAAAATCTAAAAAAAAAATTATTTTTTAAAATATTATCTTTCCGGTATGCAGATTTGTTAATCTCCAAAAAACTAACACAGGACTTGCTTCAGAATTAAAATTAATGCATTTTTGACTAAGTTATGCGGTTTTTAAGTTTCGATTGTCCCAAAAAACATCATACAAAAAAATCTAAGGGGTTTCATCGTAAAATTTCCAAAAATCTAAAAAAAAAATTATTTTTTAAAATATTATCTTTCCGGTATGCAGATTTGTTAGTCTCCAAAAAACTAACACAGGACTTGCTTCAGAATTAAAATTAATGCATTTTTGACTAAGTTATGCGGTTTTTAAGATTCGATTGTCCCAAAAAACATCATAAAAAAAATCTAAGGGGTTTCATCGTAAAATTTCCAAAAATCTAAAAAAAAAATTATTTTTTAAAATATTATCTTTCCGGTATGCAGATTTGTTAATCTCCAAAAAACTAACACAGGACTTGCTTCAGAATTAAAATTAATGCAGTTTTGACTAAGTTATGCGGTTTTTAAGTTTCGATTGTCCAAAAAAACGTCATACAAAAAAATCTAAGGGGTTTCATCGTAAAATTTCCAAAAATCTAAAAAAAAAATTATTTTTTAAAAATATTATCTTTCCGGTATGCAGATTTGTTAATCTCCAAAAAACTAACACAGGACTTGCTTCAGAATTAAAATTAATGCAGTTTTGACTAAGTTATGCGGTTTTTAAGTTTCGATTGTCCCAAAAAACATCATACAAAAAAATCTGAGGGGTTTCATCGTAAAATTTTCAAAAATCAAAAAAAAAATTATTTTTTAAAATATTATCTTTCCGGTATGTAGATTTGTTAATCTCCAAAAAACTAACACAGGACTTGCTTCAGAATTAAAATTAATGCATTTTTGACTAAGTTATGCGGTTTTTAAGTTTCGATTGTCCCAAAAAACATCATACAAAAAAATCTAAGGGGTTTCATCGTAAAATTTCCAAAAATCTAAAAAAAAAATTATTTTTTAAAATATTATCTTTCCGGTATGCAGATTTGTTAGTCTCCAAAAAACTAACACAGGACTTGCTTCAGAATTAAAATTAATGCATTTTTGACTAAGTTATGCGGTTTTTAAGATTCGATTGTCCCAAAAAACATCATAAAAAAAATCTAAGGGGTTTCATCGTAAAATTTCCAAAAATCTAAAAAAAAAATTATTTTTTAAAATATTATCTTTCCGGTATGCAGATTTGTTAATCTCCAAAAAACTAACACAGGACTTGCTTCAGAATTAAAATTAATGCAGTTTTGACTAAGTTATGCGGTTTTTAAGTTTCGATTGTCCCAAAAAACATCATACAAAAAAATCTAAGGGGTTTCATCGTAAAATTTCCAAAAATCTAAAAAAAAAATAATTTTTTAAAATATTATCTTTCCGGTACGCAGATTTGTTAGTCTCCAAAAAACTAACACAGGACTTGCTTCAGAATTAAAATTAATGCAGTTTTGACTAAGTTATGCGGTTTTTAAGTTTCGATTGTCCCAAAAAACATCATACAAAAAAATCTAAGGGGTTTCATCGTGAAATCTCCAAAAATCTAAAAAAAAAATTATTTTTTAAAATATTATCTTTCCGGTATGCAGATTTGTTAATCTCCAAAAAACTAACACAGGACTTGCTTCAGAATTAAAATTAATGCATTTTTGACTAAGTTATGCGGTTTTTAAGATTCGATTGTCCCAAAAAACATCATAAAAAAAATCTAAGGGGTTTCATCGTAAAATTTCCAAAAATCTAAAAAAAAAAATTATTTTTTAAAATATTATCTTTCCGGTATGCAGATTTGTTAATCTCCAAAAAACTAACACAGGACTTGCTTCAGAATTAAAATTAATGCAGTTTTGACTAAGTTATGCGGTTTTTAAGTTTCGATTGTCCCAAAAAACATCATACAAAAAAATCTAAGGGGTTTCATCGTGAAATCTCCAAAAATCTAAAAAAAAAATTATTTTTTAAAATATTATCTTTCCGGTATGCAGATTTGTTAATCTCCAAAAAACTAACACAGGACTTGCTTCAGAATTAAAATTAATGCAGTTTTGACTAAGTTATGCGGTTTTTAAGTTTCGATTGTCCAAAAAAACGTCATACAAAAAAATCTAAGGGGTTTCATCGTAAAATTTCCAAAAATCTAAAAACAAAATTATTTTTTAAAATATTATCTTTCCGGTATGCAGATTTGTTAGTCTCCAAAAAACTAACACAGGACTTGCTTCAGAATTAAAATTAATGCATTTTTGACTAAGTTATGCGGTTTTTAAGTTTCGATTGTCCCAAAAAACATCATACAAAAAAATCCAAGGGGTTTCATCGTGAAATCTCCAAAAATCTAAAAAAAAAATTATTTTTTAAAATATTATCTTTCCGGTATGCAGATTTGTTAATCTCCAAAAAACTAACACAGGACTTGCTTCAGAATTAAAATTAATGCATTTTTGACTAAGTTATGCGGTTTTTAAGTTTCGATTGTCCCAAAAAACATCATACAAAAAAATCTAAGGGGTTTCATCGTAAAATTTCCAAAAATCTAAAAAAAAAATTATTTTTTAAAATATTATCTTTCCGGTATGCAGATTTGTTAATCTCCAAAAAACTAACACAGGACTTGCTTCAGAATTAAAATTAATGCAGTTTTGACTAAGTTATGCGGTTTTTAAGTTTCGATTGTCCAAAAAAACGTCATACAAAAAAATCTAAGGGGTTTCATCGTAAAATTTCCAAAAATCTAAAAAAAAAATTATTTTTTAAAATATTATCTTTCCGGTATGCAGATTTGTTAGTCTCCAAAAAACTAACACAGGACTTGCTTCAGAATTAAAATTAATGCATTTTTGACTAAGTTATGCGGTTTTTAAGTTTCGATTGTCCCAAAAAACATCATACAAAAAAATCCAAGGGGTTTCATCGTAAAATTTCCAAAAATCTAAAAAAAAAATTATTTTTTAAAATATTATCTTTCCGGTATGCAGATTTGTTAATCTCCAAAAAACTAACACAGGACTTGCTTCAGAATTAAAATTAATGCATTTTTGACTAAGTTATGCGGTTTTTAAGTTTCGATTTTCCCAAAAAACATCATACAAAAAAATCTAAGGGGTTTCATCGTGCAATTTCCAAAAATCTAAAAAAAAAAATTATTTTTTAAAATATTATCTTTCCGGTATGCAGATTTGTTAGTCTCCAAAAAACTAACACAGGACTTGCTTCAGAATTAAAATTAATGCATTTTTGACTAAGTTATGCGGTTTTTAAGTTTCGATTGTCCCAAAAAACATCATACAAAAAAATCCAAGGGGTTTCATCGTGAAATCTCCAAAAATCTAAAAAAAAAATTATTTTTTAAAATATTATCTTTCCGGTATGCAGATTTGTTAATCTCCAAAAAACTAACACAGGACTTGCTTCAGAATTAAAATTAATGCATTTTTGACTAATTTATGCGGTTTTTAAGATTCGATTGTCCCAAAAAACATCATAAAAAAAATCTAAGGGGTTTCATCGTGAAATCTCCAAAAATCTAAAAAAAAAATTATTTTTTAAAATATTATCTTTCCGGTATGCAGATTTGTTAATCTCCAAAAAACTAACACAGGACTTGCTTCAGAATTAAAATTAATGCATTTTTGACTAAGTTATGCGGTTTTTAAGTTTCGATTGTCCCAAAAAACATCATACAAAAAAATCCAAGGGGTTTCATCGTGAAATCTCCAAAAATCTAAAAAAAAAATTATTTTTTAAAATATTATCTTTCCGGTATTCAGATTTGTTAATCTCCAAAAAACTAACACAGGACTTGCTTCAGAATTAAAATTAATGCATTTTTGACTAAGTTATGCGGTTTTTAAGTTTCGATTGTCCCAAAAAACATCATACAAAAAAATCTAAGGGGTTTCATCGTAAAATTTCCAAAAATCTAAAAAAAAAATTATTTTTTAAAATATTATCTTTCCGGTATGCAGATTTGTTAATCTCCAAAAAACTAACACAGGACTTGCTTCAGAATTAAAATTAATGCAGTTTTGACTAAGTTATGCGGTTTTTAAGTTTCGATTGTCCCAAAAAACATCATACAAAAAAATCCAAGGGGTTTCATCGTAAAATTTCCAAAAATCTAAAAAAAAAATTATTTTTTTAAATATTATCTTTCCGGTATGCAGATTTGTTAATCTCCAAAAAACTAACACAGGACTTGCTTCAGAATTAAAATTAATGCAGTTTTGACTAAGTTATGCGGTTTTTAAGATTCGATTGTCCCAAAAAACGTCATACAAAAAAATCTAAGGGGTTTCATCGTAAAATTTCCAAAAATCTAAAAAAAAAATTATTTTTTAAAATATTATCTTTCCGGTATGCAGATTTGTTAGTCTCCAAAAAACTAACACAGGACTTGCTTCAGAATTAAAATTAATGCATTTTTGACTAAGTTATGCGGTTTTTAAGTTTCGATTGTCCCAAAAAACATCATACAAAAAAATCCAAGGGGTTTCATCGTGAAATCTCCAAAAATCTAAAAAAAAATTATTTTTTAAAATATTATCTTTCCGGTATGCAGATTTGTTAATCTCCAAAAAACTAACACAGGACTTGCTTCAGAATTAAAATTAATGCATTTTTGACTAAGTTATGCGGTTTTTAAGATTCGATTGTCCCAAAAAACATCATAAAAAAAATCTAAGGGGTTTCATCGTGAAATCTCCAAAAATCTAAAAAAAAAATTATTTTTTAAAATATTATCTTTCCGGTATGCAGATTTGTTAATCTCCAAAAAACTAACACAGGACTTGCTTCAGAATTAAAATTAATGCATTTTTGACTAAGTTATGCGGTTTTTAAGTTTCGATTGTCCCAAAAAACATCATACAAAAAAATCCAAGGGGTTTCATCGTGAAATCTCCAAAAATCTAAAAAAAAAATTATTTTTTAAAATATTATCTTTCCGGTATGCAGATTTGTTAATCTCCAAAAAACTAACACAGGACTTGCTTCAGAATTAAAATTAATGCATTTTTGACTAAGTTATGCGGTTTTTAAGTTTCGATTGTCCAAAAAATCGTCATACAAAAAAATCTAAGGGGTTTCATCGTAAAATTTCCAAAAATCTAAAAAAAAAATTATTTTTTAAAATATTATCTTTCCGGTATGCAGATTTGTTAGTCTCCAAAAAACTAACACAGGACTTGCTTCAGAATTAAAATTAATGCATTTTTGACTAAGTTATGCGGTTTTTAAGTTTCGATTGTCCCAAAAAACATCATACAAAAAAAATCCAAGGGGTTTCATCGTAAAATTTTCAAAAATCTAAAAAAAAAATTATTTTTTAAAATATTATCTTTCCGGTATGTAGATTTGTTAATCTCCAAAAAACTAACACAGGACTTGCTTCAGAATTAAAATTAATGCAGTTTTGACTAAGTTATGCGGTTTTTAAGTTTCGATTGTCCAAAAAAACGTCATACAAAAAAATCTAAGGGGTTTCATCGTAAAATTTCCAAAAATCTAAAAAAAAAATTATTTTTTAAAATATTATCTTTCCGGTATGCAGATTTGTTAATCTCCAAAAAACTAACACAGGACTTGCTTCAGAATTAAAATTAATGCATTTTTGACTAAGTTATGCGGTTTTTAAGTTTCGATTGTCCAAAAAAACGTCATACAAAAAAATCTAAGGGGTTTCATCGTAAAATTTCCAAAAATCTAAAAAAAAAATTATTTTTTAAAATATTATCTTTCCGGTATGCAGATTTGTTAGTCTCCAAAAAACTAACACAGGACTTGCTTCAGAATTAAAATTAATGCATTTTTGATTAAGTTATGCGGTTTTTAAGTTTCGATTGTCCCAAAAAACATCATACAAAAAAATCCAAGGGGTTTCATCGTAAAATTTCCAAAAATCTAAAAAAAAAATTATTTTTTAAAATATTATCTTTCCGGTATGCAGATTTGTTAGTCTCCAAAAAACTAACACAGGACTTGCTTCAGAATTAAAATTAATGCATTTTTGATTAAGTTATGCGGTTTTTAAGTTTCGATTGTCCCAAAAAACATCATACAAAGAAATCCAAGGGGTTTCATCGTAAAATTTCCAAAAATCTAAAAAAAAATTATTTTTTAAAATATTATCTTTCCGGTATGCAGATTTGTTAATCTCCAAAAAACTAACACAGGACTTGCTTCAGAATTAAAATTAATGCATTTTTGACTAAGTTATGCGGTTTTTAAGTTTCGATTGTCCCAAAAAACATCATACAAAAAAAATCTAAGGGGTTTCATCGTAAAATTTCCAAAAATCTAAAAAAAAAAATATTTTTTAAAATATTATCTTTCCGGTATGCAGATTTGTTAATCTCCAAAAAACTAACACAGGACTTGCTTCAGAATTAAAATTAATGCAGTTTTGACTAAGTTATGCGGTTTTTAAGTTTCGATTGTCCAAAAAAACGTCATACAAAAAAATCTAAGGGGTTTCATCGTAAAATTTCCAAAAATCTAAAAAAAAAATTATTTTTTAAAATATTATCTTTCCGGTATGCAGATTTGTTAGTCTCCAAAAAACTAACACAGGACTTGCTTCAGAATTAAAATTAATGCATTTTTGACTAAGTTATGCGGTTTTTAAGTTTTGATTGTCCCAAAAAACATCATACAAAAAAATCTAAGGGGTTTCATCGTAAAATTTCCAAAAATCTAAAAAAAAATTTTTTTTTTTAAATATTATCTTTCCGGTATGCAGATTTGTTAATCTCCAAAAAACTAACACAGGACTTGCTTCAGAATTAAAATTAATGCAGTTTTGACTAAGTTATGCGGTTTTTAAGTTTCGATTGTCCAAAAAAACGTCATACAAAAAAATCTAAGGGGTTTCATCGTAAAATTTCCAAAAATCTAAAAAAAATTATTTTTTAAAATATTATCTTTCCGGTATGCAGATTTGTTAATCTCCAAAAAACTAACACAGGACTTGCTTCAGAATTAAAATTAATGCATTTTTGACTAAGTTATGCGGTTTTTAAGTTTCGATTGTCCCAAAAAACATCATACAAAAAAATCGTGAAATCTCCAAAAATCTAAAAAAAAAAATTATTTTTTAAAATATTATCTTTCCGGTATGCAGATTTGTTAATCTCCAAAAAACTAACACAGGACTTGCTTCAGAATTAAAATTAATGCATTTTTGACTAAGTTATGCGGTTTTTAAGTTTCGATTGTCCCAAAAAACATCATACAAAAAAATCGAAGGGGTTTCATCGTAAAATTTCCAAAAATCTAAAAAAAAAAATATTTTTTAAAATTTTATCTTTCCGGTATGCAGATTTGTTAATCTCCAAAAAACTAACACAGGACTTGCTTCAGAATTAAAATTAATGCATTTTTGACTAAGTTATGCGGTTTTTAAGTTTCGATTGTCCCAAAAAACATCATACAAAAAAATCTAAGGGGTTTCATCGTAAAATTTCCAAAAATCTAAAAAAAAAATTATTTTTTAAAATATTATCTTTCCGGTATGCAGATTTGTTAATCTCCAAAAAACTAACACAGGACTTGCTTCAGAATTAAAATTAATGCAGTTTTGACTAAGTTATGCGGTTTTTAAGTTTCGATTGTCCCAAAAAACATCATACAAAAAAATCTGAGGGGTTTCATCGTAAAATTTTCAAAAATCAAAAAAAAAATTATTTTTTAAAATATTATCTTTCCGGTATGTAGATTTGTTAATCTCCAAAAAACTAACACAGGACTTGCTTCAGAATTAAAATTAATGCATTTTTGACTAAGTTATGCGGTTTTTAAGTTTCGATTGTCCCAAAAAACATCATACAAAAAAAATCTAAGGGGTTTCATCGTAAAATTTCCAAAAATCTAAAAAAAAAATATTTTTTAAAATATTATCTTTCCGGTATGCAGATTTGTTAATCTCCAAAAAACTAACACAGGACTTGCTTCAGAATTAAAATTAATGCATTTTTGACTAAGTTATGCGGTTTTTAAGTTTCGATTGTCCCAAAAAACATCATACAAAAAAATCTAAGGGGTTTCATCGTAAAATTTCCAAAAATCTAAAAAAAAAATTATTTTTTAAAATATTATCTTTCCGGTATGCAGATTTGATAATCTCCAAAAAACTAACACAGGACTTGCTTCAGAATTAAAATTAATGCATTTTTGACTAAGTTATGCGGTTTTTAAGTTTCGATTGTCCCAAAAAACATCATACAAAAAAAATCTAAGGGGTTTCATCGTAAAATTTCCAAAAATCTAAAAAAAAAAATATTTTTTTAAATATTATCTTTCCGGTATGCAGATTTGTTAATCTCCAAAAAACTAACACAGGACTTGCTTCAGAATTAAAATTAATGCATTTTTGACTAAGTTATGCGGTTTTTAAGTTTCGATTGTCCCAAAAAACATCATACAAAAAAATCTAAGGGGTTTCATCGTAAAATTTCCAAAAATCTAAAAAAAAAATTATTTTTTAAAATATTATCTTTCCGGTATGCAGATTTGTTAATCTCCAAAAAACTAACACAGGACTTGCTTCAGAATTAAAATTAATGCATTTTTGACTAAGTTATGCGGTTTTTAAGTTTCGATTGTCCCAAAAAACATCATACAAAAAAAATCTAAGGGGTTTCATCGTAAAATTTCCAAAAATCTAAAAAAAAAATATTTTTTAAAATATTATCTTTCCGGTATGCAGATTTGTTAATCTCCAAAAAACTAACACAGGACTTGCTTCAGAATTAAAATTAATGCATTTTTGACTAAGTTATGCGGTTTTTAAGTTTCGATTGTCCCAAAAAACATCATACAAAAAAATCTAAGGGGTTTCATCGTAAAATTTCCAAAAATCAAAAAAAAAATATTTTTTAAAATATTATCTTTCCGGTATGCAGATTTGTTAATGTCCAAAAAACTAACACAGGACTTGCTTCAGAATTAAAATTAATGCATTTTTGACTAAGTTATGCGGTTTTTAAGTTTCGATTGTCCCAAAAAACATCATACAAAAAAATCTAAGGGGTTTCATCGTAAAATTTCCAAAAATCAAAAAAAAAAATTATTTTTTAAAAGATTATCTTTCCGGTATGCAGATTTGTTAATCTCCAAAAAACTAACACAGGACTTGCTTCAGAATTAAAATTAATGCAGTTTTGACTAAGTTATGCGGTTTTTAAGTTTCGATTGTCCCAAAAAACATCATACAAAAAAATCTAAGGGGTTTCATCGTAAAATTTCCAAAAATCTAAAAAAAAAATATTTTTTAAAATATTATCTTTCCGGTATGCAGATTTGTTAATCTCCAAAAAACTAACACAGGACTTGCTTCAGAATTAAAATTAATGCATTTTTGACTAAGTTATGCGGTTTTTAAGTTTTGATTGTCCCAAAAAACATCATAAAAAAAAATCTAAGGGGTTTCATCGTAAAATTTCCAAAAATCTAAAAAAAAAATTATTTTTTAAAATATTATCTTTCCGGTATGCAGATTTGTTAATCTCCAAAAAACTAACACAGGACTTGCTTCAGAATTCAAATTAATGCATTTTTGACTAAGTTATGCGGTTTTTAAGTTTCGATTGTCCCAAAAAACATCATACAAAAAAATCTAAGGGGTTTCATCGTAAAATTTCCAAAAATCAAAAAAAAAAATATTTTTTAAAATATTATCTTTCCGGTATGCAGATTTGTTAATGTCCAAAAAACTAACACAGGACTTGCTTCAGAATTAAAATTAATGCATTTTTGACTAAGTTATGCGGTTTTTAAGTTTCGATTGTCCCAAAAAACATCATACAAAAAAATCTAAGGGGTTTCATCGTAAAATTTCCAAAAATCAAAAAAAAAAATATTTTTTAAAATATTATCTTTCCGGTATGCAGATTTGTTAATCTCCAAAAAACTAACACAGGACTTGCTTCAGAATTAAAATTAATGCATTTTTGACTAAGTTATGCGGTTTTTAAGTTTCGATTGTCCCAAAAAACATCATACAAAAAAATCTAAGGGGTTTCATCGTAAAATTTCCAAAAATCAAAAAAAAAATTATTTTTTAAAATATTATCTTTCCGGTATGCAGATTTGTTAATCTCCAAAAAACTAACACAGGACTTGCTTCAGAATTAAAATTAATGCATTTTTGACTAAGTTATGCGGTTTTTAAGTTTCGATTGTCTCAAAAAACATCATACAAAAAAATCCAAGGGGTTTCATCGTAAAATTTCCAAAAATCTAAAAAAAAAATATTTTTTAAAATATTATCTTTCCGGTATGCAGATTTGTTAATCTCCAAAAAACTAACACAGGACTTGCTTCAGAATTAAAATTAATACATTTTTGACTAAGTTATGCGGTTTTTAAGTTTCGATTGTCCAAAAAAACGTCATACAAAAAAATCTAAGGGGTTTCATCGTAAAATTTCCAAAAATCAAAAAAAAAAAATTTTTTTAAATATTATCTTTCCGGTATGCAGATTTGTTAATCTCCAAAAAACTAACACAGGACTTGCTTCAGAATTAAAATTAATGCATTTTTGACTAAGTTATGCGGTTTTTAAGTTTCGATTGTCTCAAAAAACATCATACAAAAAAATCTAAGGGGTTTCATCGTAAAATTTCCAAAAATCTAAAAAAAAAATATTTTTTAAAATATTATCTTTCCGGTATGCAGATTTGTTAATCTCCAAAAAACTAACACAGGACTTGCTTCAGAATTAAAATTAATGCATTTTTGACTAAGTTATGCGGTTTTT